>JAOWBW010001085.1:83706-266626 GCA_026119855.1 Campanula takesimana
GAATTTGATGATCATCTAAAGATTGTGGAATAGTTTCACAATTGACTCCACCTGGAACACCACAAGGAATGGTGTATCCGAGAGGAGGAATCGGACTTTGTTAGACATGGTTCGATCAATGATGAGTCAAGTTGATCTTCCAATATCCTTTTGGGGTTACGCCCTAGAAACCGCTGCTTCACACTAAATCAAGTTCCAACTAAATCGGTTCCAAAGACTCCATATGAGATGTGGAGTGGAAAGAAACCTAGTTTATCTTTCATGAGGATTTGGGGTTGCGAAGTTATGTCAGATACTTATCTCTGACAAACTAGCACACAAATCTGATAAATGTATCTTCGTGGGATATCCTAAGGAAACTAAAGGATATTACTTTTACAACCGAGAGGACAACAAAGTGTTTGTTGCCCGAACTGGTGTCTTTCTAGAGAAAGAGTTTCTCTCCAAAGAAATCAGTGGGAGTAAAATAAATCTTGAAGAAATCGAGACCCAGAAAATAACACTGAACCAATAGTGGAACAAGAACAAGAACCACAAGGAGTTGTGGAACCTGTTCAAAGTACACAAGCAACTCGCAGATCTAGTAGGTTACGATCCGAGCCCGAGAGATATGGATTTCTCGTAACGGATAGTAATGAGGTAGAAATCATTGAGAATGATGAACCGTCAACCTACCAAGAGGCGATGTCTTCTCCTGATTCTGACCAGTGGCTTGGAGCCATGGAATCCGAATTGCAATCCATACAAGACAATCAAGTTTGGAATTTGATTGATGCGCCCGAAGGTGTAAAAACCATAGGATGCAAATGGGTCTTCAAGAGAAGACTGACATGGATGGGAGGTGATATTATACTTACAAAGCTAGGCTTGTAGCGAAGGGTTATAGGCAAGTTCATGGTATTGACTATGATGAGACCTTTTCACCCGTAGCAATGATCAAGTCTATAAGAATTTTGCTTGCCATTGCCGCATATCATGACTATGAAATATGGCAGATGGACGTCAAAACCGCTTTCTGAATGGGAAAACTCCAAGAGGATGTGTATATGACACAACCAGAAGGTTTGGAAAAGATTCTAAGGTATGCAAATTGCAGAGATCCATCTATGGATTAAAGCAAGCTTCTAGGAGTTGGAATCTCGTTTTTGATGAATCGGTCAAAGAGTTGGTTTCATCAAGAATGAAGATGAGCCTTGTGTATACAAGAAGATTAGTGGGAGCATAGTGCTATTCCTTATTTTATATGTGGATGACATATTGCTCATGGAAACGACCTTCCTACACTTCAGTCTGTGAAGACTGGTTAGGAAAGTGCTTCGCAATGAAAGATATGGGTGAAGCCGCATATATTCTTGGCATTAAGATCTATAGAGATAGATCAAGGAGGCTACTTGTTTAAGCCAAGTACAACCATTGACAAGGTCATTAGAAGATTTCCGTATGGAAATTCTAAGAGAGGAACCTTACCCGTGTTACATGGAGTTTTCTCTAAGCAAGACTCAATGTCCTAAGACAAAAGATGAGCGTGAGAAAATGAAGTGATGTTCCATATGCTTCGGAAATTGGGTCCATCATGTATGCCATGATTTGTACTAGGCGGATGTATCTTATGCTTTGAGCATGACAAGTAGATACCAATCCGACCTGGCGAAAATCACTGGATAGCTGTAAAGCGATTCTTAAGTACTTGAGAAGGACTAAAAGACTCGTTTTTGGTCTATGGAGGAATGGAAGATGATCTCGTTGTAAATGCTTAACCGGATGCAAGCTTCCAAACTGACAAGATGATAGCCGATCGCAATCGGGTTTTGTGTTTATGTTAAATGTGGAGCTGTAAGCTGGAAGAGTTCCAAGCAAAGTACAACCGCTGATTCTACAACAGAAGCTGAGTATATTGCTGCATCGGATGCTGCAAAGGAAGCTGTTTGGATTAAGAAGTTCATAACTGAACTTGAAGTGGTTCCTAGTATTGGTAATCCAATAGACCTTTATTGTGATAATAAATGGTGCTATTGCTCAAGCAAAGGAACCAAGAGCACATCAGAATCCAAACACATACTTAGGCGTTTTCATATCATTCGAGAGATCGTGATAGGGAGACGTAAATATATGCAGAGTACCTACTGATGACAATGTTGCGGACCACTAACAAAGGGACTTCCACAAGCTAAACATGATGGTCATGTTAGGTCCATGGGTATTAGATACATGGGAGATTGGACCTAGGGCAAGTGGGAGATTGTTGGTAGTGGTCCCTAGGCACGTTAATAAACGTTGTAATTGTTATCATTTATTCCATATCAATAAAGAGATGTTTTGATTATTATTGTTGTTCATGTTTTACTTATAATAATCTCCGTCCCTAGTACTTGTCAAGCACTAGTATAAAGGCTAAATGATCATGGGATGATCATGTTAGATTTATGGGTACTTGTTTGGACAAGGTACTGGACATGACCCGCTGTATGAGATCTATGTCATGGTCTATGTCGTACATATATCTCATATTAGTTATGTCATTTGAATCCTTAGACATGAAGTTATTATAGTCTTCCACTTGATGAACATTATGTTGACATATTCAAACGCTACCTTAATACGGTAGTTATAAAGGGTATGATTGGCATAATCGGAATCCCGTTGGGAAGAATAATAAGCTAAATGGATTTGTCCCTCCTCGGAGAGATGTCAAGCTTGGGCCACTCGTAGGAATGATGTTGATGAAATGTTCGGGCCGGACTCAAATGGATTGATTGGATCAATAGCATTTGAATTATCAACATATTCGGAATCGAGAAAGTATTGAACAAAACAAGTTGACTTGTTGACCATGACTTGTGTTCAATGACATCGTGGACAAAGGGATTGTGACATATTCTAAAGGAATGCGAACTTGTATCTAGTTATACTATTTGGGTAGGTATGACGGTTTGCTAGAACCTAATCATATCTTATGGTTTCATGTTTGAACCCATTGCCAACTTAGTATAATCCTAGAGGGTCACACACAATAGAACGAATCTTTAAAAAGGACTATATTGGAATTTTGGAAATTCTGGACATTCTGAAGAGTGGGCGACCGCACAGTATTGACTGGGCGGCCGCACACTTAGCTCAGAAATGTACCAGTTTTGTTTCAGATAGTTGTGCGACCGCACAGAGGTTTTTGGGCGGCCGCACAGTACTGTCGGTGGCAGATTCCTAATTTGATTAGGAAACGAATTTTGACGGATTTTGACACAAGTTTCCTATTTGGAATAGGTCATGCTTGTGTATAAAAGACCAAATTCGGCCAGCACTCTAAGCTAATGATTTTGTGAGTCTCAAAGAGTTTGAGAGAGGGTTTATTTTGTTCCAAGACATTCTTGGTTGAGGAACAAAATAATACACAAAATAAATTCCATATAGTTCTTTTGATTGTGAAAAAGTGTTTCACAATTTGGTCTAGCAACCAAGATCAAAGAAGCTCCTTTGATATTCGTTCGAAGTGTGGATACCGCTAGAGGGTGAAAATCATCATCTTCAAAGTTCGTGTTCAAGCTTTGTGATCGTGATCAAGTCTTCAAACCTCCACCAAAGACCAAGAGAATTTGATAGCCATCAAGGGTTAGTTTATTCCTTTATTCTTATGTTGTATTTGATTTAATCATATGAACGGATCCATGGCTTTGGGTTTCTTAAAATTTTAAATGCTAAATTCCGCTGCGCATGTTATTTGGAAACCCAACACTTTTGTGATAGTGAATATGACAGTAGAGAAGATGATATGTTATATGATGCCAATATAGATTTAGATGTGGAGTATGCAGGGGTATGCCCAACCGTGAGCATAGATTTTGTGGGATGCATTTGCATGCAAATATGAGGAGGGCAGGATTTAAAGGAGAGACATATAAGGACTTTTTGTGGAAGGCAGCTAAGGCCACAACTATTACAAGATTTCAATTTTGGATGGAGCAGATAGCTACACATGATATTAAAGATTTTGATTGGTTTGATGATAAGCCTTCTGAGAATTGGAGCAGATCAGGGTTTAGAACTCACATCAAGTGTGACATCCTACTTAATAACTTATCTGAAAGTTTCAACAGTTATATTCTTGAGGGAAAGAGACATGCCCATTCTTTCATGCCTTGAAACCATTAGAAAACAATTGATGTCTAGGCTTGAACAGAATAGGGCCATTATTGCTACCAAATGGAAAGGGTTGTTGTGTCCAAAGATAATGAAAGAAGTTGAAAGGAGGAAAAAGTTGGTTAAAGAGTGTATTCCTACAGCTTCAGGTGGTTCAAAGTATGAGGTGAGTTGTATGTATGGTCCCCAATATTCTGTGAACATCAAAGAGAAGACTTGCACTTGTAGGAAGTGGGATCTATCAGGTATTCCTTGTTCCCATGCAATGTCTTGTATGTTTTTAAGGGAGTAAGTGGCTGTTGAGTGTGTGCATGACTACTACAAGGTATCCACCTACAAAAAAGTGTACTCTTACCTCATAAACCCAATGGATGGAGTAGATATGTGACCTTCATCAGGTTATGGTTTAGTTAGACCTCCAGTAGTAAAGAAGAAGCCAGGAAGACCCAAGAAAATGAGACGGAAATCAAGATCAGAGATTAAGGATCCAGAACCAGAAAAAATTGCAAAGACAATGGATGATGGGACTCAAAAATTGAAAAGAAGGTTGTATTCGAACTCTGTAAAGTGTAGTGTGTGCAAGGAGATGGGGCACAATAAAAGAAATTGCCCTACATTGAAAGAACAAGAAGGTGAACAGGAAGGTGGTGTTAGTGAAGCTAAACAAGAAGGTGTTACTCAAGTAGAATAAGGAGGGGTTGAACAAATGGAACATGAAGATGTTGCTCAAGGATTGGAACAAGGAGGGATGGAACAAGGAAGGGTTCATCTAACATCTCTATATGAATTTGCTAAAGATGACCATATAATGGATGGAATTGATGCTATTCTCAGTCAAACATCTGTAAGTACATATTCATTTATTTTAAAATTTCAACAAACTATAATTGAATGCCCTTATTAATGTGATTGTCCCACATGTACAGGCTGAAATGGACAGGGAGGAAGAAATAATTGTGACACAACAATCAACACAGCAAAGTCTTGCCTCTAAAAATGTACAATGCAGTAATCGTTTTTTATTATATATATATAATATAATATACTCCCTCCGTCCCGCCCGAAATAGGATTTTGGTAAACTTGACTTTATATTAGGATAATTATTTCTTATTTAAATTACATGGTCAAAGTATAAAAAAAAAAACTACCAAAATCATATTTCGGGCGGGACAGAGGGAGTATATGTGTGAAATAAAAATGTCTATTTGTGCGGGTTCAAAGGAGGGAAACATCACCTGTTTCAGCACAAGTCCCTACTAAAATGTCAGCTGCACAGGTAGGATATTAAATATAGTGATGTACCATCTCATTAATGGTACAATATGGTCCCAAACATTTTTTTTTATTGTGTAGGCTAAGAAGATAAAGAAGGAAAAGATTGTTCAACCACCACCTGGTGTGATGCAAATGGTCTCTGGAAGACAACAAAGTGCCATCAATGCAAGATTTTCAAGGATTGGAACTTCTCAAGAAGAATCAAATGAAGTCACTCAAGGACAAAATTCAAATGCAATCACTGAAGATCACATATTACTTAAAGGAGGCAAAACTTACGTCACTTTTGGCAATTTGAAAGCTGCAACAAAGAACGCACTTAAGAAGAAGCATGGCTAGTGTTTTAGTTGTTATTTTTTCTATGCATTTTTGGGTCTTTATTGCACATTTTGTATAAACCACAGTTACTCCTTTTGGTACATTTGAATACTAGTTGGCCTTTTCAAACTTTGTCAGCTCAATATGTCAATCTTCTGTGGTTGCTATTTAAATAGCATTGATGTAATTAACCTTAAGTGTGTACCTTGGGATATTCAGGTGTATATCAATGCTATTGGTTTTTACTGAAACTTTTTTGACTCATTTTCTTGATTGTTTCCTTTAGTGTTCATTTAGGGGTGTATAACACAGTAGTTGTGGTTAGTGCATAATGAAGTCAGGTTATTTGCAAATTGAAAAAAATACAACAAGTAAAGTAGCATTACACATTTCATTGCACATAATGTACCATAACACATTTCATTACAGAAGTACATAATATATAAACAACCCTACCCTAAAATACATATAATAAGCCTATGTCAGACCTTCAACCCTTGAATAAAAGATACAATAACAACAAAATAATAATAATTATAAGAATTCTATATTTCTTCCTCTGTTCTGCAAGTTTTCCCTCCATCTCATTAATCTTTTGAAGAAGCCCAGGTATTATTATGGTTGACCTTGGACACATTGGTGGATCTATCCACATAAAAAACTTGCAATTCTATCGATTCTGTTAAATAACAAAATATTAGAAAATGCTTGGAAGAAAATCTGAAGATGATTGGAAGAATAATTTCAAAACTTCAAATTATTTTTTTTTTAAAAAATGAATAGTTTTTACCTTATTGTTGGGATAATTAACAAATCTTCTTCCAGGGTTGCTCTTTGTCCACGATGTATGTTGAATTGCCATTGATCCGCACCTACAGTTCATGGTGGATGGGAAAGCAGAGAAACGAGAAAGGATGAACAACAACGTTAGAAGAGGAAAAATTGTTTGTGCCATTGTTTGGGGTTATTCTTAAACCTAGATCTGGTGGATCCTTGCACGTGCAAGTCATGAGTAAGATGGAAAGACGTTTTTCCCCCAAAAAATCCACGTGAGTTGCACGTGTGTTGTGTCTGTCCAAAAAATCTAACAGAGATCCAAAATTTCATCGGATTGCTATTCTGTGTGAATATAATGTACTAAATTGCCACTTTTGGTACTATGTGCCCCACATTGCAATTCTGGGTAAACTTAGTGGTACTAAACTACAATTTGCCCTTGAAACTTTATCATCCAAACGTGATCATTTCAACATAAAATCAACTTAAAAGTAAAGACATGAAATTTAACTTGCATAAAAGTAAAGACATAATTTAAAGTGCATTAATGTAAAGACATAATGTAAAGTGCATTAATGTAAAGAGACATTAAATGATAACAAGACTTGATCATCTTAGATTTGAACCCTTGATCATGGATAGAACATGAGGGTACCATTGATTCACATCAAGGACTTGGTTCCAATTCATAATATTTGCAAGAATAATAAAGACATAAAATAAACAAGGAAAAATGAAATAGAGTATGAGATGAAGAGAAGATGGGGAGAAGGAGGCCTCACCAATTTTAGTTCTACGCCTATCTTCTTTCTCTCTTTTCACTCAAAAATGTGTTTGTATCCCTAATCTGCTCTCAGTTTGGCAGAGTTTACCCACACAAATGATTTTCTCCCCCCCCCACTGAAATAATCAGCAAGGGTCTCAATTTATAAGGACTGAGGGTACCCATAGTAGCCGTACGGCTAGGGTTCTCCCGCGTCCAAACCATCTGTACGGCTCCGCCTGGCGAGCTTCTGGATTTTCCAATTTTAATTCCAAAATAGTCCTGGAATTTTAGGTTTATCTTAGTGAGGTCCCAGCCTATCAGTTTATCCCTGAATGGTGCTAAGAGTTCCTCTAAAGTTAGTTAATTTCAGATTGGGGTACTTACAGTTGCACAAGGATATAGGAAAGAAGAAGAAATTGATTATGATAAAAGTTTTACGCCTATAGCAAGACTTGAAGCTATCAGAATATTTCTAGCTTACGCTGCTTACAAGAACTTCAAGTTATATCAAATAGATGTGAAAAGCGCGTTTCTAAATGGTGAACTCCAAGAACAAGTCTATGTAGCTCAACCTCTTAGATTTGAATACTAAAATATCCAAATCATGTTTCCAAACTCCTGAAATCTTTGTATGGACTCAAACAAGCATCAAGAGCATGGTACGATACACTAGTTTCTCATAGAGAAAGGCTTCACGCGCGGTAAAATCGATACAACTCTTTTCGTTTCCAAGCATAATGGTTATACTTTGCTTGTTCAAATTTATGTTGATGATATTATATTTGGTTCTACTAACGAATTGTTGTGCAACCACTTTGAGAAATTTATGACGAGCAAGTTTGAATTGAGTATGATGGGAGAACTTACATTCTTCCTCAGAATTCAAATCAAGCAAATAAATGAAGGCATATTTATTAACCAAGACAAATATACAAGATATCTTATCAAAAAGTTTGGACTTGAAAAATCAAAAGCATATGACACTCCAATGGCCATCGGTAACAAACTAGATAAAGACTTGAAAGGTCAGAAGCTTGATCAAACTCTTTATTGAGGTATGATTGGCTCTCTTCTTTATCTTACCGCTACTATGCTTGATATTATGTTTAGTATTTATGTTTGCGCTCGTTATCAATCTGACCCTAGAGAAGCGGAAAATAAAGACAATGGAATCCAAATTCAAGGTACCTCTTCGATCTGCGGATCTTCCTCTGACTCCAAGAAATCGGTCAAGCTGGAGGCTACTATCGACTCACCTCAATATAAAACTCCCTCCCCAGAGGAGAGCATGGGAGAAAAGAAACTTGGTTGCTGTGAAACGTATTATAAGATATTTATCTGATACTTTTAACCTTGGACTTTGGTACACCGAAAATTCAAAATTTAATCTTGTAGGTTACTCAGATGTAGATTATGCAGCATGCACAACTGATAGGAAAATTACTAGTGGCACTTGTTATTTTCTTGGAAATAGATTTGTTGCATGGGCTTGTAAGAAACAAGCTCCAGTGTTTGCCTCAACTTATGTTATCATTGAAGGCAATTGTCCCATTTATTATGACAACACATCAATAATTGCAGTCTCTGAAAATCCTGTCATGCATTCCAAGACCAAACACATAGACATCAAATATCACTTTCTCAAAGACCACGTTGAAAAAGGCAATATTAATTTAGAGCACGTGGGAACCGACAATTAAATTGCTGACATTCTTACAAAAGCACTTGATTCAAAAAGGTTCACTTTCTTGAGAAGAGAAATGGGTATGCTTGAAATCAAATAAGTTTATATAGTTTGGTCATTACTAATGATTTTTTTTGTTTTGTGAGTACTGTTTAAAATAATAGGTACGAATCAATTTTCAAGGTTTTGAAGAAACCCTTCGCACCAAACAATGTAGTGCGCCTATTATAAATCATGCTCCGACTATGTTCTTGGGCCTTCAAGGCTACACACCTCATAATGTATGCGCCCATGATTAGGTTATGTGCCTTCATATACTCACGCGTCACAAACATTCTACGCGCCTCATTTAATATCAATGATTTATTTTCTTTAAATTTACACAAGGATAAGGTATGTACTTTTAAATTTAATGCATTTTTGTTCCTGTCTTGTTAAAGACATTCCATAATTGCTCAAGGTTTCTTGTAAAATTAATTTTCCCTCGATTACCCTTTTTCAAAAAATTTATTTTCTGAGGATATATTATTTAGCTTATGGACCCCAAACTTATACCAAAATAGTTAGTTTCGGTGTTTGTGCATAAAATTACAAAATTGTTTATACACTTATGAGGGAAATGGAACCGTTTTCTGGTCATTTATTGAAACATCATCGTCTTTTTCTGACACATCTCATAAATTTATGAACACTACTCCACTTCTTCCTTTTCTCACTCCATAACTGTGGTTTCCACTTTCCCACTACCTTAAAAACCCAAAACTAAAGATAGCACCAAATCCCTCTCGACTTCTAATTATTGCTACACTGCTCTCTCTCTCTCTCTCTCTATCTCTCTCTCTCTCTCACTTTCCACCTTCTTTTTCCAGACAACCCGTCACTCTTCTCTCTCTCTCTCTCTCTCTCTCTCTCTCATTTCTTCCTCAAATTTCATCCTTTATAACTCAAACGGGTCCTAAGAAAGCTACATCATCAAAATCCAAAGCTGCTCAAGACGAAATGGTATGATTTCAAACCTCTAATTTCATTAATTTTAGGGCAAATTGCATTTTAGTTACTTGAGTTTGTCGTCAAATTTCAATTGGTTATCCAGTTTGTGTTTCGAATAATTTAGTTATTGAATATGTCTTTTTGTTGCAATCAGGTGTAAAATTGGTTAGTTCATTAAAAACTTAACTGAAATATGTCATGTGCAACTCACATGACATTTTCAAGGGCATATATGTCATTTCCCCAAACATTGAGTGAGTAAAAAGGTTATTACTGCATATGCAAAGTAAAAAAAAAAAAAAAACTATGTGTATCCCTAATCCCTCTCTGCCGCTCTCTCTTTCTCTCTATCACAATTCTTCATCCCCCTCTTTTTCTTTCTCTTCTTATCTCAATCCCCCCCCCCACCTTAAATACTTCAATTTCCCCCAAAATTCACCAAAAACTCTAATTCCCCAACCCCCTCAACCACCATGACACGACCACCGCAACCCTCACCATCGAATTCGGACTACCACCACCCCCCCTAAAACCTAGATCTGAACTTAGCGAAGGCCTCGGCGGCGGCCGAAACGACGGCGGTGGTGACGTGCAATTTTCCCGGCGATCCTTGACCACCGCTTTCTCCGTCGATCTTTTTCTTGACTTTGTGGCACCCACCCTTTTGTTTTGGGTTCCCCAACACGCGTTGGCGTTGCACCCGAGGAGCCCAACTCTTTCAGCCCGTTGGCGTTCTTGCAGCAGCACATGACTACGGCGATGGCCGGCGACGCCCAGTTCCACATTGTCATAAACGGTCGGAACTCCGGCGATCCAGACTTTCAAATGCCGGCGAACTTCGGAGACTACTTCGTTGGTCCAGGGTTTGAACAACTTATTCAGCAGTTAGCAGAAAACGATTCAAACCGTTACGGCACTGCACCTGCATTCCGATTAGCTGTGGAGGCCCTCCTTGTGATCATAATTGATGATAATTTGCTAAAATCTGAATTGACTCAGTGTTAATGCCATAAATTTCAACCCAATCTATAGTTCTTGCCCCTTAGAATTTTGAGTAAATGATGAAGAAGTTGAGGATGGTGGGATGGGAGTTTATGAAATGACCCAATTACCCTTAGAATTTTGAGTAAAAATCTTGCCTCACAACCACTGGTTCCAAGTCTAATTTATGGACAGAAATACCCTTTAAGTATGTCATGTGAGTTGCACATGAGACACTTTCAGTTAGGTTTTTGACGAACTAACCAATTTTACACCTGATTGCAACAAAAAGACATATTCAATAACTAAATTGTCCTAAACACAAACTGGATAACTAATTGAAACTTGACGACAAACTCAGGTAACTAAAATACAATTTGTCCTTAATTTTAGGATATCATAAACTGGGTTCTCGTTTCTTTTTGTTCAAAAACCCATCTTTACACCTTCTCAATTTCTCTCTTAATACTTGATATTTCTTGATGATTCTTGTTGGGTTATGATTCTCTGTTAATTTTGAACTTTTAGAGAATTGTTTTGCAACGATCCATAAACTATAGCTTGCGAAGCTGAGAAATGTCACTTTTTGGGTTTTTAAAAAATTTAGATGATCTCTCTAATTTTTTGGATTTGTTATTGTTTTGTTCGTGATTTTGTTTACATATTATTAATCCTTGTGTCCTTGCGGTCATTTTGACATATTATTTGCTAGATTTTGTGAAGTTTCATGAGTTTTGTGTTCTTTATGTTCTTGACGTTCTTCAAGCATCCATGTGTTGTTCTTCGTGTTCTTCGTTTTTCTTTCATATTTAGGGTCATTTTATTCTTGTAACATGTTTTTACGTTTTAACATGTTTTGATCTTTAGATTCTCATATTTCATGTTTTGTTTGTGATTTTGAACTAAGTATAAACTTAGTTTCATAGTTATGTTCCTAAATACCTTATTATGCGCCTCATATATATGCGCCTATATGTATCTGCACCATCCTATGCATCTATAACATTATGCGCCTAGATCTCTCGCGCCTTATTAAATTGAGAGGTCGAGATGAGGGGATAACTCTGTCACTTAGTCAGCTTCTTTTTATCTATTTTTCTACTTTAGTCCACCATAAAACCATATCTATGCGCCTCGTAATCATTCATGCGCCTTCTATCTATGCTCCCTTGTTGTATGAGCCTACTCTTGTATGCGCCTATACTATTATACGGCTAGATCTAATGCGCCTAATGTTTACTTTGTTCATATCTATGCTTCCAAGCGCCTACTTCATCTATCTAAAACTTCGTGTTTTTATTTGTAGGATCCCTCTAATTTCAAGCCCGGTGAGACCTTTAATGTTCTTGATCTTTCTGATGATCCAATGGGGATTGCAATTGTTGGTCCCAGAGACACAACAAGGGTATGAAAAGAGGCTAGAGGGGGGTGAATAGCCTATTTAAAATTGCAACCCTTTTTCAAAATTCAACCTTATGCTTACACTGAGTTTTGCGGTAGATGATAAACCACGCGGTCAAGTGTAAAATGCACAACGGAAGTTTTTTATGAAACAAGTTAAGAGTTGTTTTTGATAAGTTAATGCGGTAGGGTAGGAATGCGGTAGGAAGGTACGCGGTAGATATATGTGCGGTAAGTTAAATGCGGTAGGTTGAGAGATTGAAAGTTTGTGTCTTAGAGATTTTGGGAAATGATAAGATAGTCAGATTTTAGCTTAGGCAATAAGTTGAACAACCAAACACAATTCACAAATGTTCATAAATCTGAAAAATCAAAACACTATACGACAAACAAGATTAATATGAGCAAATGAAGAACAGTAAGAATAAGATGAACAAGATTTAAAGTAAATTTGCAGAAATGTAAAGAGCAGTAAGTAAATGACACAATGATTTGGAAATGTTCGATCTGTTAAAAGATCTATGTCCTTTACCAAGATGGTCAGTCTTGGATTTTGAATGAGGTATATATTGATTCTATTGAGTACAGATTACAGAGATGAAGTATTGAATCAACACCTATTTCTATGAAGAACAATCCTAAACTTAGACCAGTGTATCCCTAATGATTCAATCTATGTGATTGATCAATTGGGGTGAGTGTATGTGTAAGAATAAAAAGGTATTTGGAATCTATATGATTTTTTAGCCTAATAAATCTTGTGTTGAGGCTTGAGATTTGATCTTGAAGGTTGCTGGAGATTTGTTGAAGACTTGAAGGTTGTGTGCTTGAAGATTCGAAGGATTCTGGAAATCTTGAATATGATCTTCAATCACCAAGAATTTCAACAGCAATTTCTCTCTTTGAATCTCAGCTAAGTTCAATGAAGAACTTCAAGGACTATTTATAACCTTGAATGAGAAACTAGCCGTTTGAAATACTTGGGTGTTTGCACCCGAGAAGATACCCGCTCGCCTTTTTGATTTGAGAGTCGCCACCATGTTGTTGAACGGAACACGAACCGTTGAGATTCTTGAGTTTGGGGGTTAAGTTATGGATTGGGAAGGTCAAGGAGCACCCAATCTAGGATTGGTCTTGCTTAGGTGTTTTTAATCAAATAAAGAACAAGTAATTAAAATAAGTAAAGCCAATAATTAATTTCTTAATTATTGGAATGTCGGATCATGTGCTTCGAGACCATCTCCATGAATTGGAGAGGCTCTAGGATGATCCTTTTGATGGGATTACACTACTCTAAAACAAAGAATGAGATGAGAAGTAGAGATTAAAAGCGCAGGAGTTTACCTAAAGCGTTCTTGAGATTCTAATTGATGGCCTTGACTAAGGCCTTGATGATCCAAGAGTTTCTTGATGGTTTTGGCTTGAAAATATGAGTTTTTGATAGTGTTTTGGTGTGAGGGAGGAATAAAAACGGGATTCTTTTGGGAGAGACTGATCGGAGAGTTGTTAACCTCTTTTTGTGAGACTCTATTTTTATAGGTATTGGATTACTTAGGGACCAAGAAGAGGAGTCCTAAGTTTAGTAGGAAATAGAGTCCTTATTTGGAGAGGTTAAAGAAAGTAGGGAATCAGTAGATCAGTAGGAAATCACCTAGGAAGCTTCCTATTAGATATTCCCCGGATTAGGAGAGTTTTGGCCAAGAAAGAGATCAGGACGGAGAAGGAAAGTGACTCTGACTTGCAGACAGAGGAGATGTCTCGTACGAGACATTGATGTCTTGTACGAGGCATCCAGCCAAGATTACTGTTTTATCCTTGTCTAAAGTCCCATTGTTCAGTTTAGCCCCCAGACTAACGGAGTCAGTTAGAAACTTAACAAAACATGACAGAACTAACGAGTTTTCATCAAAACACAAAGGCGAGACACAAGAGTAGTGTAATCATAAATTTGAGTTGAAAATGGGGTGCCTACATTGGGATCCAAGTTGAAGGACAATGAGCTGTTGAATTCTAATTGGAGCTCAGTCTGAGTTGTCCTTTTATTGCAGAGTCATGGTGGTCCAACTATACTATGATAACAGTTGTATTCAAATTTGAAATTTGAATTTGCAACGTTCTAAACTAACCAATGTTTTGGATACTAGTGTGACCATGGTTAAGTTTTAACAAACTTGAGTTTCTTCAACTAAGGTTCCATGCGGCAGACATCAGTCATGCGGTAATTTAGATGGCATGTGATAATCTTGGTCATGCGGCAGGCTATCATGCGGTAGGCAATGCTTTGACCGCATATCTCCAGACTTAGAAAATTGAGGGTCCTAATCTGTTAAGCCTATCAAACTAAAAAGTGGACTATTCTAAATGAATTACCAGTACTTCTTACAATATATCCTAAAGTCCACAAAGAGTAAAATTAGGTTATGGGATCAATCAAATTAAGGCAATAGGAGTGGTTTATAATAAGCATACCCAACAGCAATTACGGCATTTAGCAAAGATAGTGGTCTTGTCCATTTATTCACACTGGACCAATATTTTTACACTCCTCTTTTGATTGATGAACTCTTTTCGATGGCATAGATTACTTCTGAAGTAGTGAATGAGCGTCCCCGTTACACTATCAATGACACTGTTCACAGCATTCCTATAACTATTGTTTATGGAACGATACGTGAAATACTTGAGTTTGATGTGGCAGGTTTCTCAATGGTTTACATAGTTGCCGCGCAAAATGTTATGGCTAAGCACTAAACATTCTCACTCTTCCAAATAACTTAAAATCGGTTCAAATTTGAGATGGTGGAGATTTGCTCACTCAAATAGCGCATTTGGTGGATACCTCAACGGTGTTCAAGACTGGGAATGTGAACATATTTACAATGGAGCAATGGGAGTACACTGCAGCTACAATGGCTAAGGAAAATTAAACTGGCCTAGGGTCTTATTTAAGACTTTGATGGAGCAAATAGAAAAGTACAACAAAAACAAAAAGAATGGAAAAAAAAATCAAAACTCACTGTCGGCTGTTAACAAAGATTTTCTTGACTGATCCTAACCTTCAAAAATTCATCATGGATAATCCTGACCTTCAAGATGATGAGGTCCCCATTTTCGGAATAGAAAACTTGGCGCTAAAGAAGCACAGAAAGAAGCCTGTTAGGCGCGCAACTGGCGTTGTCATTCACGATGTTGACACTGGCTTAATTGATGAAGCTACTAAGTCTGAGAATGAGGGCGTAGAAGCGCAGGAAGGAACGGAAGTGCAAGTTGGCGCAACATATAAAACTCGCGTAGAACAACAAGGCACAGATGTTGGAGCTAATAAGGGAAATGGGATTGATAATGATAAAGAGGGGTTGAATGAAGAAGGCGGATTGGAACAAAGAAGAGTACAAAGAGGACATGTGCCTCATGATCAGAATCAAGGATTGACTGACTTTGTTGAAAGTGTTGGGTTTCGTGCAATCATGCGCAGCGGAAGAATAACATGAAGAAACCCAAAAGCCTAGATATGTTATGTTTAATAATTCATAATATGAAGATGAAAGAAACTAACCCTTGTAGATCGATATGCGAAAACTTGGATTGAGATGCAAAGACGTGCACCCTATACCGGTGATCCACACAACGAACGGATTCAAGAACACTTCTTGAACTTGACTGCTAGGTCTTCGGTTTGAAAAACAATGGTGAAGAATGATTCTTCAATCTATCCTTTGATTATTGAAGTTTGATAATTAGGATTAATCAAACTTAATAACCCAAGTAAATAATGTGTATTCTCTCTCTCCAAGAATGAGTTTGTGATTTCTAAAATCAATGCATAGGGAACAATTTCTGTCAGTCCACATTATATACAATAGGTTTTTTTAGGAATTAGGTTTTCTTGTCCAACAAGAGTTTACCTAAAACTGTTTTATGTCGGTACAAACCATTCGTACGGATTGATTTGGTGGCTCCCAAAACATCCGTACAGATCCACCAGCAGGATCCAGTGTTTCTTCGTTTTACTCCTTTTAATTATCCATTCTACGTGTGTAGATTATACTAATTTGGCAATGAGTCCGAACCATTCAAACTTCGTAAGTCATAAGCGGACTCTAGCAAGCCATTATAACTACCCAATTAGTATAACTTTGAAATCCAAAAGTTTCCTAAATAGAACATAACACAATCTCTTTGTTACACGATGTCTATTGAGCATAAGCCATGGTCAACGATCAACTTACCTTTATTCAATGCTTTCTCGATCCCAAATGTATTGATAATACAAATGACATTGATCCAATCAATTCATTTGAGCATGGCCATACATTTCATCAATACCATTCATCAAGTGGCCAAAACTTTACATCTCTCTTGACGAGGAACAAATTCCATCTTGGCTTATTACTCTTCCATACATGATTCTGATTACGCCAATCATATTCTTTATAGCTACCCGGTTAAGGGTAACGTTTGAATATGTCAAACGTAACGTTCATCATGTGGAAGACTGTGATAACCTCAGGTCTAGAGATTCCAGTGATATAACTATATGAGACTTAATTATGACATAGTGACCATGACATAAATCTCATAGGGGTCAGTCCAGTATTTGTTCTCCAACAAATACCCATAAGTCTAATTGTATCGCATACACATAATCATCATATGATTATCTATTAAACTTATACTAATAATTAATCATAATTATCAGGGACGGGGATTATTATAATAAACATGCAAAAGATATAATAATCAAAAATTCAATATCTTTATTAAAGCTTAAAGCAAATGATAACATTAATCGTCCAAACAACGTGCCTAGGGCACTCACACCAACAATCTCCCACTTGTACTAGCCCTAATTAATGTATCGAATACCCATAGACCTAACATGACCATCATGCTTCGCTTGCGGAAGACCCTTTGTCAATGGGTCAGCAATGTTATCCTCAGTTGGTACTCTGCATATATTCACGTCTCCCCTATCAACGATTTCTCAAATGATATGAAAATGCCTAAGTATGTGTTTGGATTTCTGATGCGATCTCGGTTCCTTTGCTTGACCAATAGAACCGTTATTATCATAATAAAGGTCTATTGGATTAGCAATGCTATGAATTACCTCTAATTCACCAATGAACTTCTTAATCTAAACATCCTCTTTAGCAGCATCGGATGCAGCTATATACTCAGCTTCAGTTGTAGAATCAGCTACGGTACTCTACTTAGAATTCTTCCAGCTAACAGAACCACCATTAAGCACAAACACAAATCCAGATTGCGGTCTAGAATCATCCTTGTCAGATTGGAAGCTTGCATCCGTGTAACCATTTATAATGAGATCATCTTCCATACCTCCATATACCAAGAACAAGTCTTTAGTCCTTCGCAATTAAGAATCATCCTGACTGCAATCCAGTGACTCTCACCAGGATCCGATTGGTATCTATTCGTCATGCTCAAAGCAAAAGAGACATCGGGTCTAGTACATATCATGGCACACATGATGGATCCAATTGCAGAAGCATATGGGATTCCATTCATTCTCTCACGCTCATCAGTTGTCTTAGGACACTGATTCATGCTAAGAGTTACGCCATGTGAAACAAGCAAATTTCCTCTCTTAGATTTTTCCATGCGGAATCTCTTAAGAACTTTGTCAATATATGTACTTTGACTTAAACCAATCAACTTCTTAAATATATCACGATAGATCTTTATGCCAAGGATGTAGGCGACTTCTCCCATATCTTTCATTGAGAAACACTTTCCCAACCAAGTCTTTACAGACTGAAGTGCAGGTATGTCATTTTCAATGAGTAATATGTCATCAACATATAGCACAAGAAATAATACCACGCTCCCACTAATCTTCTTGTATACACAAGGTTCATCTTCTTTCTTGATGAATCCAAACTCTTTGACCGATTCATCAAATCGAAGATTCTAACTCCTAGAGGCTTGCTTCAATCCATAGATGGATCTCTGCAACTTGCATACTTTGTTAGAATTTTCTGGCCTTACAAAACCTTCAGGTTATGTCATATACACATCCTCATGTAAGTTCCCGTTAAGGAACGCTGTTTTGACATCCATTTGCCATATCTCATAGTCAAAATATACGGCTATGGTAAGTAAAATTCTTATAGATTTGATCATTGCTACGGTTGAAAAGGTTTCATCATAGTCAATACCATGAATCTGCCTATAACCTTTCGCTACAAGTCTAGCTTTATACGTATGCACCTTTCCATCCATGTCAGTTTTCTTTTTGAAAACCCATTTTCATCCTATGGTTTTTACACATTTGGGTGCAACTATCAAGTTCCAAACTTGATTATCATACATTGACTTGATTTCAGATTCCATGGCTCCAAGCCATTTATCTGAATCAGGAGCAGACATCGCTTCTTGATAAGAAGTAGGTTCGTCATCAACAATGACTTCTACTTCATTGCTATCCGTCATGAGGAATCCATATCTCTCAGGTTCGGATCGCACCCTACCAGTTCTGCGAGGAACTTGAGTATTCTGAGTAGGTTCCACAACTCCTTGTGCAACTTGTTCAGATCCAACCATCGGTTCCATGTTATTTTCAGGTTCTCGAACCTCTTTGAGATTAATTTTACTCCCACTAATTCTTTTAAAGAGAAACTCTTTCTCTAGAAAAGTACCATCTTGAGCAATAACCACTTTGTTGTCCGTGCGGTTGAAAAAATAATATCCCCTAGTTTCCTTCGGGTATCCCACGAAAATACATTTGTCAGATTTTGGTGCAAGTTTGTCCGAGACAAGTCTCTTAACATAGGACTCACAACCCCAAATTCTCATGAAAGAAAGACAAGGTTTCTTTTCATTCCATATCTCATATGGAGTCTTTTGAACCGATTTAGTTGGAACTCTATTTAGTGTAAGAGCGGCAGTTTCTAGTGCAAGTCCCCAAAAGGATAAAGGAAGATCAACTTGACTCATCATGGAGTGGACCATGTCCAATAAAGTCCTATTTCTCCAATCAGACATACCATTCCATTGTGGTGTTCCAGGTGGAGTTAATTGTGAAACAATTCCACAATTTTTAAGATGATTGTCAAATTCTTTGCTTAAATATTATCCACCACGATCAGATCGAAGTGCTTTAATAGTTTTGCCAAGTTGATTTTGTACTTCATTTTGAAATATTCTAAATATCTCAAAAGATTCACTCTTGTGTTTTATTAAGTAGACATAGCCATATCTACTAAAATCATCCGTGAATGTTATGAAGTACTGATATCCTCCCCTAGCACTACTGCTCATTGGTCCACACACATCAGTATGTATGAATCCCAATAAGTCACTAGCCCTTTCACTACTCATAGTAAAAGGTGTCTTAGTCATCTTTCCAAGTAAACTAGACTCACAAGTTTCATATGATTCAAAATCATGTGAATCTAAAAGTCTGTCCCCATAGAGTTTTGAGATACGCTTCTCATTAATATGAGTAAGACGGCAATGCCACAAATAAGTGTGATTTACATCATTAGGTTTGGATTTCTTATTTACATTATAGATATCCTCATTATTTCTATTCTCAACATCAAGGACATAAAGGCCTTTAAATGAACATCCAGTACAATAAAGCATATCATTTAAATAAATAGAAACCTACTTATTTTTTGATAAGAAAACTATAACCGTCATTATCCAAACAAGAAATTGAAATAATATTTCCACTCAAATCCGGAACGTAATAACAATTTTTCAAAACAAGAATTAATCCGCTAGGTAAAATGAAATCATAGGTTCCTACGGCTAATGCAGCAACTCTTGCTCCATTCCCCACGCGTAGGTCCACCTCGCCATCTTTGAGTAGCCTCCTATTCCTTAGTGCTTGCATATTTAAACAAATGTGAGATCCACATCCAGTATCTAATACCCAGGAACTAGAAGTAGAAAGGAGAATATCTATAACATAGATACCTGAAGTATAAGCAGTCTCACTGCCCTTCTTCTTCTTTTTTTTCTTCCTTGTAAACCTTGCAATTTCGTTTCCAATGACCAATTTCATTGCAGTGGAAACAGAATGCATCCTTTTGAGAATTTGGTTTAGCCACCTCAGTATTGGCAACATTTGCCTTGCTTATTTTGGGTTTGACAACTTTTGACGTACCCTTTCCTTTGGCCTTAAATCCCTTTCCTCCTTTTGAAAACACAAGCACAGGAGAAGCTTCTTTAATGATTTTCTTTTCCGCTGTATTTAGGCATCCCATGCAACTCAAATAGGGTCTTATCCATGCCATGCATATTATAGTTCATGACGAAGTGATTATAGCTTTTAAGAAATGAATTAAGAATAAAATCAGTTGCCAACTCAACAGAGATGGGATGTACAAGCCTCTCTAGATGCTCAAAATGGGCCTTCATCTTCAAAACATGAGGACACACTGACTGTCCTTCACTCATCTTGCATGAGCTTAGAGCAGCTATGGTATCGAACCTTTCCTACCTTGCTTGCTCTTGAAACATGTCTTTCAACTGAGTGACTATATCATAGACTTCCAAGTGTTCAAGAGTTTTCTAAAGCTCAGGACACAAGGCAGCAAACATGAGACAACCGACCTCACGAGAATCACTTTTGTGCTTCTTGTAGGCGTCTCTCTCTGCCCTAGAGGCAGTGGCAGCTGGTTCCTCTTCAGGAACGGGTTCATCAAGAATGCACTGCTTATCTTCATGCTTTAGAACAATTCTAAGGCTTCGGATCCAATCCATGAAGTTAGCACCATTCTCTTAAAGTTTTTCCTTCTCAAGGATAGATCGCAATGACAGAGACTGAGTGTTTTGTGCCATTATCTACAATTATGCAAACATGTAATCATACATAAGTACCAACTTAAATAAAGATATTATTATCTATATAGTATTTCACAAATACTCCCACTAAATTATATAACATTCATATATATCCAATGTATCATATAATTCAAGTGGGCTAAGATCCAACTTTAATTTAATTTCAATTCCACGGAGGCGATACTGCTCAAAATTAAATTAATTAGGTAGACAACTACTTGCCAATCATATCATATATGACTCTTAGATCCTTTATGAGATTTTAGACATCGTATGTCTAACATGTTTTAATATCGTCAGTGCCTTTAGGCCCAAAACCCTTTTGATGACCTAATTAAGTCAAACCATTTTAAACGTATAGGAATCACTCTTTCCTCATCTTGCTCACAGATGATTAGAATTAATGCGCCTCGCCATGGTAGAGCCCGCATAAAACTACCCATGTACTCACAAGTGTTTTAACCATGGATTTGATACTTGACTTAAATTTTTAAGAAGGTTCACACATAAAAGTTAATCAATTAACTGAATTAATTTTATGTGACATTAGTTGCGCTAGTTATAGGATTAAAATCTAAAACCTTACGATTTCTCCAATCTTAAACTCCTTTAAGATTCTGATCTCATTAACTGTCTGAACTTCTGAACTTAAATCTGTTTCAGGAAACACGGTTTCCAAAACCAGCCATCTGAAACAGATCAGAATCAGTACTACCCAAACCATCCGTACGGATGTTTCTGGCAGCTTCCAGATTCATCCGTACGGCTATGTCTGGTAGGTCATAGACTCTAAACTCTTTAGAATTCTGGAACTGTATCCGCAGAGCATTTTGAAATTAAGAACACAAATCGTACGGCCGAAACTAAGCCAAAAGGCATCCATATTTCCGTACTAAGATCAAGAAACCAAGTAACTTCTCTATACGGTCGAAACTAAGGCAAAAGGCATCAGCATTCCCGTATAGATTAGTCACTTATTTCAAGACCCTTTTATTGTCTTTTAATCTCTCAGATTACAGCAATTCTAAACTCTTTAAAACTCTGCTTTCTGCATTTTTCTGAATTCTTCGACCGAAAACTGTTTCAAGAAACACGGTTTTGAAAACCAGCCATCTGAAAGCAGTTTTTTGTTTCTAGATTCGAATTTTGTAAACAATTTACAGAACAATCTGAACACCAGAAAATAGAACCAAATCTGGAATTACCAAACTATCCGTACGGATCAGTTTGGCAACTTCCAAACTATTCGTACGGATCCTTCAGTAGGATCCCAGATTTCCAGATTTTTCAGATTTCAAAAATTCGATCAATCCCAATATCATGTTTATACATAATCAGATTACAGAAACATGAAAATACAGATTACGAATTTTAGCCCATCTAATTCAAATAATCAATAATCAATTTATTTCACATACAAAATAGATCAAGATCATCAATAAATATAATCCAATTATAACATGATAATCTAAGCATGCGATCATACATATCAATAAAATTAATATTATAACCACATAATCCCATCATCAACTAGCATGCATATTTTGTTGGAGATTATGCCCTATGCCCTTGAGAAAGGCCTTACGTTACATCATATTCTCATTTATTATGGAGATAACAACCTTGGATTATTATATGTTTTACATGTTTATTATAATAATCCCCGTCTCTGGTACTTATGAAGAACTAGTATAAATTTAATCGATGATCATATGTATGTGATACAAATTAAACTTATGGGTACTCTTTGGTGAACAAGTACTGGACATGACACACCTATGAGATTTATGTCATGGTCAAGTGTCATAATTAAATCTCATATAGTTATATCATTTGATATCCTTAGACCTGAGATTATCATGGTCTTCCACATGATGAACATTATGTTTGACATAGTCAACCGCTACCCTTAACCAGGTAGTTATAAAGGCTATGATTGACATAATCGGATTCTTGTATGGAAGAATGATAAGTCAATATGGAATTTGTCCCTCCTCAAGAGAAATATCTGCTTAGGCCACTCGTAGAGTGAGATTGATGAAATGCGTGGCCACGCTCAAATGAATTGATGTGATCAATATCATTTTCTCATAATCAATCTACTCGGGATCGAGAAAGCATTGAACGATGTAAGTTGACGTGGACCATGATGTATGTTCAATATGATATAGCGTGACAAAATGATTGTGATATGTTCTATGAGGATAACGAACTTCGTTAAGTTATATTAATTGGGTAGTCATGATGGCTTGCTAGAGTCCGCTCATGACTAATGGGTTTGACCTTGGTTTGACTCATTGCCAACTTAATATAATCATATAGGGTCACACACAAAAGAACGAATTGATCAAAAGGCCAGAAATTGGAAAAGCTGAAAAACTGGCAGGTTCGGCCAAAATGGCACGACCGTGCCGTTCTGTGCGCACGACCGTGCTAATATTCGCTTGGGGATATTTTGGTCGGCACCATTGGCACGGCCGTGCCACTTTGTGAGCACGACCGTGCCAGAGTCCCTGGAGGCGGTTTTGGCAGAATAATTAGGGTGACGGGATTAGGTCACAAGGGTCCTTAAAGGTTAAGGATTTTTTAGTATAAATAATCCTCTCTCACCAGCCATTATTCAAGTGTAATACATATGTTTGAGAAACATATTCTTGAGCTAAGATTGAGAATCAAAAGCTCAAGAACACCAAAATTCATATAGCTTTTGAAGATTAGAAAAACGTGTTTTCTAATGGGTCTAGAAATCCAGATCTAGAATGGTTCTAGATATTCGTTCGCGTGTGGATACACATAGTGTGACGACCCGTTTCAATTGTATATATATTTTATGTATGATATTATTTTATAACTTAATTTATGTTAGTTTTGTATTTTAATTGATTTAAGATTGTGACATCCCGAAATTAAGCACGACATTTTGGGACGGTAAAAATAAAATAAATATGCAATGGAACGGATTTTAGTATGATTGTTGGCTATTTTAGTGGTGGGACCCATAAGTTATGTCGCCATTTCTAATTGCCAGGTAGTGATACTCTAAACTTGAGGTTTATCCTAAACCTAAGCAATTAGAGGTTTCTTAAATTGTTAACTGGGAAATTGAGGTATAATAATTATGAGTTTGATTTTTGTTAATTTTGATGAATAGAGTAGTATGGGTATATGATTACATCTATGGATTGGGTAGATAGGTGTTTTAATGTAATTACATAATTGGTTCTTAAATTGTTAACTGGAAAAAAGAGGGGTCAAGGATGGTTAAGTGTGTGACCTTTAGTGTTTAGTGTGTGCAGGACAATTTGTGAATGAATTATGTGCAGATGTGTTGGTTAAAAAATTCCCAGGAAGTCCTGAAATTTGATATTTTCTTAGTTGGTCTCTACTAGGCTATGGTTAGTTATTACATAAGAATCGATATGTCTATATATTATAATTTTGGTAAGTAAATTCGGGGGCGGATTTTTTTTAAGGGGGAGAGAGTGTGACGACCCGTCTCAATTGTATATATATTTTATGTATGATATTATTTTATAACTTAATTTATGTTAGTTTTGTATTTTAGTTGATTTAAGATTGTGACATCCCGAAATTAAGCACGATATTTTGGGACGGTAAAAATAAAATAAATATGCAATGGAACGGATTTTAGTATGATTATTGGATATTTTAGTGGTGGGACCCATAAGTTATGTCGCCATTTCTAATTGCCAGGTAGTGATACTCTAAACTTGAGGTGTAATTGTAGGAGTTAGCAAAGTGGTGACTCATCATATTTGAGTCAAACATTACTCAGAGTATGACTATAATGTTTACACCACTTTCTTGGGCATGTTACTGCAAAGCGAGTCAGGAGAGAAAGCTCGAGACATTTTCAGGTGTTCCAAGCTTGGTTCAATTTCAATAATTAATTGGTGATCCGGTTATAGCAATTTTGGGGTGTTGAGTAGATCGTTTCAAACCGAATAGAATATATTTTCATCGATACTTTCTCCGTAATAGGTAAATTACTATTCCCCTTTTTATTATAAAAATGTTCATATAATTATTATGTGATACTTGTGATGGTAATTGTTGGTTTATGTAAATATTTGGGGAAAATTGTGATAGTACTTTGGAGACGGGGAGTTAGAGTTAGAATGTTAAATAAATATTTGGGGGAAGTTGTAATAGTACTTTTGAGACGGTGAAACAGAGATAGTATAAAAGAATATAAGTTTGGCTGGCGGAGGTGGGTGGGCAGCCGCCCAAATAGGGCATGCTGCCGCACACTTATCTGGAAGGTTTTGGTCGTGGTCAGGGTGGTTTTGGGCGACCGCACAGGTTGGTGTAGGCGACCGCCCAGGTCGCTGAATGAACTGAAATGTTCCAATTCTATTGATTTAGGGTTCAATCCTGGTCTAGGTCTTAGGTGATATCCTAGGGTACCTAGATGATTATTGTGGAACACCAAAGTAGTAGGAATGGTCCGTTTGTGATCAAGTTTGAAATGTGTAACCGTTTGGGTTCCTTTTGGTGTTATTACATCTTTATGATGCTTTTGTGGGATTTCCTACTTTGAAATCCTTTGTTTGAGAAATGTTTCTAACGCACTTGTTTGTTGGGCTCTTTATGAGCAGTTTATCATATTTATGATGTACTTGGTATGGTTCCCTATTTTGGAATCATATACTAATTGTGCTTTTGTTTAAAGTCCAGCTGGTCATACTTGGTTGAGTCAGGCAGTGGTAGGAGATTATAATGGCACCCGAGTCAATTTCATTATAATGTTCCCACTGGTACCTTTTCTTTTACCCCTTTCAGATGGCCTTGGTTGGGTTGAGCTAGCTCCCTTGTGTGAGTATTCTAGATACACGTTTTAGGTTATGACTTTGTGTCATTTCCCCCCGTTGTTCTTGTTGTTGTTTGGTTTCGGAACCCCTGCTTCAGCTCTTTGATGCTGCCCTGTTGAAGCTGCTCTTCGATGCGGCTCTGTTGATGATGATCAGATTATTATATCCTTTTGGGAGAACCTTGTCTCAGTATCCTTTGTAACGTGTTTATTTCAACCTTATGTGAGGCATGAAGAGTTGGTCGTTATTTCCAACCGGTATGGGACGGTTGGCGATAGGGAGCCTCTCTTGTTATGTGTTAGCTGTGATTCAGATATTCTGTTGATTTGCATGATATTATGCCATGTAGCTGTATTAGTAACTTACTGAGATTATCTCACCCCGTTCCATTTCCATTTGTTTTCCTTAGTTCACAGGAAAGCTAGAAGTAGTACGCTGTGAGATATGATGTTGTGGGAATTTTCGGAGCAGGTTATACTCTTTTGGGGATAGTTGCTCTATGGAGCTTTCGTATACTCTTGTTGTGAGGCTTTGTAAAGTATTTTGGAAATGTAAATTATACTATTTGATATTTATGGAATTTAGAAATTTTCGGGGTGTTACACATAGAGGATGTTTGCTTAAGCATCTCAAGTTCGTGTTCCTGTGATCCTGATTCAAAGAACGAGGAGATCAAATCTTGAAGCTTGAAGACTTGAAGATTTGAAGATCCGAAAATTTTTAAACGCTCAACATGGTTAGTATTCTAAATTCATCTTGCTATTAATTTAATCATCATGAATGGATCTTAGGGCTTAGGGTTTTGTTGATTTCTATTGCCGTCTTCCGCTGCGCATGTTGCCTCAAAACCCAACATATTTTATATCTCATATAAAATCACATCACATAAATTCATCTTATCATGATCATACAAATTAAATAATCGCAATAAATAATTATATCATGATAATATTAGAATTATTGATCATCAACGTGGCTCTGATACAACTATTGGGTTTCGTGCAATCATGTGCAGCCGAAGAATAACATGAAGAAACCCAAAAGACTAGATCCGTTATGTTCAATAATTCATAATATGAAGATGAACGAAACTAACCCTTGTAGATCGATATGCGAAAACTTGGATTGAGATGCAAAGACGTGCACCCTCTACCGGTGATCCACACAACGAACGGATTCAAGAACACTTCTTGAACTTGACTGCTAGGTGTTCGGTTTGAAAAACAATGGTGAAGAACGATTCTTCAATCTCTCCTTTGATTATTGAAGTTTGATAAATAATCAAACTTAATAACCCAAGTAAATAATGTGTATTCCCTCTCTCCAAGAAAGAGTTTATGATTTCTAAAATCAATGCATATGGAACAATTCCTGTCAGTCCACATTATATACAAGAGGTTTCCAAAACCCCTTAGGACTTAGGTTTTCTTGTCCAACAAGAGTATACCTAAAACTGTTTTCTGTCGGGACAAACCATCCGTATGAATTGGTTTGGTGGCTCCCAAACCATCCGTACGGATCCTCCAGTAGGATCCAGTTTTTCTTCGTTTTTCGCTCCTTCTAATTATCCATTATGCATGTGTGACCCAATAGGATTATACTAAGTTGGAAACGAGTCCGAACCATTCAAACCTCGTAAGTTATAAGTGGACTCTAGCAAGCTATTATAACACCTGTTTGCACCCGAGAAGATTCCCGCTTGCCTTTTTGGTTTGAGATTCTCCACCATGTTGTTGAACGGAACACGAACCGTGAGATTCTTGAGTTCGGGGGTTAAGTTATGGATTGGGAAGGTCAAGGAGCACCCAATCCACCCGATCTAGGACCGGTCTTGCTTAGGTGTTTTTAATCAAATAAAGAACAAGTAATTAAAACAAGTAAAAGCCAATAATTAATTTCTTAACTATTGGAATGTCGGATCATGTGCTTCGAGACCATCTCCATGAATTGGAGAGGCTCTAGGCTGATCCTTTTGATGGGATTACACTACTTTAAAACAAAGAATGAGATGAATAGTAGAGATTAAAAGCGTAGGCGTTTACCTAAAGCGTTCTTGAGATTCCAATTGATGGCCTTGACTAAGGCCTTGATGATCCAAGAGTTTCTTATTGGTTTTGTCTTGAAAAGATGAGTTTTTGATAGTGTTTTGGTGTGAGGGAGGAATAAAAACGGGATTCTTTTGGGAGAGACTGATCGGAGAGTTGTTAACCTCTTTTTGTGGTGAAAGACTCTATTTTTATAGGTATTGGATTACTTAGGGACCAAGAAGAGGAGTCCTAAGTTTAGTAGGAAATAGAGTCCTTATTTGGAGAGGTTAAAGAAGGTAAGGAATCAGTAGGAAATCACCTAGGAAGCTTCCTATTAAATATTCCTCGGATTAGGAGAGTTTTGGCCAAGAAAGAGATCGGGACAGAGAAGGAAAGTGACTTTGACTCGCAGATAGAGGAGATGTCTCATACGAGACATTGATGTCTCGTACGAGGCATCCAGCCAAGATTACTGTTTTATCCTTGTCTAAAGCCCATTGTTCAGTTTAGCCCCCAGACTAACGGAGTCAGTCAGAAACTTAATGAAACATGACAGAACTAACGAGTTTTCATCAAAACACAAAGGAGAGACACAAGAGTAGTGTAGTCATAAAGTTGAGTTGAAAATTGGGTGTCTACAGAGCCCCTCGGCGACGATACTTATGAAAGAAGTAGCGTCGTCGATAGAAAAGACACCATTTAGAACTTTGGGTATGGTCGTGCTATAAAGCTGCCTACGTATCCTCTTGAAAGGAATCAGATCAAACGTAGTTTGACTCTGAAAACACGTAAAAACGGTTGTTTGAGGTATTTTGAAAACCATTTTGAAAGCAATGCTGCAATAAGTAAAGTTAGAGTTAACCCGTACTAAGGAATCAATGTCCTTGACCCAATTCTGAATATACCCTTTGTTGTTGATGGAATGTCGCGGTCGACGGTGCCCGGTCAGGACTTACCTACTTGCCAATGTAGGACTTACTTGCTCGCCAATGTAGGACTTCGTTGGTGCCGGTGTAGGACTTCACGCCAGTGTAGGACTTCATGCCAGTGTAGGACTTCATCACCATTATAGGACTTCACGCCAGTGTAGGACTTCATCACCATTGTAGGACTTCACGCCAGTGTAGGACTTCATCGCCAGTGTAGGACTTCATCGCCAGTGTAGGGCTTCACGCCAGTGTAGGACTTCATCGCC
Organism: Campanula takesimana; assembly: GCA_026119855.1. Lineage (NCBI taxonomy): Eukaryota > Viridiplantae > Streptophyta > Magnoliopsida > Asterales > Campanulaceae > Campanula > Campanula takesimana. The sequence goes on from JAOWBW010001085.1 coordinate 112,906, forward strand.
AGTGTAGGACTTCGTTTGTTGTTGGGGAATATCTCCGATAAATCAGTTCATAGAGCTGATTTGAAAGTACTGAATATTATCCTCGATCAATGCTCTTACATTGGAAGTACTGGATGCAAAATGTTGATGTGTCTGAATTCTGTCGGGATCATTTGATCGCTATTGAGTTTTCTTTGAGCACGGATTGATTCTTGTACCTGTTAATACAACAAGTAGAACCTATTCTAGCAAGCAATTTAGCCTTGATTTTAGTTTGTAATTGGACTCATGCGGCGGTGACAAATTTATGTGCATGCCCGGTCGGTCAACCTTGGTGTAAGTAGTGTGAATAGCATGGATTCATGATGGGATGTTTATTGGTGATGAACTATATGTGATGATTTGTGTGTGTGTGCGGGGACCTGTTTTGACAAGTTGGGACCTAATCAGGTTTTCCGCAGAGATGATGTGCTACGGAGTTTCTCTGTTAGTTATCTCGTGTGAGACTCGCTTGCCTTGTGCAAGATGATCCGTCCAGACCGTTCCTTTATTCATGTTGTGTCAAGGGAGACAACTATTTGTCTGACAACCAATGATATTTATCAATGTGCAAGCTCTAAGTAGGTCGAGCGTACTTTGTTGACAACTCTAGAGTTCCATGTCCGAAAGTCTCCGGTGAAGGTGATGAGAGAAGTTATCTATTCCCCCAATTTTATCTCATGCTTTGGTCTAAGTCAAGCTCAAAGAATCTTATAAGTTGTAAATGACTTCATGAACAGGCTTATGAGGCTGTTTGATTTGAAGAAGAGTGCACTCCCACTTGATTTATTTAAGGAAAGAGGAAGGTTGAAGAAGAAATGATTTGAAGAATGTTCTCCCTTTTTTTTTTAATGACGCACCCTGATTTTTGCCTAGACCGCCCTTTCGAGTTTTCAATATAGCGAGCATATCTTTTGCATCCCCCCCCCTTTTTTTTTGACAGAGTATGTACTCGAAGATGACTCAGATAGGAGAGTAGAGTAGCTTTGTCTCTTATTGGGGGAGAGACATGCAAGATTTTTGGGTTTGAATGTATTAGGCATTTTAGCTATCGACTTGGTTTTCGGGAAGTGTATTCCAAGCATCGACTCGGTGAGGATAACGCACTTTGTAATGAGAGTTAGAGGTGAAGAATATATCCCCTAGTGCGAATTTACTTTGACGAGTTCGTATATCTTGAACAAGAATTGGAAGGGGACGGAAAGAATAAAAAAAACCCTAGCCTTGATGCTTGGATTTCAAAGGGAAGTGTATGAGAGAGGAAGCCCCTAGACTCAACAGTGAACGCTACTTGGCTCAAAGTACTAGAAAGATAGTTCTACCTTTAATGGACCCTAGTATTTATTTTTGATGTCTTAAGTGTTTGTTCAATTATTTTGAAAGTGAATCATCTAGAAATGTCTTGACAAGTTTTGAGGAGAAGGCCTAATCATTAGTGTGCTCTTCAGATTTCCTTATGAGTGATATCCATGGATGATGGAGACGGTCTTCAAGTTAGGAGTCTCACTTTTTCTTCATTTGGATTTGATCTTCGTTGTAGGAGGAGATGAGAGAGGCCTCCTTTTTTGACTTCATTGTGTGTGGTTGAAACTCCTTCTTTGTGGGGTTATGAAAGCTTGAGAGTTTTTTTTTTTTTTTTTTTGACTCTCAAAGCTTCAATTAAATAGCCCCACTTTTCTTTGGGAATGATAATGCCTTTGGCTTTCTTCAATTGTGGTCCTTCGACTTCTGCCATAAGCGCGGTGATAGTAATGTGTAGCCCCTAGGTCTTCTCACTTGTTTAGACATTTCTATTATCAATTGCAAGGTTTTAAATTAATGACAATTATTGTTTGCGGATCCATTTCATGAATTAGAGGGAAATTCAAAAGGTAGAACAACCTTAGAGTAGTGTATAGGAATAAGAATGACTTTTATTAATAAATGAATTCAAAACAGACTCGATAGTTGACACAAACTAGAGAGGAGGGAGATGGACTAGAATAACAGAACGACTCTTCGAGTTCATACTAGGAAATTAAAACCTATTCTAATTCTAGGGAGAAAGGGAGAGGATAGTTGTAGCCCCAAATTGGTTTATCTTGATTTCTTCTTGAGGCTTCATTCTTCTTCATGCTTAGGGTTTGTTAGGAATCGGGTTGGTGAGGACATTCGGCGCTTCAAGTTCCTTGTTGTCGATGAGATCTTGGATCACATCTTTCAAATGGTGACAGGAGTTGGTGTCATGGCCGGTAAACTGGTGGAACTTGCAGTAGAGATGATGAGCATGATCGACGGGGAGTTCTCTTGGATTAGTGAGAGGCTTCCTTGATGTGATGTTTTCGTATTCCACTAGTATGTCAAAGAGTTATCCTTGGGTAATCCCTTCTAGCTTGTCATAGTGTCTCTCCTTCTTCTCTCTTTTGGGAGGGGGAATAGCGGAGTAGTTGCCTCGGTTGTTGAAAGCAAGCATTGACGGAGGTTTCTTTGTTGGATGAACCTTTGTGTTCGTAGCGATAACTACTACTCTTCCTTTTGGACTTGAGGAGGTCATCAATCCTTATTCAGGATTCGTGGAGCTCAATGAAGCTAGGAAAGTAATTACCGGCAAGCTTATCTTGAAATTCCTCACGGAGACATTGGAGAAAGATGTGGATTTGTTCTTTAAGACTAAGGTCTTTCAACAATTTCTATGAGCTTGAGCCTCCACCTTCTAGCAAATTCGGCAAAAGACTCATTTAGTTGTTGCTTAGTTTACTCAAGATCCCTCCTAGTAGGGCGGTATGTAGAGTTGTCCTCAAAATGTTTTTGAAACACTCGACATGCTTCTGACCAATCAAGCCTAGTGGATATCGGAAGTGACATGTACCAATATCTTGCAGCACCTTCCAAGGTTTAAGGGAAAGATTGGGCTAAAATGTTGTCATCAACACCCATTGTTAACATGGCCCAAGTATAGGTTTCAACATGAGCTCAGGGATAACTGGTGCCATTGAACTTTGCCATATCAGGATTCTTATACTTGCGTGGAAGCTTGGTGATGGATTGTCGGAGAGAATCCAGATCAAAAGGAGTGAATGATCCCTTTGGAGTGTCAAATGAAGCAAGTTTCTTTTCAAGGTAATTCATGGTCACAGGAGCATTGACCTTTTTTCTTTCACCACTACCTTCTTTCTTGGACTTGGTAGTCCTATAGACATGTTCCTCGTCATCGGAGGAGGAAGAGGAAGAGTCGGACTCGTAGTGCTTCTTCTTAGAATTTTCATCTTTCTTTCTAGAGGATGCCTCGTCTTCAGAGGAGGCGGGGGATTCATAATCCTTCTTCTTTTGTTTCCTAGATTTCTTGACTCTCAATGCATGGAGCTCGGCAACTAAGGTGTCTATTTGAGCTTGCTTCTCATCTAGTTGCTTGGCGGCTTTCAAGATTTCAGCCTTGGCCACATTGATATTTTCAGTATTGGTATCGTTGCTCCCAGTCATGGGGTCGGATGAGTTCGGAACGATCTAGTTGCGATTCGGACGGACCTAACGGTATAGAGATTATGTTAAACCCAGATTAAGGTCCCAACAAGTCGGCTTTATGAGGTGTATAGGCTTAGAAGTGAGTGAAGGTTGACCAAACGACCAAAACACATAAACTGACACGGACAGAAGGGGATGTCTCATACGAGACAAGGATGTCTCGTACGAGGCATCCAGCACAAATCACAGAATTGCAGATTTTTAATCCTAATTTTGGTCGGACGGAACTTAATCCGTTTTTGGGGGTTTCTATCTAACATCCTGGAATAGTGGATTCTGTCACCCTAGAATATGAGCCCCTTGTTTTTCACCTGTATTGCACTCTCCCAAACGGACAATTTGGGCAAAGGTCCCATATTCTCATCGGAATCCACCATTCAATTTAGCCAAACCTAAGTGATTTCGTAATTGTTTTACACTTTGTTAAATAACGCCTTAATGCAATCAAACCATGTGAATTTTAAGGGACAACTGAAAGGGGCTTGTTGAACGGTGCGGTCGAAACTAAGCCAAAGGCATCCACAGTCCTGCACAGAATAGTGAAAGTAGAAAAACACAAACTCGGATTTCCGTAGAGAGGTTCTCCATTCTTTCAAAATCCTTTGTTCAACATTTTACCAAAGGGACATTCGTCATATTCATTAGGGAGAATTATAGATTGTAAAGATGCGTTATCTTGGGCAAAGATTAAGACAACCCTAAGAATCGAACCGACCGGTCTCAATGAGTGTCTTATTAGCTAGCATGTATGCATGAGGTTGATGCAAGGCTTACGGCTAAGGCTCCCCATGAACACATTCTAGGAGCGTGTCACGGAGTGGGTACACCATCTTTGGAGAGACCGGCGAGGGCCATTCGTTAGAATGGGGGTGCTGACCGACATCCGTCCTCCGATTGGGACCCGGGTTTATAGGGTATGTAGTGCAATTATTCTACATGCGTGCTAGTGTGTGAGAGTCAAGCTCTAGATGTCAAAGGAAAAATAGAGATTTTTTTTTAAAGCAAGTAAAAGATTGACCGGACAAAAGTGGTTGCCTACGTTTCTCTCAATCTTCAGAAAAAGAAAGAGAGACTCAGGTCAACGTAGTTCGAGTTTGGAAAGATTTTTGAGAAGAGAGAAAGGAGAACATAAGCACGTAGGAGCACATAGAAGAGAGGGATAGAAGTACTCACAGTGCTTGCATTATTACCCATTAATGGGTGTAAAATAAACTAGGGGATGAGTAAAGTAGTCACCCTTAATTTATGTATTTTTTTATACTTCGCTGCAGAAAATGTTAGTGCAAAAATAATACATGTATATGACATAAATCATTTATTGCACATATGGGGACGGAGTAAAATACAAGCAAAGATATTTTTTTTTTCAGATTCTGATTTTTTGAAGTTCAGGGACTGATCTGAAATTTCTGAAAATCTGAGACTGTTCTGGAATTTTCTTAAAATCAGGGACCAAAATGCATTTTTTGAAGTTTCAGTGACCAATCTGTAATTTTTTGAAAAACATATTATTTTTTTTAAATCGGTCCCAGCTTGTTTGTTTTTTTTTTTTTAAATGTCTAATCATTGCTAATTGATTACCCAATGATTGCAAATGATTAAAATGAGATTTAATCATAAGCAATCATTGGTTAATCATTACCCAATGATTATTATTAATTTTTCCAAATCAAAACCAATGTTTGGCGGCTTAAAATAGAAGCCTCGTACGAGGCATAAGATGTCTCGTACGAGATAATTCAGTCTAGATTTCAGATTCAGAACAGAACAGAGCAGTCTGAAAATTCACAGGAAAATTCAGAAAAATTCAAATTTTTACAAAAAAATTAAAACGATTAAAAACACCTAATTGTACGCAAGTCTAACCCACTTAAATTGATCCCCAGCGGAGTCGCCACTGTTTGCACCCGAGAAGATTCTCGCTCGCCTTTTTGGTTTGAGAGTCTCCACCATGTTGTTGAACGGAACACGGACCGTGAGATTCTTGAGTTCGGGGGTTAAGTTATGGATTGGGAAGGTCAAGGAGCACCCAATCCACCTGATCTAGGATCGGTCTTGCTTAGGCCATCTCCAACAGAGGCCGCCAACGCCAAATTCACGCCAACTTTTGCGTTTTTCTCCGTGGAAGCCGCTCCAACAGCACGCCATATCTTCCGCTATTATAGAGGAGGGGTTGCCGGCACTTCATATTTGGCGTTGAATCCTGGTACGCCATCCTCCTTTTCCCTTTTTCTTTTTTCTTTTTTTTTTTTTGTTTTTCATGGTAAAGCCCAATTTGTAGTTGGGAAAAAAAAAAGATAAGGCCCAAATTGACTCAACTCAAATCCATGTTAATTTTTCATTTTTTTAATAAAAATAAAAAATATTACAATAATTAATTGGATAATCTCACAAACAATATCTTAAAAGTGCAAATAAAAATTAAAAAAGTGCAAATTACAAATACAAATAAAAAAGTGCAACTACAATTAAAAATAACAATAACGGAATACAAATACAAATAAAACATAGTTGGAATTATTTTAATAATCCCCTAGATTGTTATCACTTGGTCCAAGATTATTAAAGTAGCCTCCAAATCCATCACTTATATTGTTTGAAGCTGCTTGATCAACTCTTTTTTGCATATATTTTGCCCGTTCTCTTTCGATATAAGTCCGTGCAACTGGATCTGAAATAGTGTTGATGTCCATCATCATTATTTTACGTTCATCTTGCAATTCTCTCCTCTCAGCTTTTCTTCTCATCATTGCCATCAGTTCTTCATTTTGACGTGTTAGTACTTCAATAGCTGCCGTGGAGTCGTCATTTTGTTTTCTCTTTAATTTTACTTTTTTTATCCCAATTGGTCTTTGGGATGAAGTAGGACTAGGGCTACTATCATCGCTTAAATTGATAGAAAATGATGACAAATTGGGAGATGATGAATCTTGTGAATTCAGTTGGGACGAACTATCACCATGGTGTGGCGCAAATTTTTCAATATCTTTCATCTTCTCCCATACATGATGAAATTTTAACCCTGCCTTAAATTCTTTCTCTTGACATAAGAGGGAGATTGCTCGATCATACTGCATCAAATAATGAAGCTTATCCTTATTACAAAATGATAGAAAAATTGATATATTTACTAGTGAAACAAAAAATAACAAGTACTTACTATGTCCTTTTCCGAAGCACCGCTAGGATTCAACCTTTCAACTTGTCGAATTGCTCCTCTTAATTTTCCCATAGCTTTATTGATGAGACCCATACAAGAATCCATAGCTCTTTGAAAGGCTATTGAAAATTGGAGAGAAGCGTGGCTTTCCAGGCATGTTAGGGAGCTTAGATTGTATGCATTGGCGTTGGAAAAATTGTCCAACTGCATGGGCTGGACAATATGCTGGAAGAAGCGGATGTCCAACCATCATTCTCGAGGCCGTAGCCGATTATGATCTTTGGATTTGGCATGCATATTTTGGTATGCCTGGATCTAATAATGACATAAATGTGTTAGAAGCATCTAACCTCTTTTGCAATCTTGCTGAATGTATTTCACCTCCTGCTAATTATATCATTCAAGGAAAGGAATATAACATGGGCTATTATTTAGCCGATGGTATATATCCAAAATGGGAAACTCTTGTGCAAAGTATCCATAATCCAATTGGTCCTAAAAAGAATTATTTCGCAATGAAACAAGAATCATGTAGAAAGGACGTCGAACGTGCATTTGGAGTTCTACAATCACGATTTGCAATATTAGCAGGACCAGTTCGCTATTGGAATAAAAAGGAATTGCATGCTATAATGACTGCATGTATTATAATGCACAACATGATAATTGATGATGAGCGTGATGTGAATGCGGAAATTCTAGATGCAAGGGATGCACCAGCCCCCGAGGTCGAAATGATGAATGAAGATATTCGCTTTCAACAATTTCTTGAGCGACACAAACAAATCAAGAATAAAGAAGCTCACTTTGAACTACGAGATGCATTGATCAACCATTTATGGAATGAATATGGGTCAGGAAATTAAATGATAATCTATCACTCTCATGTATCTTAATATTTTGTTTTAATTGTAATTCCAATCATTTTATTTTAATTATCTATTTTAATATGTCTTCTTTAATATATTTATATATATTTACTCATTTTTACTTAATATAATGTTCTTTAAATCATATTAATACAAATAATTAATGGTCTATGAAAACTGTTTATTTGTAATTAGTAATAAAGAATATTCTGAGAATATTCTGATTTGGTGTAAAATTTGAAGTGTGCTGTTGGAGATGGTGGAAGAAATTTGGTGCTGAACACACTCTATTTTAGAGTTTTGGTGTAAAATTTGAAGTGTGCTGTTGGAGATGGCCTTAGGTGTTTTTAATCAAATAAAGAACAAGTAATTAAAACAGGTAAAAGCCAATAATTAATTTTGTAACTATTGGAATGTCGGATCATGTGCTTCGAGACCATCTCCATGAATTGGAGAGGCTCTAGGCTGATCCTTTTGATGGGATTACATTACTCTAAAACAAAGAATGAGCTGAGAAGTAGAGATTAAAAGCGTAGGAGTTTACCTAAAGCGTTCTTGAGATTCCAATTAATGGCCTTGACTAAGGCCTTGATGATCCAAGAGTTTCTTGATGGTTTTGCCTTGAAAAGATGAGTTTTTGATAGTGTTTTGGTGTGAGGGAGGAATAAAAACGGGATTCTTTTCGGAGAGACTGATCGGAGAGTTGTTAACCTCTTTTTGTGGTGAAAGACTCTATTTTTATACGTATTAGATTACTTAGTGACCAAGAAGAGGAGTCCTAAGTTTAGTAGGAAATAGAGTCCTTATTTGGAGAGGTTAAAGAAGGTAGGGAATCTGTAGGAAATCACCTAGGAAGCTTCCTATTAGATATTCCCCGGATTAGGAGAGTTTTGACCAAGAAAGAGATCGGGATGGAGAAGGAAATTGACTCTGACTCGCCGATAGAGGAGATGTCTCGTACGAGACATTGATGTCTCGTACGAGGCATCCAGCCAAGATTACTGTTTTATCCTTGTCTAAAGTCCCATTGTTCAGTTTAGCCCCCAGACTAATGGAGTCAGTCAGAAACTTAACGAAACATGACAGAACTAACGAGTTTTCATCAAAACACAAAGGCGAGACACAAGAGTAGTGTAATCATAAATTTGAGTTGAAAATGGGGTGTCTACACTACCCAATTAGTATAACTTTGAAATCCAAAGTTTCCTATATAGAACATAACACAATCTCTTTGTTACACGATGTCTATTAAACGTAATACATGGTCAATGGTCAACTTACCTTTGTTAAATTCTTTCTCGATCCTGAATGTATTTATAATACAAATGACATTGATCCAATCAATTCATTTGAGCATGACTATGCATTTCATCAATACCATTCATCGAGTGGCCAAAGCTTGACATCTCTTTTGACGAGGAACAAATTCCATCTTGGCTTATTACTCTTCCCTACATGATTCCGATTACGCCAATCATATTCTTTATAGCTACCCGGTTAAGGGTAACGTTTGAATATATCAAACGTAATGTTCATCATGTGAAAGATTGTGACCTCAGGTCTAGAGATTCCAGTGATATAACTATATGAGACTTAATTATGACATCGTGACCATGATATAAATCTCATAGGGGGTCAGTCCAGTATTAGTTTTCCAACAAATACCCATAAGTCTAATTGTATCGCATACACATAATCATCATATGATTATCTATTAAACTTATACTAATATTTAATCATAATTATCAGGGACGGTGATTATTATAATAAACATGCAAAAGATATAATAATCAAACATTCAATATCTTTATTAAAGCTTAAAGAAAATGATAACATTAATCGTTCAAACAACGTACCTAGGGCACACACACCAACAGAAAAAGGAAGAAGACCACCTAAGTGCACAAGGGAGCAAATTGAAGATGATCAAGCAATAAAGAAAGCGCAGGCAGCCAGTCGCATTGAAGCGCAAAGAAAAAGAGATGCAGTTTATCAAGGAAAGAGAGCCGCTGAGTTAACAAGAGTATAATGGATTCGTAGCGCAGGATCAAGCGCAGACCTTTAACTTGCGCCTGCTCCTTCTAGACCAGTGTCTACAGCTCGTGCGCCTCTAGCTCCTTCACCCTCAACTCTTGCGCCTCCTGCTATTTCTGCAGATCAACTCAAGTCCCGATTATTTAGTGAATCAGAGGAGGAACAGGTTCAGGGGGAGCAGCCTCACAAACGCAAACGTTTATCAAGTGAAGAGGTTGATGTTGTTATTCAAGCAGGCATGGATTTGGTTGATAAAGATCTTTAAGAGATAGTGTTGGAAAAACTCAAAAAGGATGCGAGTGATCCGCCTACTCATGCGCTTAATGACTTAGTACATAAACAAATTCATGATGTCTTTGGAACGTCTGGTGAGGAAGGAACATCTTTTTTTTTACGCGCCCTCCTACTCCAATTCAACCCTCAACACCTCCTTCTGTGATAACTGCTGAATTAGGACAAGTACTTGCTATTTTGAGACAACGCCAAGAAGCTGAAGCGTATATTGAGTCGCGGTTAGAGCTTCAAGCATCTATAGTGGAAATCAAGCTGAAGAGATTGCTGCCATTAAGGGGGAGATGATGCGCATTGGAGGAGATATTCGGGACAAACATTTCTTAACTCCTCGGCTATAGAATGATATTATCGAACTTACAGATGGCCAAGATTTTATTGATTCGATTAAGGAGGTTGAGACGAGTGTAGCCTCTGATATTAAAAAATTGTTTGAGATGCTGGCAAGGGATAGCCAGAAATTGTTGAATGTGGTTGAGAAGCTGAATGATATGAAGAGTGAGTTGGAAATTTTGGGTATAACTAATAGTGGACCAGAATCCCAGAATGAGCCTACTGCGCCTCCTGCCTCTGCGCCTACCCCTATCGCATGATCTAGTGCGCCAAATGTTGACATCAGTGCATTTCCTTTCTAAGTTGGATGTGTTGAAAGAAGTGATAGTGACACATTTTTGGAGTTAATCACTCAAGTGCTGACAGGCGCACAGAGCACATTTCTAATGATGTTCTAAATTCCTAAAATGTTGTTGAATCCCACATCCAACTTGACACGCCCCCAGTCCCGAAATCCCCTAATAGAACCTCAAACATGGATGCGCGTGACTAACGAGAATCAAGAAATTAACAAGAAACGGGATGACATCTGTTTAACAAACTGACATGATATATATACTCAAGAGTAAGGAGCTAAGATAGCTCACAACACGAGTTCTAGACAAGAAAATTTAAACCAAACATGATTATACACAGCGGAAACATGCCTAGCACATATGCTGGCATTACAAGATGTCTAGAGACAACAACTACTATACAAGACTGTCTACCCCAAAATAAGGAGTTACATAACCCATAATACATCGTCCTCACCAAAATGTAAAAGGACCACAATCCCCAAAAGAATAACCACCTGCGTAGTAAGCTCCCAGCTATGTCGAGCCTCACTTCGCACTATCACTAGCCTTCCTTTGATCTAAGGAAAACAATTAAACAAGGAACGGGGTGAGATAAATCTTAGTAAGCTATTAGATGAAACTACATGACATGTTATCATGCAATTCAAGTAGATACTCAAGTAATCATGCATCAAGTATCATCAAGTAACAAGTATATGAGAGGCTAAGCCACTCATCAAGTAGCACATAAGGCTAAGTTAACACGTTACAAAGGATATTGCTTCCTTCCTTATTCCTCCCAAGAATACCATTGTTGTCGTAGCTTGTATTACTTTGACAATCACGATCAATATCACGAAACTGCTTATACAGTATATATAAGAAGACCCGGTAACCAGTGTCATTCCCAAGATCAAGATTCACGAGGTGTTCACGAGTTTAGAATTCACTTATATCAAGCGTATTGCTCTAATAAAGGAAGCTATGCTCTTACTATGGCCTGTAGTAAGGGGTCAAGCGCAGATACATAGATCCCCGATTATCACTTTGGCCCCAGCCTCATGATAAGCGTGAACCTATATACCTCCAAACAAGCAAGGACCAGCTGGACTCACACAAGAATGCACAAGTAGGTATTTACTTGAACTACGGGAGTATAACTAATCCAAAAGTAGTGGACTAGCTCATCACGGAACATGCTTCAAGTAATCAAGCAACTATATGCAATGTTTGCACATACACATCAAGAACATTTCTCAAACACGTTAGTGCTTGCTCATAGCACTTTCAAGTTCATTACCATACACATGTATTGGTTTCAAGTCATGTACAAGATTTTATCATCTTATATTCAAGTTCTTAATCCAATTCTAGGGATATTTAAGACATGTACAAGTTTTTATCGTCGTATACTCAAGTTATCATTCTAATCATTGGACATTCAAGCATGTATAAGAGTTATACATTTTATACTTTAAGTTCATCATCCTATACTTTGGATGTTCAAGTCCAAGACTTTGTGCTAATGCCCCTAAGGTGCACAAACATTATTTTCAAGACAAGTATAACACATTAGTGCTTGTTCATAGCACTTACAAGACATATAAAAGAGTTGTTACTCTTATACTTGAGTTCTCATTTGACTTCTATAAGTGTTCATGTTTAAGACTAAGTTCTCATTTTAATTCAATGAGTAATCATGTTCAAGTCTCACTTCTGATGCCCCTAAGGTGTCACAACACTTACTAGGACATCTTATACTAAGGCTATATGACTTAGGAGGGGTAAAGTTCCATTTCAATTCGAGTTAGAACACTTTTTGTTGAAACAGGGGAATGGGCGGTCGCTCACTCCTACTCGGGCGGCCGCACACTAGACAGGTGAATCCTTTGAAAAACCTTCCAGAAAGATGGGCGGTCGCACAAGCCATTTTGGGCGGTCGCACAGAGCTATTTTCAGCCAATACTCATTTCTTTCCCAGGGTGATTAATTCTCCGTCCCAAATATAGGAGTATACGTTTTACTAACATTCTAACACTTAAGGAATGCCCAAGAGTGCACTAACAAGCTTAAACATTTATTTCAAGTGTAATTTTTCCATTTCTACACAGAGGGTTATACTCCCTTTGTCCCAAAATTACAAGTATCACAAAAATTGCCCCAAACACGAAATTGTCCCAATTTCCCCATCAGATTTGAACTACGTTTGGCTTGATTCCCCCGCGGATACGTAGGTCGCCTGTCAAGGTCCAGCCGTTCCCTTACCTTTCCTCTGTTTTGAAACTCATGTTTCAGAACGGTTCCTATTTTTATCATCGACCCTCCATTTCCTTTCAAGAAGCGTCGCCGAGGGGCTACTGTTAGTACCCGATCTGAAAATGAGTTTATTAGGGCTTTCCCAAATATACAAGGACTTTATGGGAATTAGAAACCTTTCAAAGACTTGTCCCGGATTCCCAAAAATAGCTCAATGTTCTAGAAAACATTAAATATGGACGTTTAGGGTTGCCTTGTATGAATAGTAAAACCTTAGCTTGAATTTCAAGTCAGCGCGCAACGATGGCCACGCGGCCACTTTCGCCGCCGCCCTCAATATTGGCCACGCGGCCACATCCGCCCCGGATGATCTGGACCATCAGATCTTCCCCTCAGTTTACTATATAAACCAATCTCATGCTATTGGTTTAGAGGGATCCGAATTTGAGAGCTCTTAAGGGACGATTTTGCTCCCAAATCAAGTCATTCAAGCCTCCAAAAACACTCTCAAGAATCCCAAGAAGATCCAAGGTTATTTCTTGCCAACAAAGGTAAGTTTTCTAACTTTTTCTTCATGTTCTTGCCATATTATTAATTTAGATCCATAATATTCATATTCTTAATATGTTTATTCATGTGTTCTTCATAATATTCATGTTCTTGCATGTTTATTCATAGTTTCTTCATATGCTTTGCATGTTCATTCATATGTTCATAATATGTTCTTCATATGTTCATCGTGTTCATAGATTAAAACCTTATTTATGCTATATTTAGGGTTGCGATCTTCATGTTTGCATGTTATTTCATAGCCGATGATGATCTAGGGTTCATCAACCCAAGGATGATCTAGGAACTATTTCTAAACCCTAAACTTTAGGTAATTACTTCCACGATCAATAATCCTCCCATGATGAATGTGATGAATGTTCATTGAGATCTCATTGATGGCATAGTCATTATTCTAGGATGTGATCATCCTGCATGTTTCTTTCTCCTCCCTCCTCATTATGCATGATCCCTATTCTCTCTCCACATTCTAATTATGTGCGAACTACGCTGACCTGAGCTTCTCACATTGAGAGGAACGTAGGCAATCTTCGGATCCGGTCTAAATCACTAACACACTACTAACACATTCATCATGATAGAAAGACCGATCAATTCGGGCAATAGGAGTGATAACGTTCAATATTCTTCTCTTGTTGTAATTTGACCCCCGAACCCACTAAAAATGCTTTTTCTCAAAGTTTTGGCTATAATTAAAACGGCGTGGCGATTCTCATAATTTTAATGTTGCTATGAATATCCCAAATTCAAACACACGTATTAACAGTGGCGACTCTGCTGGGGACTGCTTTGAAACTTTTTCAAACTTAGTGGGTCTAACTTTCGTCACATCATGATGCTTGCCATGTTTACACATGCACACACTTGCCATGTTTACACATGCACACACCTGCCATGTTTACACATGCACCCTACACACACTTTCCATGTTTACACATGCACACACTTGCCATGTTTACACATGCACACACTTGCCATGTTTACACGTGCACCTCACGCACACTTGCCATGTTTACACATGCACCTCACACACTTGCCATGTTTACACATGCACCCTACACATACTTGCCATGTTTACACATGCACACACTTGCCATGTTTATACATGCACCTCACATACTTGGCATGTTTACACATACACCCGTGCACCCTGCAATGTTAATACTTGATACTTGTACTTTGTATATACCTTGTATCCTTGTACCTTTGTTGTTTTCGTCTTAGTATTAGGGTCAAACAAAACTCTGCTATGCTCCCTTGTACATTATTCTCTCTCTCTCTCTCTCTCTCTCATGCATTGCATTGCATCATCCTAACATTAAAAACTTCTCTCTTTTCTCCCTAAAAAAAAAAAGAAGAATTAGTTTTTTACCACACACTACCACTAGTCCGTGTCAGCACTGCACAGGTCCCCATTACCCGGAGTATTCGATGTGCAGGAATTTGTGCGCTACTGCCGCCCTCTTTTCGAGTCACTCGTCTACTCCACTCACCGTGTACGTTCCGCGAGCGGTGGGAACCTTTTACCTTACCCGTGTCAACCCACACATAGAGATTAGGACATTCCTTAGACCAACCATTTAGGATGTAAATAAATGCAAAACTTTTCGCAAAATAAAATGAGCATTGCATCTAGACGACCTCTAAGGTCCATCGCTCACCCCTTGGGCCATCTATCAAAATTCCTCATCTTGGCCTATCTAGGTTACGTACCCATCATCGCGATCCATTTGGGCCTACCCTTCATCTCGACCCGCTTTGGTCAAAATCCCACCATCCTTTGGCCTCTTAGGACAATCTTATCTACCTTTGACCTCCTAGGTCAACCTTTGACCCCCTGGGTCAACCTTACCTACCTTTGACCTCCTAGGTCAACCTTCGACCACCTAGGTCAACCTTCCCAACCTTTGACCCCCAAGGTCAACCTTATCTACCTTTGACCTCTTAAGCCAACCTTTGACCCCCTAGGTCAACCTTTGACCTCCTAGGTCAACCTTACCACCCTTTGACCTCTTAGGCCAACCTTTGACCCCCTAGGTCAACCTTTGACCTCCTAGGTCAACCTTACCACCCTTTGACCTCTTAGGCCAACCTTTGACCCCCTAGGTCAATCTTATCCGTTTAAGTCAACCTTTGACCCCCTAGGTCAATCTTATCCGTTTAAGTCAACCTTTGACCCCCTAGGTCAACCTTACCTACCTTTGACCTCCTAGGTCAACCTTTGACCACCTAGGTCAACCTTCCTAACCTTTGACCTCCAAGGTCAACCTTATCTACCTTTGACCTCTTAAGCCAACCTTTGACCCCCTAGGTCAACCTTTGACCTCCTAGGTCAACCTTACCACCCTTTGACCTCTTAGGCCAACCTTTGACCCCCTAGGTCAATCTTATCCGTTTAAGTCAACCTTTGACCCCCTAGGTCAATCTTATCCGTTTAAGTCAACCTCTGACCCCCTAGGTCAACCGTACCAACCTTTGATCTCTTAGGTCTACCTTTGACCCCCTAGGTCAACTTTATCCGCCTTTGACCTCTTAGGTCTACCCTTGACCTCCTAGGTCAACCTTATCACCCTCGACCTCTTAGGTCACCCCTCGACCTCTTAGGTCAACCCTTGACCGCCTAGGTCAACTTTATCCGCCTCTGACTTCTTAGGTCAACCCTTGACCTCCTAGGACAACCTTATCACATTTAACCCCCTAGGTAAACTTTATCGTCTTTGACCTCTTAGGTCAACCTTTGACCCCATAGGTCATTCTCATCCGCCTTTGACCTCTTAGGTCAACCTCATCCACCTTTGACCTCTTAGGTCAACCTTTGACCCCCTCGGTCAACATTGTCACCCGTTAACCTCTTAGGTCAACCTTTGACCTCCTAGGTCAACCCAATCACCTTCGACCTCTTCGGTCAAACTTGGACTCCTAGGTCAACCTTATCCGTTTTCGACCTCTTAGGTCAATCTTTGATTCCATAGGTGAACCCAATTACCTTTGGTCCTAACCCCCTTAGGTCGAGCCGTCATCTTGACCCACCTAGGTCATTATTTGACCCACCGTCGTCCAGACCAACCTAGGTCAACCCGTTTAGGTCCAACTTGTCCGTCTTAGGTTAAAACTACCCCTTCACCTTCGACCCGTCAAGGTCAACCCGTGACCCGCTTAGGTCGACTTACCTATCTTGGATCCATCTAGGTCAATCTCCAACCTTCCTTAGTCCACCAACCCGAATAGGTCAACCTTTGACCCGCTTAGGTCAAACCATGCCTATCCCGTTTAGATCATCCCATAGGCAACCCGTTACAACCCGCTATCTTGATCCATTCACCATATAGGTCAAACCACCATTATTGTCGCATTCTAGCTTGAACCACTTCTTGTCTCAAACCTTAGGTCAAACCTTAGGTCAAATTTAGGTCAAACCTTAGGTCAAACCATACCCGACTCAATCAAAACCAACTCCTATAGGTCTTCCTCACCCATGCTTGACCAAGGACCGAGTCATCTCCCTCTTTTCTACCCCTATGGTCATCTCTCACCTCTTTTTAAAAGTCTAACTTGATTCGAACTACGGCGACCTGAGCCTCTTATTGTGTGAGACCTCTCCCTCATGATAAGGGGAACGTAGGCAACTTCGGCTCGGTCAAACTTTCAATTTTTTACCAAAATGCATTTCAAAAATGTGGAGACCGACTCTTTTCCAAAAAATGATTCTTATAACGATGCCTTATCATTAAATACGAATCTAATTCTTTCATGACATAGAGTTCTGCATCATGTCATATGCAAGGAACATCGAAGTTGCAACTGAAGCTGCTACCCAAGATCCTGAGACAATCCTCTACACCGGTACTGCTCTCAGTAAGCAAGCATCCCACTTCGAAGCCATCCTCGATGAACAAGCAATCCACATTAAGGCCATTCTCAACGAGCAAGAAACACACTTTCAGAAGGAGATGCATAAGACCCTAAGAGATATCGAGAGGCGCCATTTGTCTGACATTCGTGGCGTTTATAATTACCTCAGTCGAGTTCTCCCTCTTGCTCAATGTCAACACCCGTACGCTCCTCAAATGTACGGGCCGCCACAGATTGTCCCCGTCGGGATGCCTCCTATGACTACTCATCAACAAGGGGTGCCGGTACCTAAATCACCCTCAAAGACAGTTCGTGAAAGGAAGGACGAGCGCGAATTCGACGACTTAGGTATGCCATTAGCCAAACTCTTCAAAAGTCTAGTTCAAGCCGGCAATTTGTCTCCTTTGATCAACTATGAACCAAGTAGGGTGAAGCAATGCTTGGATCCCTCCAGACACTGCCAATACCACCAGTACATTGGGCATGACACCGAAGATTGCCTCCAATTGAGGAGAAAGATTCAAAGCCTCATTGACAGCGGAGCCATCACCCGCCAACGGAATACATGGGCATGGGCAAAAGAGGAAATTGGGGCTACCTCCTTTAAATAAAAGAAAAGAAAAGGGTCATTCAGTTTTCGTAGGTTCTAGAGTGTCCTTAGTCAAAAGTCCACCTTGGACGATTTTTGTTTCTTTAAGTAAAAGTCCACCCCGGACTAGTCAGTTTAAATCTTTTAGTTCCAATAAAAGGGTCTTTATTTCTTTTCTTTTCTCTCTAGACTTGAGACATAATCTTGCATAAATCAATTCCATGAAAATTGTCTTATTCACCATCTTCACTTGATTGCTATATCTTTATATGATGAATTAATCATAATCTTACTCATTAATGACGACTCATTAAAGGGTAAATGGACCCATAAACCATTCACATAACTAAATACACAACTAGTCTCAAGATAACAAATGCTTTGACCAATTAGGATGAACGAATCACTTTCTCTTCTCTCTACATTCTACCCCATACACTATCTCTATACACTCACCCCTTGTACACACTTCATGTACACTCTCTATATACACCTTCTCCCATACACTATCCTCATACGCCTCTCATCCCACCATTAGACCCCTTTTTATAAGGTCGTGACAAAGAAATGGATTGCGGTTGCTCATCATCAAATAGACATCCATGCTGCCACAATTTAAAGGGTTGGTTTGTTCCCTTCATGAGTACTACATGCCGTTACACTGGGGCTGTCCGTATTCCATCGCAAATGTAAGACAAGTGCACGAAGTCATTCATACCATTAATTGGTGCACGTGATAATCCAATGGAGCTCTACCGGTGAAAATCAAGGGGCTAGGATGCCCGCTGCCAGCAAAAGGCCGCTTGAACTATAAGGAAGCTACCTCGCAATCGAGAGAGGCGAAAGCAAACTAGGGGCTTGTCTTGCCCAATGTTTCATGTACAAATATAAAAAAAAAATAAAAAAATATGGCTCGCTAGGTTGAAACCCAAAAGGGCGACCTAGGCAAAAGTTAGAGCATTGCACAAAAAGAAGCCCGCTATGTTGAAAAACCGAAAGGGCGGCCTAGGCAAAAAAAGGGTGTGCACAAAGAGATAAAATAAAAAATAATAAAGAAAAATAGAAGGGGCTATCACCATAGAAAAGTAAAAGTCTCATTTTATTTTCACTTCAAATGTTCTATTTTTCTTTCTTTCCCTACAAAGAAGATTAACGCGGTAGCAGCAGCCATGACAACTACAATGAAGCAATCCACTGCAATGAGCTGCAATGAAGCAATCCAAAGCAACAAGCTACAACGGAGTAACCTATCGCGACAAATGAACCTCATACTCAAACCCCAACTTCATCATCATCCATTGAGGAGAACGTAGGCAACCTTAGGGTCCGGTCCAAAATATACACAACCCACCTCGTAGCCAATTTTCCTTCTCTTCTCTCTTCCCCCATATTTCTACTCCTGACTTCTTCACTCACAATTGATCAAAACATTTATTAATTTGAGGCTACTTGTTTACCAATTAACCATAACTCATTAACTAATCAACGAGGTCCATTCTCGAGCAATCAAATGAGAATCTTGAATAAAACAATTTTCAAATGTCTCGACAAGTCTTCCGTTCTACAATCTAGGAAAGAGCTAAACACTTACTTTCTATCAAAGCAGGGGCTTCCTCCCTTTTGTACATATATACCCTCAGTTGCTTAAAGAGTCAAAATGTGAGTACTATCTCTCTCTCTCTCTCTTACTCTCCCCAAAATGCCCCCGCATGTTTAAACAATTATTTTTCCTTTTTTGAGTCGACTGAATGATTTTCAAAAAAAAAAAAAAAAAGATGACGCAAAAGAGATGCCCGCTAGATTGAAAACCCGAAAGGGCGGTCTATGTAGAAAAAAGGGTGCGTCTTAAAGGAGGTAGGATACCCCACTCTACGCCCTTATCGAACTGGGGCTTCCCCAACAGAATGGGTCGACTATAGGGTTTTCTCAGAGAATATTGAGGCTTCGATAAGCACATACTTAGAAGAAGGGAATCCCTCATCATCAAGCTCAACGTAGAATTTCTCAAAGGAGGAAAGGTACCCGCTCACCAAATTAGAGAATCCCCGATGGAATGGGTCGACTATGTGGTTTCCCAGAGAATACCGAGGCTTCAACAAGGATGTACTTGGAAGATGGACACCCCTCATCGTCAAACTCTGCACGTGACAAACTCTTTGAATTGGTTAGAATCTTAATTAATTATAAAGCATCTTTATAAAGTCATAACACTTTCAAAAGTTTTCTCTTCCACGACACTTTATTTATAAACCCGCACTCTCGGTCTCCACAAAATTTGTATAAACCTCCTCGGTCCACTTTGAGACCCATCTTTGTGATTCTTGAACTGACTCGGTCCTTCACCCTACTTCCTACACAATAGGATACCCTTAGGTCCCAACCTACCTGGTTCAAAACCTTAGGTCCCAAGCCTACCCGGTCAGTCTTGCCTAATTTACACCATAAACTCTCTAGGTCCCGAGCCTACCCGATCAGTCTTACCTAGGCCCCAAACCTACCCGGTGAGTCTTACCTAGGTTACATCATAACCTCTTAGCTCGACCTTCCGCAAGTTCGTAGCATGACCCCTTCGGCCTCAAACCGGTTCTACCCAAAAACTTCAGACCTTAAACCAGTTAACCAAAGCCAAATCCTTAGGGTGACCCATTAGGTCCCGAACCTACCGGTCCCCGAGCCTACCCGATCTCCTAGATCTCAAACCTACCAACACATACTCATCCTTATCTTGTCTAAGCAATAGCTCTCTTATCCTCCTAGATCCAACCTCTTAGGTCTACTCAGTCTAACCTGATTGAGCGATCCTTTAGATCCCAAGACCACTCGAGTCTACCAATCGCCTATCTTTTAAGTCTCTAGCATATCCGATCCACACTTTAGGTCTCAACTCTTAAACCCTTTAGATCACAAAAATGTCTACCCTCTAGGTCTATAACCTTAGATGTCGACCCTTAGAACTCTTTAGTTCCCAAGCCTGCTCGGTCCAACCAAAACAATGCCATCTACGCCTACCGTCATACCCAAACCATGGCCCTGCCACTCTTAAACCTAGTGTCACTCCTTAGCTTCAAAAGACTTCCTAGTCTGACCTTCAACCCCTTAGGTCTCTAACCTACTTAATCCGAGCCGAGTCCAAACCTCGCCACCTACAAGGTCCACCCTTGAACTCCATGGATCTCAAACCTTTCTTCCCCACGAGTCCAAACCTCAAATGTGCTCGAACGCATAGGACCTCCCGCGTATCGTGATATGCCATAAAGATATCAAAACCCGTCCAGTCAAAAATCGTGCGCTTAACACCTTTGGTCCCATACCAAACCCACCTTCGCAATCGCCGAACGAGCTTGGTTACGCGCAATGACCTCTGAGACAAACTTAGGACCTAAGCATACCCAATCCAACTTCGGTACCTATTCTACTCAAGCAAAGTCTTGGACACTCAATCCCTTTACCTAAAGCGCCAACATGGTCATATATCCAAAACCATTTCCCGCGCCTAAACTTTCAAACACTCTAGGATCCAAGCCCGACATGCGTATTAGGTACTAGGATCATCCAATCCCAATCCGTTGCTCCTTGGCCGACCTCAAGCCTGCTTGGTCCTAACCCATAACGCAGTTTCTCTAGGACAAAAGACTTACCCGCTTGAAAGCCTTATGTCCCAACGCTACCCTGCCTAGCCTTCGATCTCCTAGATCTCACGCCTACCATTCCATTAGGCCCCGGTCTCCTTAACACATGTCTGAGTCTTACCTTAGCTAAACCCTAGCACTCTAGCCTAGGTCTAACCTATCGAGCCTATCCAGCCATGAGGTATCAAGCTCACCCGCCCCAAACCGCAACACTCTTAGACCTCAAACTTTCTCGGTCTAAACCAAGACAAACCTTCAAATGATTTCGGTCTCCAAACCCTAGCCTCAAGCCTAGGTAGTCACCTTCTATTCAAAGCCTAGCCTTAAACCTAGGTAATCGCATTCCCTCTAAACCCTAGTCCCAAACCTAGGTAATCGCCTTCTCTCTAAACCCTAGCCTCAAGCTTAGGTAGTCACCTTCTATCCGAAGCCTAGCCTTAAACCTAGGTAATCACATTCTCTCAACCCTAGCCTCAAGCCTAGGTGGCCACATCCTTCCTAAACCCTAGCCTCAAGCCTAGGTAATCACATCTTCCCAAACCCTAGCCTCAAGCCTAGGTAATCACATCTTCCCAAACCCTAGCCTCAAGCCTAGGTAGTCACATTCCCTCCAAACCCTAGCCTCAAGCCTAGGTAGTCGCATTCTCTCCAAACCCTAGCCCCAAGCCTAGGTAATTACATCCTTCCAAACCCTGGCCTAAAGCCTAGGAAGTTACATCCTTCTTAAACCCTAGCCTCGATCCTAGGTAGCCACATCCTTCCTAAACCCTAGCCTCAAGCCTAGGTAGTCACCTTCTATCCGAAGCCTAGCCCCAAGCCTAGGTAATTACATCCTTCCAAACCCTAGCCTAAAGCCTAGGAAGTTACATCCTTCTTAAACCCTAGCCTCGATCCTAGGTAGCCACATCCTTCCTAAAACCTACCCTCAAACCTAGGAAGTCGCGTTCTCCCCAAACCCTAGCCTCAAGCCTAGGTAGTCACATATCCTTAAGCCTAGGAAACCGCAACATCCTCTTTAACCCTAGCCCAAGTTCTAGGGAATTTCCAAAGCCCCGCATGCAACATCATTTCCAAATTTCCGAAACCCTAGTCTCGAAACCTAGGAAATTTACAATCTTAATCCCCCGTCTTATTGAACCCTAACCCAAAACCTAGGATACAATGCCCTGTCCAAAACTTAATCAACCCTAGCCTCAGGCCTAGGAAGCCGCATTCGCTCTAAACCCTAGCCTCGAGCCTAGGTACTCGCATTCGCTCCAAACCCTAGCCTCAAGCCTAGGTATTCGCACTCTTTCTAAACCCTAGCCGTAGGGCCTAGGAGACTATATCCTCACTAAACTCTATCATCGAGCCTAGGATTCAACATCCCTTCAAACCCTAGTCCTAGACCTAGGAAATTCCTTCACCTTAGTCTCAAAATATAGGAAATTTACAGTCCTTAGCCTTAAAACCTAGCCTAAAGCCTAGGTTACCACGAACATTTCCAAGCCATAGTCACCAATCCCGGAAAATGGTGAACCCTAACATCAAGCTTAGTGGACCATCCACGAAAGCAATCCCTCTTCCCAACGGTCCATGGTCTCAAGCCTAGGAAGTCACAACCTTTCCAACTCCCAGCCTTATGTCTAAAAGCCAACGCCTTTGCAACCTCTGAGCCTACCACAACTCCAAGCCCTAGCCTCCTAGACCTAGGAAATTCCTAAACCCTAGTCCCAAACCTAGGAGAGTCATGGTCCTTAAACACCAGTTTCCAAACCCTTGTTCGAAACCCTAACATCTAGGAAGTTCCCAAACCTCAACCTTTCCAAGCCCTAGCACTAAGCCTAGGATAGAATACTCTCCTCATGCTTAAATGAACTCCAATCCCTAGCCTGTAAGCCTAGGAAACCCACAGTATCTCCAAGACATAATCTAAAGCCCAAGAAGCCGTGACATCTTTTGCATCCCTATCTCAAGATTAGGAGACCACCATCTTCCTTATTCCCTTTCCTTAAAGAGCCTTAGGTCCTACCTCTAGGCAACCAAGAAAAATGACCCTTACCTAACACCTTGGTCTCAATGGCTCGTAGCCTCATCCCCTCCTAAATTAGGATAAGCGGAACCCAGATCATGTTTCCCATATTAGAAACTCCCCGAGAGTCCATCTCCTTCGCGTCTCCCTAAAGGTCATTTGCCCTTGTGACTCACCAAAGAGTCCCTTGTGACTCCCCGAGAGTCCGTCACCCTTGGGACTCCCCGAGAGTCTATCACCTTTGTGACTCCCCGAGAGTTCATCCCGTTTGCGACTTCATAACAATCCATCATCTTTGCCTCCACATGCAAAATTTCAGTTTTACCCCTAGTACATTCCCCTTTGATTCATTTTAGGTGCCCTTAGCGCTATTTCGACTGATATTCGATACCTTTGGGAACGGAAAGCCCCTTAAAATTTCCATTCTTCACCAAATATTTGCTTAGGATTCGTATGGTTGTAGAGACTTTGGCGCCTCTATGACATACGCATCCTAGATCGATCGTGAATGGCAGAAGCCTCGGCGTTTCTGTTCGCGAGAGATCCAGCATCTATTATTTTAGCATTTCCTAATATTTGCTTAGGATTCGTATAGTTGTAGAGACTTTGGCGCCTCTATAACATACGCATCCTAGATCGATCGTGATTGGCAGAAGCCTTGGCGTTTCTGTTTGCGAGAGATCCAGCATCTATTATTTTAGCATTTCCTAATATTTGCTTAGGATTCGTATGGTTGTAGAGACTTCGGCGCCTCAATGACATACGCATCCTAGATCGATCGCGATTGGCAGAAGCCTCGGCGCTTCTGTTTGCGAGAGGTCCAGCATCTATTATTAGGGTTCGTATGATTATAGAGACTTCGGCGCCTCTATGACATACGTATCCTTGATCAATCGTGATTGGCAGAAACCTCGGCATTTCTGTTTGCGAGAGATCCAGCATCTATTATTAGGATTCGTATGATTGTAGAGACTTCGGCGCCTCTATGACATACGTATCCTTGATCAATCGCGATTGGCAGAAGCCTCGGCGTTTCTGTTTGCGAGAGATCCAGCACCTATTATTAGGATTCGTATGATTGTAGAGACTTCGGCGCCTCTATGACATACGTATCCTTGATCGATCGTGGTTGGCAGAAGCCTCGGCATTTCGTTAGCACAATCGGCAGGAGCCCTGGCGATCCTGATTGCGTTTACCATTCCATCTTGGGATTATTTAGACAACGTAATCTTTATTTTTCCCAAATGACTTCATTTCCTAACGAATGTTCGTTCTTCATACAGGATAGTGCCCGTACGTTTATTATCCCTAGCAGAAGTCCGATGGCTCGCTTTTCCCTAATCGCTCTGAACTACGACCGGCTTGATTCCTCGGAGGATACGTAGGAAACCTCAAAAGGTCGAGCCACCCGACCAACATGGTCATCTCTCATCCCCAGCAAGTGCATTTTCCCCAGCAGAAAACGTTGTTCCCCATCAGAGGACAGTCCTTCCCAATTTCCCCATCAGATTTGAACTACGTTTGGCTTGATTCCCCCGAGGATACGTAGGTCGCCTGTCAAGGTCCAGCCGTTCCCTTACCTTTCCTCTGTTTTGAAACTCATGTTTCAGAACGGTTCCTATTTTTATCATCGACCCTCCATTGCCTTGCAAGAAGCGTCGCCGAGGGGCTACTGTTAGTACCCGATCTGAAAATGAGTTTATTAGGGCTTTCCCAAATATACAAGGACTTTATGGGAATTAGAAACCTTTCAAAGACTTGTCCCGGATTCCCAAAAATAGCTCAATGTTCTAGAAAACATTAAATATGGACATTTAGATTGCCTTGTATGAACAGTAAAACCCTAGCTTGAATTTCAAGTCAGCGCGCAACGATGGCCATGCGGCCACTTTCGCCGCCGCCCTCAATATTGGCCACGCGGCCACATCCGCCCCGGATGATCTGGACCATCAGATCTTCCCCTCAGTTTACTATATAAACCAATCTCATGCTATTGGTTTAGAGGGATCCGAATTTGAGAGCTCTTAAGGGACGATTTTGCTCCCAAATCAAGTCATTCAAGCCTCCAAAAACACTCTCAAGAATCCCAAGAAGATCCAAGGTTATTTCTTGCCAACAAAGGTAAGTTTTCTAACTTTTTCTTCATGTTCTTGCCATATTATTAATTTAGATCCATAATATTCATATTCTTAATATGTTTATTCATGTGTTCTTCATAATATTCATGTTCTTGCATGTTTATTCATAGTTTCTTCATATGCTTTGCATGTTCATTCATATGTTCATAATATGTTCTTCATATGTTCATCGTGTTCATAGATTAAAACCTTATTTATGCTATATTTAGGGTTGCGATCTTCATGTTTGCATGTTATTTCATAGCCGATGATGATCTAGGGTTCATCAACCCAAGGATGATCTAGGAACTATTTCTAAACCCTAAACTTTAGGTAATTACTTCCACGATCAATAATCCTCCCATGATGAATGTGATGAATGTTCATTGAGATCTCATTGATGGCATAGTCATTATTCTAGGATGTGATCATCCTGCATGTTTCTTTCTCCTCCCTCCTCATTATGCATGATCCCTATTCTCTCTCCACATTCTAATTATGTGCGAACTACGCTGACCTGAGCTTCTCACATTGAGAGGAACGTAGGAAATCTTCGGATCCGGTCTAAATCACTAACACACTACTAACACATTCATCATGATAGAAAGACCGATCAATTCGGGCAATAGGAGTGATAACGTTCAATATTCTTCTCTTGTTGTAATTTGACCCCCGAACCCACTAAAAATGCTTTTTCTCAAAGTTTTGGCTATAATTAAAACGGCGTGGCGACTCTCATAATTTTAATGTTGCTATGAATATCCCAAATTCAAACACACGTATTCACAGTGGCGACTCTGCTGGGGACTGCTTTGAAACTTTTTCAAACTTAGTGGGTCTAACTTTCGTCACATCATGATGCTTGCCATGTTTACACATGCACATACTTGTCATGTTTACACATGCACACACCTGCCATGTTTACACATGCACCCTACACACACTTTCCATGTTTACACATGCACACACTTGCCATGTTTACACATGCACACACTTGCCATGTTTACACGTGCACCTCACGCACACTTGCCATGTTTACACATGCACCTCACACACTTGCCATGGGAATTAGAAACCTTGCAAAGACTTATCCCGGATTCTCAAAAATAGCTCAATGTTCTAGAAAACATTAAATATGGACATTTAGGGTTGCCTTGTATGAACAGTAAAACCCTAGCTTGAATTTCAAGTCAGCACGCAACGATGGCCACGCGGCCACTTTCGTCGCCGCCCTCAATATTGGCCACGCGGCCACTTTCGCCGCCGCCCTCAATATTGGCCACTTGGCCACATCCGCCCCGGATGATCTGGACCATCAGATCTTCCCCTCAGTTTACTATATAAACCAATCTCATGCTATTGGTTTAGAGGGATCCGAATTTGAGAGCTCTTAAGGGACGATTTTGCTCCCAAATCAAGTCATTCAAGCCTCCAAAAACACTCTCAAGAATCCCAAGAAGATCCAAGGTTATTTCTTGCCAACAAAGGTAAGTTTTCTAACTTTTTCTTCATGTTCTTGCCATATTATTAATTTAGATCCATAATATTCATATTCTTAATATGTTTATTCATGTGTTCTTCATAATATTCATGTTCTTGCATGTTTATTCATAGTTTCTTCATATGCTTTGCATGTTCATTCATATGTTCATAATATGTTCTTCATATGTTCATCGTGTTCATAGATTAAAACCTTATTTATGCTATATTTAGGGTTGCGATCTTCATGTTTGCATGTTATTTCATAGCCGATGATGATCTAGGGTTCATCAACCCAAGGATGATCTAGGAACTATTTCTAAACCCTAAACTTTAGGTAATTACTTCCACGATCAATAATCCTCCCATGATGAATGTGATGAATGTTCATTGAGATCTCATTGATGGCATAGTCATTATTCTAGGATGTGATCATCCTGCATGTTTCTTTCTCCTCCCTCCTCATTATGCATGATCCCTATTCTCTCTCCACATTCTAATTATGTGCGAACTACGCTGACCTGAGCTTCTCACATTGAGAGGAACGTAGGCAATCTTCGGATCCGGTCTAAATCACTAACACACTACTAACACATTCATCATGATAGAAAGACCGATCAATTCGGGCAATAGGAGTGATAACGTTCAATATTCTTCTCTTGTTGTAATTTGACCCCCGAACCCACTAAAAATGCTTTTTCTCAAAGTTTTGGCTATAATTAAAACGGCGTGGCGACTCTCATAATTTTAATGTTGCTATGAATATCCCAAATTCAAACACACGTATTCACAGTGGCGACTCTGCTGGGGACTGCTTTGAAACTTTTTCAAACTTAGTGGGTCTAACTTTCGTCACATCATGATGCTTGCCATGTTTACACATGCACATACTTGCCATGTTTACACATGCACACACCTGCCATGTTTACACATGCACACACCTGCCATGTTTACACATGCACCCTACACACACTTTCCATGTTTACACATGCACACACTTGCCATGTTTACACATGCACACACTTGCCATGTTTACACATACACACACTTGCCATGTTTACACGTGCACCTCACGCACACTTGCCATGTTTACACATGCACCTCACACACTTGCCATGGGAATTAGAAACCTTGCAAAGACTTGTCCCGGATTCTCAAAAATAGCTCAATGTTCTAGAAAACATTAAATATGGACATTTAGGGTTGCCTTGTATGAACAGTAAAACCCTAGCTTGAATTTCAAGTCAGCACGCAACGATGGCCACGCGGCCACTTTCGTCGCCGCCCTCAATATTGGCCACGCGGCCACTTTCGCCGCCGCCCTCAATATTGGCCACTTGGCCACATCCGCCCCGGATGATCTGGACCATCAGATCTTCCCCTCAGTTTACTATATAAACCAATCTCATGCTATTGGTTTAGAGGGATCCGAATTTGAGAGCTCTTAAGGGACGATTTTGCTCCCAAATCAAGTCATTCAAGCCTCCAAAAACACTCTCAAGAATCCCAAGAAGATCCAAGGTTATTTCTTGCCAACAAAGGTAAGTTTTCTAACTTTTTCTTCATGTTCTTGCCATATTATTAATTTAGATCCATAATATTCATATTCTTAATATGTTTATTCATGTGTTCTTCATAATATTCATGTTCTTGCATGTTTATTCATAGTTTTTTCATATGCTTTGCATGTTCATTCATATGTTCATAATATGTTCTTCATATGTTCATCGTGTTCATAGATTAAAACCTTATTTATGCTATATTTAGGGTTGCGATCTTCATGTTTGCATGTTATTTCATAGCCGATGATGATCTAGGGTTCATCAACCCAAGGATGATCTAGGAACTATTTCTAAACCCTAAACTTTAGGTAATTACTTCCATGATCAATAATCCTCCCATGATGAATGTGATGAATGTTCATTGAGATCTCATTGATGGCATAGTCATTATTCTAGGATGTGATCATCCTGCATGTTTCTTTCTCCTCCCTCCTCATTATGCATGATCCCTATTCTCTCTCCACATTCTAATTATGTGCGAACTACGCTGACCTGAGCTTCTCACATTGAGAGGAATGTAGGCAATCTTCGGATCCGGTCTAAATCACTAACACACTACTAACACATTCATCATGATAGAAAGACCGATCAATTCGGGCAATAGGAGTGATAACGTTCAATATTCTTCTCTTGTTGTAATTTGACCCCCGAACCCACTAAAAATGCTTTTTCTCAAAGTTTTGGCTATAATTAAAACGGCGTGGCGACTCTCATAATTTTAATGTTGCTATGAATATCCCAAATTCAAACACACGTATTCACAGATCGGAATCAAGAACAGAGGGATAATTGAACTCGAGGAGTCGAAAATAGGGAGAACCCTAAACCTAGCTTTCTTACGCAGTGAAAGAACGTAAATGATTTTGGGGGAATATGCTTCTCAGAGAAAGATCAAGAAGATATACTTACAAGTTTCCAAAAATGACACTTAGGCCCCTCAAGTTTCACTTTTAACAAAAAGGCACCTAAAGTCAAATTTTCACAAATGACCCAAAAGTCAAAACTAGACATTTAACCACCTTAATATTCTAAAGAAGTTAAGAATTTAACCCAAGTAAAACTAACACCTAATATGAAAGTTCAAGTATTTAACAAACAAGTTAAATATTTAATGAGAATAAGGATGGGCGTTACATCCTCCCCACCTTAAAGAAAATTCGCCCACTAATTTTTACTTACCAAAATTTTTAAATAGGCTCGAGTATTTATCTCGCATCTCTTTCTCGATTTCCCAAGTAGCCTCTTCTATTTCATGATTTCTCCAAAGGACCTTCACAATAGGAATCCTTTTGGTGCGCAAGACTTGCTCTTTCCAGTCAAGAATTTCAACAGGTTGTTCCTCATAAGACAAATCAGGCTGAAATGGAATAGCCTCATACTCAAGAACATGCGACTCATCCGCCATATACTTACGAAGCATGGATACATGAAACACATCATGAATACCAGATAAATAAGGTGGTAAAGCCACTCTATAAGCCAACTTCCCAACTCTTTCAAGAATTTCAAATGGACCGATATAACGAGGAGTCAATTTTCCTTTCTTTCCAAATCTCTTTATACCTCTATGAGGAGAGACTTTAAAGAATACAAAATCACCTACCTGGAATTCAAGATCCCTTTTTCGATGATCTGCATAACTCTTTTGTCTACTCTGAGCTGTGCGCAATCTATCTTGAATGAGTTTCACACTCTCAACTGACTGTTGAACCATTTCAGGTCCCAAGAGTCTTGCTTCTCCCACTTCATCCCAGCATATAGGAGATCGACACTTTCTGCCATAAAGAGCCTCATATGGAGCCATTTCAATGCTAGACTGATAACTGTTGTTATAAGCAAACTCAGCCAAAGGAAGATGAGTATCCCAACTGCCTTTGAAATCCACAACACAAGCACGTAACATATCCTCAAGAATCTGTATAAGTCTCTCAGATTGCCCATCAGATTGAGGATGAAAAGCTGTACTGAAATTCAGTTTAGTACTCATGGCACCGTGAAGAGCCTACCAGAATTGAGAAGTAAAATGAGGATCTCTGTCAGATACAATACTCACAGGAACCCCATGAAGTCGGACTATCTCCTAAACATACAAAGATGCCAACTGAGACAATGAATATCCCATAAAAACAGACAAGAAGTGAGCTGATTTAGTCAGTCTATCCACTATAACCCAAACAGCATCATGGCCTCGTCTGGTACGTGGCAAACCAGTCACAAAATCCATCGTGATGCTCCCATTTCCACTCTGGAATATCTAATGGTTGCAACAAACTTGCTGGACATTGATGTTCCACTTTTACTTGTTGAGAAGTCAAACATTTGGACACATACTCAGCAATTTCTCTTTTCATATTGTTCCACCAGAAATGTTTCTTCAAATCTTGGTACATTTTAGTGCTTCCAGGATGAATAGTATACTTGGCTTTGTGAGCCTCTTCAAGAACTCTCTTCTTGATTTAAAGATCAACTGGAATACAAACTCTGCCTCGAAAGGTAAGAATTCTATCACTATTGAAAGAAAAATCTGGTTGCTTTCCTTCATTCATTCCACTAATGATTTTCTGCAATTCAGAATCAGTTACTTGAGCTTCTTTAATCTGCTGGAGTAAGTCTGAAGTAGCCTTTATATTAGCAAGGATAATTCCATGATTTGATTCACAAGGACTCCAATCACACAAGTCTTCTAACAATTTCCATTCACGAATCATCAAGCAAGAAATATAAGTCTTTCTGCTCAGTGCATCTGCCACAACATTTGCTTTCCCTGGATGATAAAGGATAGTACAATCATGATCTTTCAATTTCTCCATCCATCTACGTTGTCTCATGTTAAGCTCTTTTTAAGGAAACAAGTACTTCAAGCTCTTATGATCTGTGAAGACTTCAAATT
The DNA here is from genome assembly GCA_026119855.1 of Campanula takesimana. Taxonomy (NCBI): domain Eukaryota; kingdom Viridiplantae; phylum Streptophyta; class Magnoliopsida; order Asterales; family Campanulaceae; genus Campanula; species Campanula takesimana. Next base: position 144,345 of record JAOWBW010001085.1, read on the forward strand.
TTGTTCCATACAAGTAATGCCTTCATTTATGTAAAGCAAAAATAATTGCAGCCAACTCTAAATCATGAGTAGGATAGTTCTTTTCATAAAGAGATACTTTTTGAGAAGCATAAGCTATTACCTTGCCATCGTACATTAAAACACAACCCAATCCTTCTTTAGAAGCATCAGTATAAACCATGAAATTTTCAGAACCACTAGGCAAAGCCAAGACTGGAGCTGTCGTTAAGCGCCTTTTCAATTCTTGAAAACTTGCTTCACAATTATCATTCCATTCAAAATAAATAGCTTTCCGAGTCATATTAGTCAATGGAGTAGCAATCTTAGAGAATCCCTCAATGAATCTCCGATAATAACAAGCCAAGCCCAAGAAACTACGGATCTCTGTCACTGTAGTCGGCCTCTTCCAGTTTATAACTGCTTCAACTTTGGAAGGATCTACTGCAATACCAGTAGCAGACACAACATGTCCCAAGAATGAAACCTCTTCTAACCAGAAAGCACATTTGCTGAATTTTTCAAATAATTATTTTTCACGAAGAACTTGCAATACCACTCTGAGATGTTGTTCATGCTCAGCCCGTGATTTAGAATACATAAGAATATCATCAATGAATACCACCACGAAACAATCAAGATATAGTTTGAAAATACGGTTCATCAAATCCATAAATACAGCTGGAGCATTTGTCAAACCGAATGGCATAACAATAAACTCATAATGCCCATACCTGGTACAGAAAGCTGTCTTTGGTATATCCTCAAATCTGATTTTCAACTGATGATAACCACTTCTCAAGTCAAGCTTCGAGTACACTACTGAACCTTGAAGCTGATCAAACAAGTCATCAATATGAGGTAACGGATATTTGTTCTTGATAGTTACCTGATTAAGATCTCTGTAATCAATACACAATCGCAGAGTCCCATCTTTCTTTCTTTCTGACAAATAACACTGGTGCACCCCACGGTGATACACTAGGCCTGATGAAGCCCCTTTCAAGCAATTCCTCAAGCTGTGTTTTTAACTCTCTCAACTCAGCTGGAGCCATTCTATAAGGTGCTTTAGAGATTGGTGTTGTACCTGGTAATAACTCAATACAGAACTCAAGCTCTCGATCAGGTGGCATGCTATACTCAGAAGAAAACACATCTGAAAATTCAGACACAACAGGAATATCTTCCATCTTGGGAACAGATAAACTCTTGTCAAGAACACATGCGAGATACCCGGCACAACCACGAGATAAAAGTTTTCTAGCTTTTAAAGCAGAAATAACACGTATATCACATAAAGGCCTATCACCTTCAAAGGTAAAATCAGGCAAACCAGGTATAGAAAAAGTTACTACTTTTCTATAACAATCAAGAGATGCATGATGCACATAAAGCCAATCCATGCCAAGAATCACGTCAAAGTCCCTTATAGGTAACATGACTAGGTCAGCAAGAAGGGCATGATAACCCACAAGAACCTCACATTTCTTGTAAACCTCAGAAGCAAACATGCAATCTCCCATAGGGGAAGATACTTCTAGCACATAAGGCATAGAATCAGGAAGAACATGCAAGTGCAACATAAAATGAGATACCACATAAGAATGAGATGAGACTGGATCTATCAGGACTCGCGCTCTCGTACTAGAAAGTAATATAGTACCTCCTATGACCGCAGAAGACTCAGCTACACCCTGCTGATCTAAAGCAAACACTCGACCCTGAACTTTAGGTCGACCCCCACTATCTCTCTTAGTACCTGAGGCCTGTTGACTTGTACCCCCAACTTGACTTCCCTTCCCTTTAGGACAATTCTTAATAAAGTGCCCTGTTTCACCACAAGATAAACATTTTCCTTGCTTTAGCCAACACTTGTCTTCAGAATGGCCTTCTTTCAAGCAATAACCACACACTCTCTTGGGACCTTGGACTGTTGTCTTAGAACCAGTTGATACACTACCTTTTCTTTCGGATGGTTGTCAAAATCGACGATCTTGGCGGCTAGATTGACCACCCTTAGAACTAGATCCCTGTGCTTTCTCTGAAACACGACCTGTCATGATTGTTCCCTACTTTACTTTGTGTTCTTCAATGTCATTCTCAATGCCATAATCCCTTTCCACTGCTTGTTGGTAACTAGTAAGCTGTAGAGAAATAAGTTGCTTCCTGTACTCGGTCTTCAATCCCTTCATAAACCTCTGTGTCTTCTTTGCTTCATTTGGAACTAAGTGATCACAATACCTCGCCAATTATGTGAACTTGGTTGAGTATTACCCCACTGTCAAGCTTCCCTGCTCCAGATTAAGAAATTCCATCTCTTTTCTGTCTTGGAATACTGCTGGAAAAAACTGTGACTTGAATGCTTTCAGAAAATTCTCCCAAGTCTGTGGTACCCCTTCCAGTTCCCAGCTTTTATTTAGAACTTGCCACCAATGTTCAGCAGCTTTCTCAAGTTTAAAGGTTGCAAATGTTACCTTATCACCTCCTGCACATCTCAAGGCTGTAAAGATCTTTTCTATACTTTCAATCCACTCTTCTGCCTTCTTAGCATCAAATTCCCCGTCAAAACTATGAGGTTTCAACTTCAAGAACCTTGTAAGTCGATTAGGATAATCCCAGTCTATATTATCAACCATCTCTTCTTGAGGAGTTACAGATCTCAGCTGATTACTGCCACTAGTACCTTCAGAACTCATTGTACCTGCAGGTAAACACTCGGCGTTAATAACACCCCAAGACTAACCCATACCTAGGACATAGACCCTATCCAAACATAGACAAAACCAAGGTAGCTAAACAGGGTAGCTAAACCAGGGTAGCTCTGATACCAACCTGACACGCCCCCAGGTCCCGGGATCCCCTAATAGAACCTCGAACCTGGATGCGCGTGACTTAGTGCTTGCTCATAGCACTTTCAAGTTCATTACCATACACATGTATTGGTTTCAAGGCATGTAGAAGATTTTATCATCTTATATTCAAGTTCTTAATCCAATTCTAGGGATATTTAAGACATGTACAAGTTTTTATCGTCGTATGCTCGAGTTATCATTCCAATCATTGGACATTCAAGCATGTATAAGAGTTATACATTTTATACTTCAAGTTCATCATCCTATACTTTGGATGTTCAAGTCCAAGACTTTGTGCTAATTCCCCTAAGGTGCACAAACATTATTTTCAAGAAAGAATAACACATTAGTGTTTGTTCATAGCACTTACAAGACATATAAAAGAGTTTTTACTCTTATACTTAAGTTCTCATTTGAGTTCTATAAGTGTTCATGTTTAAGACTAAGTTCTCATTTTAATTCAATGAGTAATCATGTTCAAGTCTCACTTCTGATGCCCCTAAGGTGTCACAACACTTACTAGGACATCTTATACTAAGGCTATATGCCTTAGGAGGGGTAAAGTTCCATTTCAATTCGAGTTAGAACACTTTTTGTGGAAACAGGGGAATGGGCGGTCGCTCACTCCTACCCGGGCGGCCGCTCACTAGACAGGTGAATCCTTTGAGAAACCTTCCAGAAAGATGGGCGGTCGCACAAGCCATTTTGGGCGGTCGCATAGAGCTATTTTCAGCCAATACTCATTTCTTTCCCAGGGTGATTAATTCTCCGTCCCAAATATAGGAGTATACGTTTTACTAACATTCAAACACTTAAGGAATGCCCAAGAGTGCACTAACAAGTTTAAACATTTATTTCAAGTGTAATTTTTCCATTTCTACACAAAGGGTTATACTCCCTTTGTCCCAAAATTACAAGTATCACAAAAATTGCCCCAAACACGAAATTGACAAGCACAAGTATCAGGAATAACATATATGCATGTTATTACAAGTAAGGGAGAGCTAATAACTTACCTAGTCCGAAATCAAAGTCAAGGAAACTTATTTTTGTTCGGTTGGAAACGCTCTATTCAACGCCACGAATATTTATACGGGATCGGAATCAAGAACAGAGGGATAATTGAACTCGGGGAGTCAAAAATAGGGAGAACCCTAAACCTAGCTTTCTTACACAGTGAAAAAATGTAAATGATTTTGGGGGAATATGCTTCTCAGAGAAAGATCAAGAAGATATACTTACAAGTTTCCAAAAATGACACTTAGGCCCCTCAAGTTTCACTTTTAACAAAAAGGACCCTAAAGTCAAATTTTCATAAATGACCCAAAAGTCAAAACTAGACATTTAACCACCTTAATATTCTAAATCAGTTAAGAATTTAACCCAAGTAAAACTAACACATAATATGCAAGTTCAAGTATTTAACAAGCAAGTCAAATATTTAACGAGAATAAGGATGGGCGTTACACAACTCCTTACTGAAAACTTCTCTCATCAATAGGTAGTCACTCAAAGATCCATGGATGAATATCAGAACTCAAATGATGGTCAGTTAGGCTTTTAAGAGATGCAATTTCTGATACTTTCGCAACTGCCAACAAAATTTATCAGCTTTGAAAACAGATCGCATGCTCAGTTAACAACATTGAAGAAGGTTTGAAAGATGATGATGACACGCCCAAAGATCCTCCTGTGCCTCCCAAAGATCCTTGAACTCTTGTTTGTTTTTATTTGTTTTTTTTTTTTTTTTGAACTTTAATTTCAGGCTTAGTTATTTTTGGAAGATATTTAAGTGCTTACCTGTTTTAGAAATCTTTTATGTAGTTCCTTTTGAATACTTGTAATCTGTAACTCCTATTATTTCAAGTATGAATGAGAAATACTTCACTTCATAGAATCTTTAAACTCATCATATTTTTTCATATAGTTTAAACTTTCAGTTTAAACACATTTCAAAACTCAAACTCATATCTTTTGAATGTATCGAAAGTTATTTCTATCTTTCCAATTTTAATAGTTTATCATTTATGGAATAGATTTGAAATTTATAACTTGGACTAGTGTGTGCATTAACTTGAGGCATGATTTACCAATATCATTCATACTTCAATTATTTTATAGTCCATTTGAATAGAATATGCTTAGAGATAGGGATAAACAATTTAAGTATTGAGAAAATCATTTCTAAACTCAAAATACCTTGAGGCATGTGCCTAAGCTCCTTTGCGCCTCTGCGCTTCTTAGCGCATGCATGGTTGTTACGCCTAGTGCAGTATGCGCCTCATGTTGGATATTATGCCCTAGGCTCTTGAGAATGGCCTATGCGTTACATCATAGATTGATTGTTATAGAGATAACAAACCCGATTATTATATCTTTTGCATGTTTATTATAATAATAATTATCCTCAGCACTTATGAAGAGCTAGCATGAGTTTAATGGATAATCATATGATGATTATGGTGCATAGGATGCGGATTAAACTTGTGGGTACTTATTGGAGAACAAAGAACTGGATACACCCGTTATAATATTTATGTCATGGTCAAATGTCATAATTAAATCTCATAATAGTCATACCATTTTAATCCTTAGACCTGAGATTATCATGGTCTTCCACATGATGAACGTTATGTTTGACTTAGTCAAACACTATCTTTAACAGGGTAGTTATAACGGCTATGATTCGCATAATCAGATTCTTGTAGGGAAGAATGATAAGTCTAAATGAGATTTGTCCCTCTCTCAAAAGATATATCTGCTTGGCCACTTGATGAGTGAGATTGATGATAGTGCATGGCCATGTCCAAATGAATTGATGCGTTCAATGTCATTTGCTCATATCAATCAACTCAAGATCGATAACGTAAGTTGACTTGGACCATGACTTATGTCCAATTTGATATCACGTGACAAAGGGATTGTGATACGTTCTATAAGGTAAGTTTGGACTTTTAAATTTATACTAATTAGGTAGTCATAATGGCTTGCTAGAGTCCACTTATGACTTAGGGGTTCTGAGTGGTTCGGACTCGTTGCCAACTTAGTATAATCCTATTGGGTCACACACAATAGAAAGAATCGAAAAGGCTGGAAAAATCTAGGAATTTGCACTGTGACCGTACGGATGGATTGGTGGAGTACGGATCCTATGGAGTCGTACGGCTGCTATGTCGAGCCTGGTCAGACTGCTGAGTTTTCTTCTTAAAGAAAGAATCCCAAGTCCCAAAGAAATAAGGTCAAACCTCTCATATATAAAGGAGTGTCGGTTTTTGCACCCCCTAACTCTATTGATACTCTAGGTTTTGGAAACATACATCAATTGTTTGTGAAACATAAAAATATAGAGAGGTAGGATTATTAACTTGAGATCTATGATCATCAAATTTAATAATCAAAGAAGCAAACTAATTCCCCGAAAGAAATTGTTTCTTCATCATCAAGCCTTGGATCTAGCAATCAATCAAGAAGGTGTTCTTCAGTCCGTTCGACGTGTGGATACCGATAGAGGGTGTTTGCTTTAACACCTTAAAGTCCGTGTTCATGGATTCGATCTTCAAGGGTTATTTTCTTTCATATTTTATTTAATTTAATCAATATGGGCGGATTCGGGCTCATGAGTGTTTGATTTCATATTATTATTCCGCTGCGCATGGTTCATCTAAACCCAACAGTGGTATTAGAGCCCCGTTCATTGTTGAATACTTTAATATATTATGTTTAAATTGTTTAATTCGATTCTATGATTTACATGATAATAAGATGAATACATGATTAAGGTTTTATGAGCATGAATAAGGGGATTATGTGATTATTATATTGATGTGATCCATATGAATAATTGCATTTTAGGGTTATCAATAAATAATTTGATTATGTGTATTGATAATTTAGATCTAATTTTTATATGTAATAAGTTATTTATTCATGATTTTTGTTAGATCTATTTAAATTCGTAATCTGTAAATTCGTGTTGATTTAATCTGATTAATGCATAAACATGACAATGATATTGATCGAATTTAAGAATTCTTAAAATCTGGAATTCTGGGAATCCGGACCAAGGATCCGTACGGATCCCTCAGAGCCATACGGCTGCTGAGGAGCCGTACGGACTAGGGTCCCCGTGATCCTAGAATCTGTTTTGTTTTCTGGTTACCTGATTGTTCTGTAAATTGTTTACAGAATTCGAATCAGTAATTGAATCTGTTTTCAGATGAGAGGTTTTCGAAACCGTGTTTCCTGAAATATGATTTAATCCAGTAAATTGCTGAAATCAGAATCCTCAAGTTTTCAGGATTGCTGTAGTCTGTGAAATTGATGAGACAATAAAGGATCTCGAAACAAGTTTATCGTTCTATACGGAATTATGGTTGCGTCATAGGCTTAGTTTCGGCCGTATAGAAGATTCTCTTGGTTTCTTGATTTTAGTACGGAATTGTGGTTGCCTTATGGCTTAGTTTCGTCTGTATGTTTTGTGCCCTCAATTTAGGGAAAATTACAATTTGGTTCCTGACATTTACATAAGTTTGCAATGTTGCTCTCAACTGTTTAATTTCGCAATTTAGTATCCTAACATTTACATTTTTTTTTTGCAATGTGGCTACAAAACTAACACCCAGTTAAAATTCTAACGAAATAACACTCATGTGACTAGCACATATCTTTTAAATGGATAAAATGGTCATTGAACTTCATTTTTAATAAGATCATCAAATTTATTATTATTTTTTGACATAAATACCCTTTCCGATTAAGATAAAGTATCCAGTTTTAAAGTTGTATGACTTCTCTCTCTCGTAGCTTAATTATTTTATGAATTAATTAATTGAATTTGCTGGTTTGATTATATTACATATTAATTTCCTTCCAAAACAATACAGCAAACTAAATCGTAAAAATTATCTCTTATTTTAATTTGTTTAATTGAGATTAAACATGTATGTCTTTTCATTCTTTCCTGTCTTTAATTTGTATAATTAAATTAAAAAAAAAACTCTCTTATCCTGCCATTTGCAACAATAAAATCATTAATTATTTTCTTTCACTTGAAGAAATTATTTAAGAAAAATTATTTCACTTCAAAAAATGCTTACTAAATTATCGTAAATGAGTCTGCATAATTATTTTGAGTTATATTCTAACATAAAATGTACTTATATATATTTACTTATTTATTTTTTCAAAATATTTATAATTCCTAATTATATAATTTTTAAACTATTTTAGTTTCTTTTTTATTATTAAAATAAAATATTAAATTATGGTTAGAAAAATAAATGACTTTGTAAAGATTACGTAAATTATAAGTACAAAATAAAATAATATACTCCCTCTGTCCCATTCGAATTAGGACAAATTTCTATTTTGGGTGTCCCATTCGAATTAGGACAACCCAAAAATAGAAGTGTTTTATTTAATGGGACCCACATTCACACTCACAATAATTTTCCACTCATTATTCTCTACCCAACTTTCTCTCTCCTACTTTATTTTTCATACTCACAACACCTACTACACTAACACTTTTTTCTTAATCCCCGTGCCCAACCCAAAAATCCTAATTTGGGTGGGACGGAGGGAGTATATGCCCAATATTAATTTGATCTATATTTTTTTAAACTACAAAATAAATAAAGTAAATAACAAAAGAAAATCTCACATGATCGGCACATGGCCTCTTGAGAATGACCATTTTGTCCATTTAATAGACATGTGCTAGTCACATGGGTGTTATTTAGTTAGATTTTTAACTAAGTGTTAGTTTTGTAGCCACATTGCTAAAGAATGTAAATGTTAGGATACCAAATTACGAAATTGAACTGTTGGGAGCAATATTGCAAATTTATGTAAATGTCAGGAACACAATTGCAATTTGCCCCTCAATTTATAGATGTTCTGCAGGTTCAAGAGTTTCAGAATGTATCCCTATAAGCAAGTGCAAATTGTTTGCAGAGAAGAAAACTAAATTTGGATTGATTCATCATATTGGTCAATGGCAGGCTTATGCCTTGTTTCTGGACATATGGATGAAGGATCCAATTTGTAAATTGTTTACAGAGAATTTAGATTTCATCCCCATTATTTTGCTACATAATTAAATCATAAGATTTTGCTTTTTTAAATTAATTTGATTGGTTAAAAACCATTATGCATGATTATATTAAATTATGTGTTACATAAATAAATATATAATGCATGTCTCTATATAAATAACCTTCTTAAAGTTTAAGTTCAATGTGACATCCACGATTAAAATACTTGTGAATGCACGGGTAGTTTTATGCAAGCTATGCCAAAGCTAGGTGCATTAATTCTATCTTTGCATAAGCAAGATGAGTGAATCAGAGTTTCCTATACGTTTAAAGTGGTTTAACTTAATTAGGCTATCATAATAGTTATGGGCCTAAGGCACAAGATGTGATTAAACATGTTGTGACATATGATGTCCAAATCACATAAAAGATCTAAGAGTCACATATGATATGATTGATAAGGAGTTATCTACCTAATTAATTTAGTTTTGAGCTGTCGTTCCAAAGACGAATTGAAATTAAATTAAAGTTGGATCTTATCCCACTTAAATTATATTATACAATTATTGTATTTGAAGGTGTATAATTTAGTGGGAGTATTTATGAAATACATTAAAAATATTTAAACGATAATTGGTATAAAATATAGGTGTATATTTATTAGCATATTTGTGAAGAATATTTTAAACTTTAATCATGTATAATCACTGCGATCTACCCACTTAAAGAGAATGAGATTAACTTCTTTGACCTAATCATGAGCTTAAGAAATGTTCTAAAGAAAGAGCAGAAGTTATACATTCTTAATAAATCTTATTCCTTAAAGACCTAATGCATTAAGCACAGACAAAGACATATATTATAAACATGTGTATGAATCTGTGGATGTCGATTGTCCTATGACTTGATACCATATGTTTGGAACTTGAGAAGTATCTAAAACACATGGATGCTTATATGATAAGGAATCACATAGGAAGTGTTCCTAAAAGCAAGAAAGGCAAGAAAAGTTTGAGATTGATTAGAGCCTAACATTCATGTGATGACTGAAAGGTATGTTGATAAGTTCTTATGTTTTGAACATGAAGAGACATATTAATTACCTTATAAGGCTTGGTTATCAAGTTAGTTTGAAACTAACAAACGAACTTGATATTAATTCATAAGCGACATTTGATGTTTAAAATGCTAGTCTTAATATCAAATGGAAACCTTCTCAAACTCTAAAGGTTAATAAGGACAATGATTTAAGATGAAGACAAGACAAGAGTTGTCAAGCCTAAAGGAAATATTTGTGGCTAAAACCTATAATCCAAAGGATGTAATTGCTACCATGGCAATAAGATTGACCACTGGAGAAATTACAATTTGAATTAAAAGATAAAAAAAATGAAGGGTAGTAGGACTACCTCTTCAAGCATTTATGTTAATCTTCTACATCTAAGTTCTTGGGTATTAGATACCGGATATGGATCTCACATTTGTATAAATGTGTAAGACTTGAGAAATAGAAAGACTACTTAAGGAATGTAAAGATTAACTTATGTGGTAATAATGATGCAAATGTTGCAACATTAAGCATAGGAACTTACGAAGTGTCTTTACCTAGTAGGTTCATGTTTGTTTTGAACAAATGGTATTATGTTCCTACTTTAAGTAGAAATATTATTTTAGTTTCTTCATTAGAAGATAATAGATATTTCTTATTTTGAATAAGGAAGTGCTCCATTAAATATAATTTTCTTTATTGTATTGCTAATCATATAATGGGATTTTATATCCTTATCTTGGAAGAACAAAATAATAAGTATAACATAAATAATGGAAATCTGAATCTAATTATGTATGCGTTACATTTTATAGCATTAAAGACTCGATCAAATGATAAGAAACACCATATCTAAAATTCCATGGGATGGAGTTTTAAATTCACATGATTTCGAATCATATGATATATGTGATTCTTGGAAATTGATCAAGACACATTTTACTAATGGTAGTAAAAGGAAGTACTCTTTTGGACTAATACATATTGATGTATGTAGTTCATTAAAGTAATGATGCTATAAAGGATTTCGATAACTCATGGAAAAAATATTAAAAAAAGAGAAAATTTTGGGGGAAACTAGTTTCTCCCTAAGTTATAAAAAGTCCTGTGTTTTTATAGGGGTTAAAGTTTAGGGTTTAGGGTTTAAGGTTTAGGGTTTATGCCTTTTAGGGTTTAAGAAAGGTTAAAAAACAGGAGTTTTTATAACTTATGGAGGAACTAGTTTCCCCCAAAACTAACTCTTAAAAAAATACTCTGATTTGATCAAAGTAATGAATATTTGAGCCTTGGACTTGATGGGAATTCTGCAGAAAGTCTACAGAATAAGAAAAAACGGGATCTGAAAATGATCACCGTACAGATTGCTTGGAGGTGTACGCCTGCCTAGCAGCCATACAGGCGTTGTTTCAGAAGTTTACAGATTGTCGTAAACTACAGTTTTTCATCTCATGATAAGTCAAATAGATCTTTAATTAACCTTCTGGATTATGTGCCGGAAACAGCTGCACTTACACTAATTTGAGTTTCATCTAAAGAGGTTCAAAGATTACAATATTAGATATGGAATGAAAGAAAACCTAGTTTGTCTTTCATAAAGATTTATGATGTGACACTTTTGTGAAAAAGTATTGTCTTAGACAAAATCACACATAAATCTAGTTAATTCATTTTCATGGGATATCTTAAGGATATTAATTTTACATACCTTTAGAGTACAAATCGTTTGTTACTCAAAAGAGTACTTTCTAGATAAATTGTTTATCTCTAAAGAACTAATCGTAGTAAAATGTATCTCGAATAGTTCGAGACCTAGAAAATGACATAGAACCTAAGATGGAAATTGAAAAAAGTTTCACAAGGAGTTGTGGAAATTTGTTCAAGTATACACAAGTTCTTTGCATATATGATAGGATACTATCTATAACAAGATATATTGATTTCTCTTAATAGAAATTAATAAGGAGAATATCATTGAGAATGATTGACATATTACCTATCAAGATGCAATATCCGCTCTGGATTTAGATTAATGACTTGGAGTCATGAAATCTCAAAGGGCAATCCATGTATGGTAATCAAGTTTGAAACTTGATTGTTCTACTCGAATGCTTAAAAACCATAAAGGGGAAAGTATGTTTTCTTGGAGAAAACGGCATAGATTGTAAAGTGCATATTTATAAAGCACGACAATTGAGTAAAGTTAATTCATAATATCGATTATGATGAAACTTTATCACCCGTAGTCATGCTTAATGCTATTAGAATTCTAATTGTCATGACCTCATATTGCGAATATGAAATATGACAAATGGATGTCAAAACAGCATTCCTTAACTGGAACATACTTTAGGATGTGTTTGATACAACCTAAAAGTTTTGTTAATCCATAAAATTCTAATAAATCATGCAAGTTGCAGAAATCTATGAGATGGGTTGAAGCAAACTAATTGGAGTGAAATTTTCATTTTGATGTAGTATTCAAAGAGTTTGAATTCATCAAAGATGAAACTTGTGATTACAATAAATTTAGTGGGAGCATAACATAATTCCTAGTCTAATATATGTGGTTGACATATAATTCATTTTAAAAGAGTTTCTCATTGTAAGACTTGGAGAAAGCCGCATATATCCTTGGAATGATTTATGGAGATAAATCTAAAAGGTCTACTGGTTGAAGTCAAAGTACTAATATAGACAAGATAGTGAAAAGTTCACTATGCAATACTCTTAGAGAGGTTACTTGCAAGTGTCTAGTGGCATTACTCTTGACAAGATTTAGTCTTATTGAAAAACTAATGAGCAAGAGTACATGATTAGGATTCCATATACTTCGGAAATTGGATCCATCATGTAAGCCATGTTAATATACTAAGAACGGATGTCTCATATACTTGGTGTATGATGAGATGATACCAATTAAATCAAAGTGAAAGTCACTAGATAAGAAACATCCTTATGTTCTTGAAAAGAACTAAAGGATGCATTCTTAATCTTTGATGGAATATAAGATGATCTTATAATGGTTACATAGATGCATTCTTACAAACTAACAAAGATGAATATCGCAGTATGAATACATATTTATGTTTAATAATGGTGTTAGAAGAGTTCTAAATACACCATTACGATTCTACAAAAGGTTGAGTATCTAATGGAATGGGATACAACTAGAAAATTGTTTGGATAAAGAGACTAATTAGTAAACTAGAAATTGTTTCTAGTGTCACTAATTTAATGGACCTTCATTGTGACAATAATTGTTATTGCATAAGCCAAGGGACTAATATCTTATCCGAACACATACTCGGACATTTCTATCATACTCGAGAAATCATTAAAGATAGGAGATGTCAAAATATGCAAAATACCAAATGATGATAACAATGATAATCATCTTACATAAGCTCGCTTGCAATAATGATGGAGATCATAACTATCTCAATGGGTATTGGATACACGTTGATTGAGCCTAGTGCGAATGGGAGATTGTTGGATATTATACCCTAGGCCCTTGAGAAAGGCCTATGCGTTACGTCATAGCTTCATTGTTATAGAGATAACAAACCTGATTATTATATCTTTTGCATGTTTATTATAATAATCATTGTCCCTAGCACTTATGAAGAGCTAGCATGAGTTTAATGGATAATCATATGATGATTATGGTGCATAGGATGTAGATTAAACATGTGGGTACTTGTTGGATAACAAGGTACTAGATAGACCCGTAATGAGATTTATGTCATGGTCAAATGTCATAATTAAATCTCATGATAGTCATACCATTTGAATCCTTAGACCTGAGATTATCATGGTCTTCCACATGATGAACGTTATGTTTGACTTAGTCAAACGCTACCTTTAACAAGGTAGTTATAACGGCTATGATTGGCATAATCGAATTCTTGTAAGGAAGAATGATAAGCCAAGATGTGATTTGTCCCTCTCTCAAGAGAGATATCTTCTTGGCCACTCGATGAGTGAGATTGATGATAGTGCATGGCCATGCCCAAATGAATTGATGTGTTCAATGTCATTTGCTCATATCAATCTACTCAAGATCAAGAAAGAATTGGACAACATAAGTTGACTTGGACCATTACTTATGTCCAATATTATATCGCGTGACAAAGAGATTGTGATATGTTCTATAAGGTAACTTTGGACTTTCAAAGTTATACTAATTGGGTAGTCATAATGGCCTGCTAGATTTCCCTTTTGACTTACGAGCTCTTAATGGTTCGGACTTATTGCCAACTTAGTATAATCCTATTGGGTCACACATAATAGAACAGATTGAAAAGGCTGGAAAATCTTGGAATTTGCACTGTGACCGTACGGCTGGATTGGTGGAGTACGGCACCTATGTAGCCGTACGGCTGCTATGTCGGGCCTGGTCAGACTACTGAGTTTTCTTTTTAGAGAAAGAATCCTGAGTCCAAAAGCAATTAGGTCAAACCTCTCATATATAAGCGAGTATCGGGTTATGCAACCCCTAACTCTAATGATACTCTAGGTTTTGGAAACCTACATCATTTGTTTGTGAAACATTAAAATATAGAGAAGTATGATTATTAATTTGAGATCTATAATCATCAAATTCAATAATCAAAGAAGCAAAATAATTCCCATGAAGAAATCGTTTCTTCATCATAAAGCCTTGGATCTAGAAATGAATCAAGAAGGTGTTCTTGAGTTTGTTTGACATGTGGATACCGATAGAGGATGTTTCCTTTATCACCTTAAAGTCTGTGTTCATGGATTCGATCTTCAAGGGTTAGTTTCTTTCATCTTATATTTAATTTAATCAACATGGACGGATCTGGGATCATGTGTGTTTGATTTCATGTTATTATTCCGTTGCTCATGGTGCATCAAAACCCAACACCTCATGTATTACTATCTTAATACTTATAAGATATTCTGAAGATTTGAAGACTTGAAAATTTCAAAAATTCAAACTACACCAAAGATCCAATCGTGGAAAAATAACATATATGCGCCGCATGATAAGGACATATGTCTACAACAATCATATTAATGTTATGTGTCTAACGGCTATAAAAAGAATAGCGCTCCTATCAACGAGCTGCAACACATCTGCCCTTGAGCTTATCCACAAGGATTTCAAACGGCTAGTTTTTAAGAGCTCACCTATTAATACCTCATAACTTCAACCATTTGAAGTTGCTAAGTTGCTCTGAATTTTCTCTCTCAAGAATACTTTGAAGATTTGAAGATTGCTCATTGATTTCCCACATTTCTCAAGAACACCTTCATACTTATCCCAGATCCTCAAGACAAAATACTTTAGATTACTTGTTCTCTAAATCATATAGATCTAAAGAGATTTGAATATAAGAACACACGCACCTCTTTAAGTTATATCATTTAGATCTTACATAGAGAGATACATTGGTTTTAGTTTAGGATTTGTTCTTTCATAGATATAGATCTTTGAGTTTGACTGTACTCAAAAGTTGTAATTTGTAACCAACTCATAATATAAGATCTCCATTAAAAAAATCCAAGACTAACAATATTGGTAGAGGACGTAAATCATTTCCCGATCAAATCTCTCCAAATATCATGTATTTACTTCTTGTTCTGTACTTTCAAGTCAATTACTTATCTCACTATTTGCTTGTTTATTCATTGTAAATTGACTGAGTTGGATATTGTTGTGTTTGTTTGATATTTTCGTTACCATTATGTCTAGACTTACCATACTTTTCTATGTCTTTTATTATTTCTCATTGTCATCACAATGCATTAGGCATAAGCGTATTCCAAGTATTCCAACAATGAATATCTTCTAAAATTAATTAGACCATTCAGCTTTTCCTTCAGCCTTGTCTAAAGCTATGAACTCAGACTCCTTACTGAATCGAGTTATCAAGTTGTCTTGGAATATTTCAATGACACTACTGCTCCACCTATTGTGAACACATTTTCACTTGTGGATTCAGAGTTTACTTGTGTCGGTTAACCAATCATACTATTGGATATTTCATATATAGTAATTTGTAATCACGAATATATCTTTTAATACCCCAAGTACTTTGACTATACATTTCAAGTAATTAATTATAATTACTATATCCGACTTTTAGATTCTTTAAAATGTTCCGTCTCTTTGAATGATCAAATCTCTATGCAGTCAGTCTTTTCGAGTGGTCAGCATCTCTTAATGGTCAAACGTTTTTAGTAGTCAGCATCTCCAAGTGGTAAGACTTTTTTAATCTACCTTTCTAGAATCTACCTCTCAAAAGTTTACCTTTATAGAGTCTAACTCTCAATAGTTTACCTTTATAGATTCCACCTCTTACGAATCTACTTTCCATATTCGAGGGTCTATCTCTTCATAATTATTTTTTGAGAGTCTACCATTCAAGAATCTACCTTTCCGAGAGTCTTACTTCAAGAATCTATCTTTCAAGATTCTATATCTCGAGATTCTTCTTACAAGAATCATTTTCTATAACCTTTTAAGAGTCTTTCTATTTAAGGTTTAGAGTCTCATAAGAGTTTGTTTATAAATATTGTCTCTCCTCAGAGTTTATCTTATTGAAATTCCGACTCTTCATATTATAACTCTTGAAACTCTACATTTCTAGAATTTATCTTTCAAATAGATTCATTGATTCCGTTTGTAACCCAACGGTTCGTATTCTAGAGAGAGATCCATCAACTCTCAAATATTGTATGGATAATGAATTATATTTACTGTTAATCACCTTTTAACATATTCTGATTATTTTCTTACATAGAAAATTAAGACCAAAAAAGTTAACAACTTTGTCCTCTAATTTCGTCTTTTGTTCTTCTACAGAAGGTGAACCATTTGCAATTTCTTAGTTCTATTAATAGAACTTACGTATTTCCTTTTATTCCAAGGAAATATGATCTCAATGTGCATCATTCATTGTCTTGTCTTAAGTACTCTTACTTTAGTCGGATACCCCCACATTGTGTTGTATCCCCACCCTTGAGGTGTACTCCCAAATTTAAGGTATTTATAAGATATTTTATGAATTTTGAATTCATATTTTATAGCGATAGTGTCCTTTCATTGTTCATAATAATTGACTCACATTTGTTTAAAAAATCAAAAAAACGTTAATATCTTCTTGCGATTGTTAGGAATATCATAATAATAGTAACATACTTTCTTGAACTTAACAAAATGACAAATAATATAAATGAACCATAAACATATTTAATAGAGCAAGAAATAAAGATAAACTAAAAATGCGGAAATTAAATCAAACCGGGCAAATAAATGAAGTCGAGTCTTGTGTTGGACACAATCTCCGCAAGAAGATATTGCCCTGCCCTGGTGCTAACGGTTCTGTGGAAATATTCTCACAAGATGAAACGATTTTACAATCGTTATTAGAAGCATTTCAAATTAACGATTTCGGCGAACATAACTTTGTATGTCACTTCCAGAATTTGAAGAAGACTCTATGCAACGAGATGATTTTGTCTTCTAACAGATGCCGTGAGAATTTCTGTTAAATATTTAACTAAGTTTGTTAACTCAATTAGATATGTGAATCTCACATTCTGATGTGAAGAGAGAGTGAATTGTCAATGAAGGAGTGAGGAATGGCACATTGGTGGAGGGCTATTTTTAATTTATGAAGAGATGGGGTGCCTCCTAGAAATAGGCACAAATTGCACCTGGTCAACAGCCGCTAGATTGGATCTGATCTGGATGAAGGGATGAGATCTACTGGATCAGTGCAGTAGCCGAAATGTTTGTTTCAAAAGACGCGGGTCGCGCCCTTTCCCATCCGAACTGACGCATCTCACTGTTCCAAAACCATCACGATCCACAAGCGGATCTGATCCATATCAACCTTAGCTGGAAGCCCATTCCAACTAGGCCTACGTCCAAGCACCCAAGGCTGCCCCACAAACCCACTGTAGTGGATAGAACCATCCAGCCCAAGCAACTGAACTTAGACTGAGCCGAACCAGCCTTACCGAACCACAGACTGGACCGCCATCGAGCCCTACTTTGTTAAAAGTTTAAGGCTCCACAGCTCCCAGTGACCGATGCGTACATGCGAAGTGCGCCCTAAACCACCCATTGCGACCTTCGCAGGTCGTTTGCCAATTTTCCTACTTTGTTAAAAGTTTAAGGCTCCACAGCTCCCAGCGACCGATGCGTACGTGCGAAGTGCGCCCTAAACCACCCATTGCGACCTTCGCAGGTTTGAGCTAGTCCAAAATTAGCACAATTGGGCCACTAGTTGCATGGATGGCCCAATGGTCCACTTAGTGGGCCCAATGAGGGAATCATTTGATGACTATTCCTTAGATGGATCCCTTAAAGTACTCTTATTACTTTTATTCTTAAAGCAATGTGGAATAATCACTTCATATCACATAAACTCCTCATTTACCCATTTCAATTTGCATACTTTGAACATTAATTTCACATTCACCCGGAATTGGTTTTGAGAAAGTAAATATATCAAATATTCTATTAATTTCACATTCACCCGGAATTAGTTTTGAGAAAGTAAATATATCAAATATTCTACTCCAAATTAGCACAATTAGGCCACTAGTTGCATGGATGACCCAATGGTCCACTTAGTTGGCCCAATGAGGGAATCATTTGATGACTATTCCTTAGATGGATCCCTTTAAGTACTCTTATTACTTTCATTCTTAAAGCAATGTGGGATAATCACTTCATATCACATACTCTTCATTTACACATTTCAATTTGCATACTTTTAACATTAATTTCTCATTCACCCGAAATTGTTTTTTAGAAAGTAATTATATCAAATTAATTTACTCCAAATGTAGATTACAAATATGCAACTAATTTTCATATACACAAAATGAAACTTTTTATGAAATTCTTGATCAAAAATCCGTCAAACACCACTTTTTCATAACCAAATTTCCAACAAATTCAGATGAAAAACTATATTCTTCAGATTCCAAACAGTAATTTTACTTTTACTTGTTTGGTCGATTTAATTACTCTATATGTCCCACTTTTATTTTTAAAATTGTTATTTTGGGTGCCCCAATTTATAATAAAACTTTAAAATAGATTTTTTTAAAAAATACTTTTTAAATAATAAAACTTGTTTGTTATACTCACAACGAAAACCCACTTATTATTATCTACATCACTTTCTCTCTATTACACATCTATCTACACTCAAAATATTACCCTTTCCAGTTTTAAGAAGAAAAAAAATCTGTGCTAATCTTATGTTTCCAAATTTAATTGGGATGGAGAGCGTATATTAATTAAAATCATATTACAATTTGATTTCCTTCAGAACATTATATATATATATATATATTATTCCAAATGATGCATCTATACCAATTTGAAATTTAATGAAAATATATAAAGTTTCATAAAAAATAAAGAATTATCGATTGTTTATAAAAAAAAAAAAAAAATTATCGATTGTTTATCAAGTAAATCATAAAAACTAAAGTGAAAATATCTTTAAGTGAGTATGTCACAGTTTTTAAAGTCCATTATTCTATGGTTTCTTATTGTAATACTCCCTCCATCCCACCCGAATTAGGATTTTTGGATTGGACAGGGGATTACGGAAAAAGTGTTAATGAGTAGGTGTTGTGAGTATGAAAAGTGGAGTATGAAAGAGAAAGTGGGGTAGGGAATAATGAGTGGAAACTTATTGTGAGTGTGAATGTGGTCCCATTAAATAAAACACTTTCATTTTTAGGTTGTCCTAATTCGAATGGGACGCCCAAAATGGAAATTTGTCCTAATTCAAGTGGGACGGATGGAGCATGTAAAACTAGACATTTCACAGCATCAAGACCCCTTACTTGCAATTTGTATTGTTTGTCTGTCCCTAACCAGCTTACTTAAAAACAAACTCAAAAGTCAAATTATTCAACCACAAATTGAAAAAAATAATAATAATTATAATAATAATAATAAAAAAAACAATTGGGGCCACAAGTAAATTGACTTAGTTTAAGCAAAAAGAATCCAACCAAGGTGGGTTTGTAAGTGGAGTAGGACACAAACTGGATTCATTTATTTTTAATAAAAAGAGGAGTATTTTTTAGACATCATCCCTAACCTCACTCTTTCAACCACTCCTAAATGGTTCAGATGATGATGATCATGTACCAAGATGTACCAAGTAATAGTTTCCTAGGCAAAATGCTAAGTTGTCATTCATTTTATGTACTCCCATCATTCCAGTTAAAACAAGATTGTTGAGAGTAACACAAAATTATAAACAAGTGTTAATAGAGTATGCATTGTATGCATGAAAAGCGATATAGGAGAAAAGAAAAAAGTAGGGTATAAAATAATAAGTGAAAACTTGATCTGAGTGTGAAGTGGGTCGTATTAAAAGATATTTTCATTAAAAGGTTGTTCTATTTTGAGTGAAACTCTAAATAACAAAATATCCTAATTTGAGTGGGACGGAAGGAATATCATTCTTGCTTAGCTATTTATACTTTTCTCCACCCAGTTTGAGATCGGTTTTATAACTCAGGATAACGCCAAAGTGTTAAGAATTATTTGTACTTGGAACCACTCCAACGAAACTTAGGGCTTGTCTGATCGTGCGTTCAATCAAAAACGGAGTGTATAAACGGGGCGTTTACTTGAATAAGCGTATCAATTGTCCGTTCTAAAACAAGTGTTCTAAAAGACACCGTCTACGCCGCCTAGGCCCCGCCTAGGCGCTAGGAGTTCATGAAACGCCTAGGTTCCGTCTAGGATATTATAGTTATTTCTGAATTCTCGGACCCGCCTAGATCCCGCTTAGGCGCCCTGCGGCGCCTAGCGACCGCCTAGCGTCTTTTAGAACCTTGTCTAAAACTAGTTTTTCCCGAACGGAGTCCCTTTTTTCGCCTCTACAATTTGTAGCTTTTACCGAAACGGAGCGCTCAAAACGGTGACTTATGTAGATTTGGTCCAAAATAACCTTTTCTATGTTCGTCTACCTCTTCATGGCCAAACGATAAAAACTGCAGAAACTAAGAATAAGTAGATGGGTTATTTTAGATCTATAATTTCTATGTTTGTATGAATGAGAAAGTCTACTGATTATGAACCTTAAACATTGAATTGTCGTTGAAGGTGAAGGTGAGTCGTCGACCGGCGAAAAGTTAAAAACAGGGGAAGTAGAGGTGTGAAATTGAAAAGAGAAAAAGGTTAGAGAAGGAAACTAATGGTTAAAATGGGTAATTTGTGGGTCAATATGTATGGATTCTTATTGGACAAATTTTTATTTTTATTTTTAGTTATACTAAGTATTACTTTTGGCAAACGAAAAAAACAGTCAAAAAATATTAAAACTAAAAAAAATATGGAAAAAAAAACTAGGATTTTTTTTTTGGCCAATGGGTCGCTGCCACGTGGCAGATTTTGAGTGGAGCATGGGTTGGGATCCTACGCTTCGCGGAGAATGTTGTACACGGGTCATGGGTCGACCCGTCTCTTATATGAGACGAATCTAGGTGTTCTCACAAGAAACCACCTCTTTTTATTGAGCTACCACCAACATATTGATACCCGTGTTTTTTTTACATGTACCACATTCTCATTTATATTTTTACTATATTGCAAGTTTGGTTTTATAGCATAGTCAGTTTTGCTAATCTTATCATTTTCTGAATATATACTCGTATACTTCCTATATCCAAAAAATATTCTCACTCTAGTAAAAAAAATAAAATATATGCTCACTTTATTTTTAATAATAACTTAGTTAAATGTTGATCAATATTTTATATTAATAATTTAAACTTAGTATACTATAAAATAAATCATGTTATTTATAAAAGGGTCAAAATGTCATTATAAATAGATATTTAATTTCAAATCACCGTTTAAAAATGATGCACCAAACACATCTACAGAAAAATTGCTTCGTTTCGAAAAGCTCCGTTTGAGAAACTGCTCCGTTTATAGAACTCTCCATTTGTAGAACTGTGCACCAGACGAGGCCTAAGTCAAAGTAAAAAAAAACATTTTTGTCCAATGTGGGGCTAACATGTTTTACGTTGGGTTGTAAACGTTTTACATTTGTGTAGTAACATTTTACAAATGTTGATTGATTTTTACATAGGAGGAGCATTGGAGCTAATTCCCGCTGGAGCAGTTCGAAATCCGAATTACTCTCTTCAGGTTCAAGAAAATATAAAAATTACTCTCTGCTCTCAATATAAATATCGAATTTGACTTGTCAATATAAAAATTACTCTCTTCTTCTTGGGACAATCAGATTTCTAGTTCCCCTTCTCCTTGCAATAACTACAGATATCTCCAGGTCTCGGACCCCGTCAAGTACCTCCGTTCTTTCTGCCATGCCCCCTGCTGCTTTCTTCATCCAAACCTGATGACTGAGATTCTGTACTAGTACCACTCACCTTTAGGCACAGTTCTCTAGTCTTCAGACCAGACTTTACTTTCTCAAGAGTAATTTTCTCCTTATTTATACATGAATCAACATATGACTCATATGAAATCAGTAGAGAAACCAACAGAGAATAAGAGCAGTATCTTCATCATCAATTTTAACCTCTATATTACGCAATTCAAGTAATAAAGCAGAAAATCGATCTAAGTGATCCTTAATAGGCGTACCTTTAGACATATAGAATGTAAATAATTTCTTCTTCATGTAGAGATTGTTGGTTAAAGACTTCGTCAGGTACAACTTCTCTAACGTCAGCCATAAGCCTCCTGCTGTTTCCTGATCTGCTACATCCGCTAGGATGTCATCATCAAGACACATGATAATCATTGAATGAGCCTTCTCATCCAATTCTGACATGTGTGCAGCCTTCTTCGAATTTTCAGCTATGGCAACAGCTTCTGCCTTGCTTGTCGGATCCTTATAATTCCTTATTGCAGCAGCCACTGGAGCCCACAAGCTTTGTCTTCACAACATGGCTCTCATCTTTATCTGCCATAAACTGAAACTGTTCTTCCCATCAAACTTGTCAATCTTCTGATCCATCCAAGAATCCATCTCTTCTACTGCAGCGGAATGCCCTAATCTTTCTTAACTAACCAGGCTTTTGTGCCACTTCTTGGTAAATCAAATCCAAGAGATATTATTAATATGACCGGAGAAACAATTACAAGAAGATGATCATGCTAATCTATGTTTGCATGAATTTTGATCACAAAATTCCTAGGTATGCAAAACCCTAGATCTAGAATTATTGATCTCTCTCTTACTACCAATGTCAGACACCGTGGTGGATACTAATTTTACAACAAATATTTATAGTGCTAGAGACTTAAACCAGAAGATAGAAGGAATCCTTAATTAAAATCCAAAAGGACTTAATTAATCTTTGCGCACAAGCCAGAAACTCGTTAACCTCGGAACCAAATGGTCCGGCCGGATCATGCCATGTCCGACCGGATCATGTTGGCTACCCGATCGGATCTTGCCTTGCTGTAGCTTTTCATCCTTGTCTTCTTAAAAACTTGACTATTCAGAGTCACTCTCTAACAATGATAAAAATGTACTATGATTGTTTTTTATATAAAAATGCGACATTTATTTTAAAAAAACATTAAAAAGGAAAGTGTTATAATTATGAGTAGGTCTTAGGAAAAAATAAATTTTAATTTAAAACGGGTGGTGACAGTTTTTATAAATAAATGAAACTTCTCGTGCTCCGTGGCATTTTTATAAATAAGTGTAACTGTGTGCAGTGCTAGTCATATTCTTTGAGAGTGCCAGTTGAGTGTTATAAGCTAGTCAGGTGGTAGTATTTAAGAGTGTCAGTTATAGTTTTTAAAAGTTTCAGTTTTGGTATTTGCGAGTTTCAGTTCATGTGTTATCAAGTGTTACAAGAGTGTAAGTGGTGGTAGTGTTTAAGAGTGTCGGTCGCAGTGTTTAAGAGTGTCAGTTATAGTGTTTAAGGTTGTCAGTTCATATATTATTGTGTCAGTTGATATGTTAAAAGAATGCCGGTGATAGTGTTTTAGAGTGCCAGTTCAAGTGTTTAAAAGTGTCAGTTCAAGTGTTTAAAAGTATCAGTTCATGTGTTATTGGGTGTCTGTGCATGTGTATAAAGAGTTCTAGTGGAAGTGCTTAGAGTATGAGTTGTAGAGTTTAAAGTTTCAGTTGAAGTGTTTAAAAATGTTGGTTCATGTTTTATTGAATGCTAGTGGCACTATGTTAATAAATTCCAGTTATTTACAAAAATGTCACCACGCAATTGAAAAAAAAAAGTGTCAGGTATTTACGAAAAAGTCACCCTGCATTTTTAAATCAAGTTTCACTATTTACAAAAATGTCAGCGCGCATGTAAAGTATTTCGTAATTGTTAGAAAAATCTATTTTTAGCTAATGGAAGTATTATTATTATTATTATTATTATTATTATTATTATTATTATTATTATTATTATTATTATTATTTTGGCTAGTGTATATATCCTGTCAATCAATCATCGAATGCGCTAATCTAGATTAGCTCCATCAATTAATCCGCATATGAATTAGGTAGGACTATATGTTGAGAATACGCATTTGAATAAATGGCTATTGGTTAGGGATATGTCCGCGACAAGTCGAGTACTTCTTGGAACTTGAATTGGCAAAAGGCAATCCTTTTGGTACAAGGATTAAAGTTTATTGGTTTAATTATGTTTCTTATTAGTACAAGAAATTGTTCAAGAATTATGAAAATCGTTTCCTAATGAGAATATAACTACTTTGTACAAAAGAAATAGGATTTCAATTACTTTGTACACAATGAATGAGATTCCTTCTTCTTTAGGAATTTAGGTAGTTATGACTATAAAGACTACCCTCTCCCCTAGCATATTTTTTGCCGGACATCTTTGAGAGATACAAGTAGAGATCTAAGATGTAGATTTAGGTTGACGGAATTGTTGGGCTCAATAATTTGTGCAACTAGATTAGTAAAGATCGTCTTTTGTAATTACCATTGAAAGTAATATATGTAAGGACATGGCTTGCAACACAAGTCATTTAGACTTCCATTTATAAAATTATGATTATAATGTTAATTTATAAAGTATAGTTGATAATAAAATAAATGTGTAGAATTCCTGGATATATAATTACCTAATTGTGATGGGCAAAAGGGTAATATAATATCACTAAGCTTTTTGAAAGGGTGTAGTCCCTAGGTGAAGTGACACAATGTTTCCTATTTAAAGGCCCTTCCATCAAGCCTAGAAACAACTATTCATTCTTGTTATCTCTCCTAAATTCTCTTCACATTATTGAAGTACTTGAGAGATTAAGAAGTCACTATTACTTAGAAGATCTTTATTCCCTACGTCTTCTTCTTCATCTTATTTCTCCCTACATCATCCATGGATTCAACAGGTATATATTTTATCGCTTCCGCTTCATCTCTTCCTCAATCCTATTCTAAAGTGAGTGTGGCATTCAGGGATTAAAATTGTTCCAACACATTGGTATCAGAGCCCCGCTCATGTTTAGTTTAAGTTTGAGTTCTTTTTTTTTGGAAAGTGTATACTTTCAATTTTGATTCATTTTCCCTGTTGAATCATTAAGTTTTGATGTTGATTAGGGACTCTAATTCGTCATAGAGCACTGATAATCATCATCTAAAATTCAGAAAAGGTTTGAAAGTTTTGTTCATTAAAACTAAATGGTTCAAGTGTGACTATCCCTTCATAACATGGTTTTATGTTTTCATGCATACCATGTGGATCTACTCACTTGATTCCATTAATTTTAAGGCAAAATTATCCCTAAATAACATGGTTTTATGTTTTAAGTACATACCATGTGGATCTACTTGCAATTCATGGCCTTTTGGGAATAAATTAAACAAATTCAGAAAGTGCAGAAAATGGGGTGCTAGGCCGAGTCATTTGTTTTGCTCGGCCGAGCATATGAAAAGGCGCGAACTGCTCGGCCGAGTCTTTGGATTTGCTCGGCCGAGCTCATGAACAGGCGCCAAAAATGGCATAAACCGGTCAGACCTTTGGTCGAGTTCGGTCCGGTTCTCTTGAATACCCGGTCGGGTCTTTGGTTATGCCCGGTCGGACCAAGATTTGCGCGGCCGAGCATTTGGTTTTGCACGGTCGAGCATTGTATGTCAAATAAGGCATTTGTTTCTGATTAAGGTGCTCGGCCGAGCACATCATATGACTCGGCCGAGCAGCTCGGTCCAGCGTTTTGTTTAGAGCGGCCGAGCATAATGTGACAAATTGACCAAAACATTCTGATTAAGGTGCTCGGCCGAGCACTTCATAAGACTCGGCCGAGCAGTTACTGTTCACAGGTTTTGGACTCTTCTAAGTTTTGCACTATTTTGTTTTTTACTTGGAACAAAACCTACATTATTTCAAACCTAAAAAGTTATGATTAATTATATGCTTTGACAATTTTATTCATTGTTTAAATAATATTGTCGCCTAAGTGATTTACGTTATTTAAACCCCTTAAATTGTAAAGTGTTGGATGTTTAAGTTAATATGTGAATGACTTGAATTTTTCAAAGAAGATCTTGACATTTGACTAAACTTAAGCATTCATGTGGTAACAAATAAAATGAACATTAGGATATTTTCTTAGGTACTTATGTCGGCCCAAAGGAAGATTAAGTATTTATTAAAATATAAATTCAAATTACTTGTTACCTAAGGCAATCATTTATGAGTCAACTCGCAATCCAAAGATTAGTTTTGATGTCATGTTGATTGTCTTATTGATGGATTTCGTTGATATAATTAATCAATTTTCATTTTGTAGTTTCTTATTCATGTTTTTGTTTTCATTCTTTTTTGTTCTCAAAACCCAACAGATTTACTTATTGTTTCATCCGTGATTACTGCTATGAGTACTTTACCGATGCTTAACGGGACTAATTTTAAAACTTGGAAAAATAAATTGATGATGATCTTAGGCTATATGGACATAGATCACGCATTAAGGGAACCATTTCCTCTTCCTCTTTCTGATATAAGCACTCAAGAAGATTGCTTAAATAATGAGAAGTGGGAACGCTCCAACCGCGTGAGCCTAATGATCATGAATATAGTTGTCCCGGAGACCATTTTGGACGGTGTCTCCAAGGACGTTGATGCTAAAACATTCCTTGATATGATTGAGGGATGTTTGGCATCTACCTCTTCTCATGGGACAAAGAGAAAAGGGAAGGACATTGCGGTTGCAAGTAAAAAGAAGCTTAAGGGATCATCTCATGATCATAAAGAAGAATGCTTCTTTTGCAAGGACCTCACTCACATGAAGTACTACTGCCCTAAGTATCACGCTTGGCGTGCTAAGAAAGGTATGTCATTTGGAATTATTTGTGATAAAGGCTAATTTGGTTTCATTTCCTACACATACATAGTGGTTGAATTATGTTACAACAACTCACATAATGAATGTCTATGTAGGATTGCCTGAAATACCGAAGTCCTGGAGAAGATGAAGGATTCATCTATATGGAAGCCGGGATCCGGTTGAAGTGAAAGGCATCGGGAATTTTGGTTATTGTTAAAGTGCTTAGTGTTATTTGTATAAATAATACATTTGTTGTACCGTCATTTAGACGGAATTTGATATTTATCACACTATTGAACAAAAAAGGTTATTTTGTTCATATTATATAAATGTGGTTTTTATTTTAAATTCCAAGGTTGTTGGTAATAGTACTTTGTCAAGTGTTCTTTATTTACTTGACATTATTCAAATAATAAATGTGTCCCTTAAATAATGAAACCAAAACTAGAAAACAAAAGTTATCAAGTAAAGTTTATATTTTATTAAAGCATAGGCAATTGGGTCATATTTCCAAGAGGAAAATTGATAAGCTTATGTTAAAGGAAAATCTTAAACAAACTTGATAATTTGGAAAATACTTTTGCATTAAATGCCTTAAAGTAAATTTACAAACATTATAGTATTCTCGAGAGCATCAAGTGTCTCAATGAACTAATGCATTCAGATATTTGTAGGCCATTAATTATTCCTTCATGGAAAAGGTCAACAATAGTTATTATGTTTAAAATGAGTAACTCTTAGTTTGAATACATTTATTTGCTTCATAAAATATTGAGTTTGGACGTTGTAAAAGTCTTATAAAGATAAAGTTGGAAATCAACTTTGAAGACTATTAAGAACATTAGGGTCATTCATGATGGTGTATACATCTTTGGAATGATTGTTAAAAGGAACAACGTCTAGGTCCTCTTTACTCGCTATTTTGAAAGAGTGTGGGATTATCTCTCTCTACATTGATCCAGGTACGCCTAGCATGAATATTGTAATAGAGACATATTGAAATCCTTAAGGATATGGTAATAAGTATGTTTTATACTTCTCTTACCTCACTCATTATGGGCGATACGTTAAAGCCGCAACCTTTATTCTCGTTAAAGCTCCCTCTAAGGCTACTAATATAAACCCTTAATGATTTAAGGACGCGTTCCTTATTCGTCCTTAAATCATATTCATTTATGGGGTTGTTTAGCATAAGGATAGACTTTATAAGTCTACTAAGGGCAAGTTAGACGTAAGATTATTAGTAGTTATTCATGGGGTATGTCGAGAGAACTAGGGGATATATAAATTTTACAACCCGAAAGTTAGAACGTTTTGAAAAACGAGAAATGCTAAGTTTTTTTTTAAGGATGTTGAATTTAGTGGGAGAATTTGGAATAATGTTTTGAATTTGAAAAGGAAGAGGAATTCATTTGTATTTCCATTTATATACCACTTCCCATAGTTCCAATTGGATATCAAGTTTTGAACTTGACTTTCAAGAAGACCATACAATTCAAAATAAATATGATTTCCCTATAAATATTGAACAACATGGAAATGTTGATCATAAGAAGGAAATTCAACAACCTCAAAATAAGATAGAACCGGTGCCCTTTGGAAGATCCAATAGAGTAAGAAGAAAGTGCAAATCTGGATAATTATGAAGTGTATATTGCCGAGAATAAATGACACTTAGGTTTAGTGGGAGATGAGTCTCTCATTTTCCATGAAACCATTAATAGTTCTAATTCTCATATAGTAAATTAATGTCATAAATGAAGGGTTAAAATCTATAAGGATAACAACGTTTGGGATCTTGTCCCATTACCTAAAGATGTGAAACCTATTGGGATTAAATTAATCTTTATGACCAAAAGGATTCACAAGGTAATATGGAAAGATATAAAGCCCATCTAATTGTTAAAGATTTGACTCAAAAGGAAGACATTAATTATAAAGAAAACACTTTTCCGGTATCTTCTAAAAACACTTTTAGATCATTATGGCACATATAGCATATTATGATCTTGAAGTTTATCAAATGGATATAAAGACAACTTTCCTTAATGGAGACATTGAGGAATATATGGTTGATTTTGATCAAACTAAGCAATTAGTTTGTAAATTTAAAGAAATCCATTTGTGGACTCAAGCAAGTTTCTCATCAATGGTACTTAATCAAGTTATTTTTATTTGGTTTTGAAAAGAATCTTGATTAAGATTGTGTATACCATAAGTTCAGTGGGAGTAAATTTATAATTTTGGTCTTATATATGGATGATGATTTTGCTTGCTAGTAATGATATGAACCTTATTAAGGAAACTAAGAAATTTCTTATTTGAAATGAAAGATCTTGGTAAGGCATATTTGTATTAAGAATCCAAATTCACCGTGATCACTCACGAGATGTTTTAGGATTATCAAAAAAGGCCATATGGAAAGGTATTACAAAAGGTTTAGCATGCAAAAATGTAAACCACATGACACCCCTAATTTTAAAGGAGACATTCTTAGTCTCAAACAGTGTCCTAAAAGTAAATTTTTAATCCAAGTATATGGAAAATTCCCTCTTTACATTAGCAGTAGGAAGCTTAATGTATATGTATATCTTACATTTAATGTTGGGATGCTTGGTCAATACCAAAGCAATCCGGAAAGAACATTAAGTAGCAGCAAAAAGAATGATAGAAGTATTTACAAAACACTAAAGAACTACATGCCTATATTTTGAAGTCGGATCATCTTGAGATCATTAGGTATTCCGACATTAGTTAAATATATGGCTGCATATGTTTTAATGGACTGTAATTTGTCAAAACAAGTGTTGAAAGACCAATTAAGAAATGACTATCAGCTAGCAGTTCTGTACTCTAACAAGAGTTTATGGATTTAGCCATTAATTATCTTGTTATAAAGAAAAGAGTACAACATGAACGAAAGGGATACAACTTATAGAAACAAACTCTATTTAGAGGATCCATTTATGAAAGAGTTATCATCTTCAGTGTTTCACGAGCATGTTGCTCATATGGGTGTAACAACTTTTGATAACATTTAGTATAGTGGGAGTTTGTGTTGTTCTTTCATTAATTGTTCTATTATTTAAAGTTTTGATCTCATTTGGTTAAGTTTGACTAGTTGGAAGAATATGTATATATTCATTATGATTCCATGCTACACATCTATACTTTTGATCTATGTCATTTAGTTAGATTTGTATACGTGATTATTGTGGGTTTAGTTGCGAATCAATTACAACGACTGCCCCTTTAGTCCTATACTTGTATGGCTAATGGACGAGATTGTTATAAATGACAATAAAGTGCGCACATTAGGGTTGTCATTTGTGTTATATTCATGATTTAAAGGAAGGACTTTGTTTTGCAGCCCAAGTGGGAGATTGTAAGGACATGGCTTGCAACACAAGTCATTTAGACTTCCATTTATAAAATTATTATTATAATGTTAATTTATAAAGTATAGTTGATAATAAAATGTGTAGAATTCCTGGATATATAATTACCTAATTGTGATGGGCAAAAGGGTAATATAATATCACTAAGCTTCTTGAAAGGGTGTAGTCCCTAGGTGAAGTGACACAATGTTTCCTATTTAAAGACCCTTCCATCAAGCCTAGAAACAACTATTCATTCTTGTTATCTCTCCTAAATTCTCTTCACATTATTGAAGTACTTGAGAGATTAAGAAGTCACTATTACTTAGAAGATCTTTATTCCCTACTTCTTCTTCTTCATCTTATTTCTCCCTACATCATCCATGGATTCAACAGGTATATATTTTATCGCTTCCGCTTCATCTCTTCCTCAATCCTATTCTAAAGTGAGTGTGGCATTCAGGGATTAAAATTGTTCCAACAATATATTCTCCGTCCGCCCGTGGACGTAGCTAATTTGGTGAACCACGTAAATTCTTGTGTTGTGTTTGATTATTTAGCTTGCCATCGTTCTTATATATTTTGCTCTAACAAGTGGCATCAGAGCCCGGTTGGTTAAAGATCTATGGATTTCCGCTACAAAGAAGAAGATGGGTCAAGGATTTGAAACATCAATCGACAAGGTCAACTGTAGGAATAGTATTGTATTCTTTGGTAGATCAAGATGAAGGCCCTGCAGCGAACGTGCAGTGAACGTGCAGTTCGTGTATAGAATTCGTGGCGAGTAGATCTAGTACAGACAGAGAGTTAGCAAGGATAGTTGTGGAAGGCAGCAACGGCTCTAGCAAGAATAAGAATTCTCAAAAATCTTCTAGCAAGAGAGGCCTGAGGCCTGATGAAGTTTGTAATTTCTACAAGGAAGTGAAGGGAAGCGAGAAAGTGATGGATTTTCAAGAGGAGAAGGTGCATTCACAAATCATCATGGGTCTTAGTGAAGATGTTCTCATGGAGGTTGCTATGAAAAATATTGATAGTGGTGATTTTGCTCTAATAGTGAAAGAAGGCTCACAGCAAGGGGATGAGTGGCTTTTAGATCCAAAGGTAGAGCAGAGCGAGATAGTTGAGGAAAAGGTGGAGCCAATTTCTACAAGAATGATTAGATGGGAAGACGATCCTTAGGTACAAGATGACTATCCGCAGATTGAGTTGGGACAGTTTGTCTCGGTGGACGAGGTTCCCAGCCGAATGAACTTGTTAAGCACGAAAAACTGTTAGTTGCACAGAAGGGTCGGTGCTCTAAATAGTCGGTTTAGAGGCACTAAGGAATGCTAGGCTTAGAATATTGTTCGATTGCTTGGGACGAGCAAGGTTGTCATGCGTGATAAAGGGTGCTTGAGGTAAAGCACAAGATTGCATTATATTCTCCTTTGGTGGGTTCGAAGCTCTCTAGACTAGTTCGAAGCTCATCATTGGATTGGGATTGAGAAGCAATCAGGACAATGTATAATCTGGGAATTTAAGGTGTGATCTATTCGAAGGCCTAAAAGTAGATACACAAGTCTAGTCGGCAAAAAGGGGGTACTTAAATTCTAGAGGTGTACAGTCTCAATTGTTCGGCGAAACACTATGTTGATGGTCTAGAAGTCTTTCTGAGACATCAATGCTAGTTTCTTGGCTCCCATCGACGTTATGGAAAGGTCAAAGAAACAAGATAAGTAAGAGCACATGTTAGTGGTGTATTGTAGCAGTTCGTGCAGTTCACATTCAGCTTCCGTTTGTGCAAATTCTTATGGGGAAGAAATACAAATAAGTAATCATGTGTTCGAGATATATCGCCAGAATGAGAAGTGATTTGTTCAATTCGTTCAAGGGTGTTTGTTCGTGTTCGGTGATCCAAGAATAGTTCGAAAGTTTGATACAAAATCGATTGTCATCATCTGGGTAATATGGTATTCGAATTTGGTGATTGCGAATTTGGTATTTCGGATATAGTGGTCAACGTTGTGGTAAAGGTTCTAGGGATCTAGAAATCATTGCACAAGTTAAGGCGGAAAATTCATTTGCTTGACTAAGTAAATGTGGTTGTTCTTGGGTGAACAAAGTTGGGGTCTTGATAAAGACAAAGGCGGAGGTGGAGAGATATATTCGGAAGCAGAGGATTCAAATCAAAGTGGATTTGGGGTCAGTTCGTTGATGTGAATTATGGTTCGAGGGAGATTAAAAGTCAAGGTGGAGATTGTTGAGAATATGCCTTTGAATCAATGGCTATTGGTTAAGGATATGTCCGCGACAAGTCGAGTAATTCTTGGAACTTGAATTGGCAAAAGGAAATCCTTTATGTACAAGGACTAATGTTTATTGGTTTAATTAGTTTTCTTATTGGTACAAAGAATAGTTCATGAATTAGGAAAGCCATTTCCTAATGAGAATATAATTGCTTTGTACACAAGAAATAGGATTCCAATTATTTTGTACACAATGAATGAGATTCCTTCTCCTTTAGGGATTTAGGTATTTATGACTATAAATACTACATTCTCCCCTAACATATTTTTTGCCGGCCATCTTTGAGAGATACAAGTAGAGATCTAAGATCTAGATTTAGGTTGATGGAATTGTTGGGCTCAATAATTCGTGCAACTAGATTAGTGAAGATCGTCTTTTGTAATTTTTATTGAAAGTAATATATTCTCCCTCCACCTGTGAACGTAGCCAAGCTGGTGAACCACGTAAATTCTTGTGTTGTGTTTGATTATTTAGTTTGCCATCGTTCTTATATATTTTGCTCTAACACTATATAAAGGCGATTAAAACTTTTTATACTAGGTTTTTATTGAACTTTTTTCAAATACTTCAATTAAATCAACTATTTGTTTAAGCTAGAATATTGCTTAACTAGCTAGCCAGTTTACAAATTTTTGTCATTGACAAAAGAAAAATAAATAAATAAATAAATAAAAACCAGCTAAAAAACTTCCCTAATCAAATAGTCTATGGACTTGCTAATTAAGTGTCTTATGGAGCATTATGTGAATATTCTAATGTAACTTTATAGTGAATACTTCTAATGACTCGAGCATGTAGACTCGACCCGTTACATAAGCACCACGTACTAGCTTACTGAGCACAAGTAATTGGGTTATCTCAGCTTACCACAGGCCAACCCGAAAGTCCATTAATGTTATTGGTGCTCAATGGTAGTATCTTGAGAGATATATCACAATCAAAACCGACATCTTTCTGATGTGGGATAGGGATGCAACGACCGGATCCCGAAGGCGCGACGTACTAGATAAGCACCACACACTGACCCAGTGAGCACCTCCCCATATGGGTTAACCATGGCCCATCCCATATGGGATGGGGTATTACAAACACCCCACTTCAATCCTTGACATCCCCTGCAAGGCCCAGATCGGAACCCCGAGTAGTGTAGGATTCAAGAGGTGGCTCGTACAGATTTGAGAGATGGCTCCCACCATCTTTGTAGTGCAGTTCTTTGTTCCAAACAGCAGCACTTTGTTACACACTTCCAGCCAGGACCTCTGATACCATTTATAAGACCCGAGCACGAAGGCCCGACCCGCTAGATAAGCATTATGCACTGACCCAATGGGCACCTCCTCCTTTGGGTTAACTACAGCCTATCTCAGGCATGCAAAAGTCCAATGGATGATTTGATACTCAATGGTAGCTTTGTGGTCTTATAAATAGCACACTAAACTCCCATACATATCCCATGTGAGATGGGGTATTACAGGGGATATCCCAATCTCCCTCACTCTAATCATTGTCATCATTGGCAAGGCTCAAATAATACCCAGATCGTACCCTCGGGAAAGCTCACAAGACTTATTTCTGAGATTCCTCTCTGATACCATTTTTAACGACTTGAGCCCAGAGACCCGGTCTGCTACATAAGAACCACGCACTGGCCGACCTAGCACCAATAACTGGGTCCACTCGGCTTACCACAAGACCACTCAAAAGTCCATGAAAGTTAGTGGTTCTCAATGGTAATATGGTGTGTTGTTCAAATATATGTACTCCCTTCGTCCCACCTCACTTGAGACTTATTTCCATTTTGGTCCGTCTCACTTCACTTGAGACTTCCTAAAATGGTAATCTGTTTATAATTTTATATTCAATCTACCCCACCCACTCATTCTCTCTCCTCATTTTCCACCACACAATTCATTCAATTAACCTACTATTAACCCCACTCATTCTCTTTCTTCATTTTCTACCACACATTTTCTTTATTTTATTCTTTTTCCTTAGTTATTGTGTCCACCTCTTAGGTCTCAA
Organism: Campanula takesimana; assembly: GCA_026119855.1. Classification (NCBI taxonomy): domain Eukaryota; kingdom Viridiplantae; phylum Streptophyta; class Magnoliopsida; order Asterales; family Campanulaceae; genus Campanula; species Campanula takesimana. The sequence goes on from JAOWBW010001085.1 coordinate 179,261, forward strand.
GTGAGGTGGGACGGAGGGAGTATAAGACTTAGAATTGCTTAATCCAAATCATATTAGACACTTAGGGTCCTCAATTTTCATTAGATCCTTCCTGATACCTGTAGGTCCCCTTGTGCTAAGTCCAGGTAGAACTAAACTCTTCAATCCAAGGCAAACCAGCTTGAGGGCATCAGAAAACAAATCGGCAGATAACAGACCAAGTTGCCGATAAGGGAGATATCCAACATACAACAAACTCCATCGGTAACTCTACAATCAGCAAGGACAAACTGAAGCTTACTGGTAGTCAACTCAATATATTCTTCATATGAATATCTCCAAGTTATTGTTGGAGATTATGCCCTAGGCCCTTGAGAAAGGCCTTACGTTACATCATATTCTCATTTGTTATAGAGATAACAAGCCTAGATTATTATATATTTTACATGTTTATTATAATAATCCCCGTCCCTAGTACTTATGAAGGACTAGTATAAGTTTAATCGATGATCATATGATGACCATGTGTATGTGATATAAATTAAACTTATGGGTACTTGTTGGAGAATAAGTACTGGACTTGACCACCTATGAGATTTATGTCATGGTCAGATGTCATAATTAAATCTCATATAGTTATATCATCTGATATCCTTAGACCTGAGATTATCATGGTCTTCCACATGATGATAATTATGTTTGACGTAGTCAACCACTACCCTTAACCAGGTAGTCATAAATGCTATGATTGGCATAATCGGATTCTTGTAAGGAAGAATGATAAGTCAATATGGAATTTTTCCCTCCCTCAAGAGAGATATCTGCTTAGGCCACTCGTAGAATGAGATTGATGAAATGCGTGACCACGCTCAAATGAATTGATGTGATTAATATCATTTGCTCATAATCAATCTACTCAGGATCGAGAAAGCATTGAACGAGATAAATTTACGTTGACCATGACTTATGTTCAATAAGATATCGCGTGACAAAAGGATTGTGATATGTTCTATGTGGATAACGAACTTCGTTAAGTTATATTAATTGGGCAATCATGATGGCTTGCTAGAGTCCGCTCATGATTTATGAGTTTGACCTTGGATGGACTCATTACTAACTTAGTATAATCCTATGGGGTCACACACAAAAGAATGAATCAAGAAAAGGCAAAAGGCTGAATTTCTGGCGGGCACGGCCGTGCTAGTTATAAAGCACGACCGTGCCGATTAACAAGCACGACCGTGCCATTATTTATCTCCGGCAGGTCTGGCTCGACACAATTGGCACGACCGTGCCAATTTGTGAGCACGACCGTGCCAGAGTCCCTGGGGCCAGAATTTGATAAGTTTAATTGGGTGACGGGAATCGGTCTTAAGGGTCTTTAAGGGTTAAGGATTCTTGAGTATAAATAATCCTCTTTCACCAGCCATTATTCAAGGGTAATACATATGTTTGAGAAATATATTCTTGAACCTAGATTGAGAATCAAAAGCTCAAGAACACCAAAATTCATATAGCCTTTTAAGATTAGAAAAACGTGTTTTCTAATAGGACCTAAAAGTCCAGATCTAGAATCGTTCTAGATATTCATTCGCGTGTGGATACACATAGAGGATGTTTGCTTTAGCATCTCAAATTCTTATTCCTGTGTTCCTGGTCTGAAGAACGCGAAGAACGAGGAGATCAAATCTAAAGCTTGAAGATTTGAAGATCCAGAAAATTTTAAATGCTCAACAACGGTTAATATTCTAAATTCATCTTTCTATTAATTTAATCATCATGGAATGGATCTTGGGGCTTAAAGTTTTGTTGATTTATATTGCCGTCTTCCACTACGCAAGTTGTCTCAAAACCCAACAGTGGTATCAGAGCCTCGTTCATGTATGATTATTTTAATAATATCATGTTGATAATATAATTGGATTATATGTGTTAACATACTATTTGAATTTAGATTCATGGTGTTTATGTAGTCTATGCGTTTTATGTGGTTTATTGTTTTTGTAATTTTAATCGCACTATTCAATCGCAATAAAAAAAATTATGGTGGATTTAAAATTGTTTGGGTTATGAAATTTTGATTGGATCAAAGTTTTGATAATCTAGAGATCCAAGAATAAATGGTTTATTCAAGGTTTTGATGATCATGATGATTGGATCATCAAGAACATTAAATCCTAATTGAATCGGGGAAAAACAATTTTGAGACAATTTTTTTTTTTAATTTAATTTTTTTTGATTTTTCGTAGGAGGTCCGACCGGACCTAAGGACTGACCCGGCCGGACCCTGTGGTCTGGTGCGGGCGGGGCTTAGTGTCATGGGGTGGATCTTATGGTTTGAAACTCCTATTTGTTTTATTCTTGTGAATTCTGAGATTGGATCACGGTTTGGACGGCTAGCCTACGTTCTCGAGATTGTGTTTCCCAAACTTGATCGCAATCAAAGATTCAAAGATAAGACGAAGTTAGAATTATGAAGAGTTCATAATTGCTAAAATTAAGAAACAAAGTTCTTGATTCAAGTTTAGAGATCCATGTGGAATTGTGAATGTAATTGGCCTACGTTCATCGAGACCATCTATTGCTTAGTTTCGGCCACTTGGACTACTTTCCTGGTTTCTTTAATTAGTGCGGAATTGTGGATGCATCTGGCTTAGTTTCGGCCGCACTTCTTATTTTCTTGATTTGGAGATAATAACCAAAGTTCAAAAGAGTCTCATCCTCATAATTATAGAGAAACCAATGACACATAAATATCATGCTTAAATTAATAGAGATTAATTTAATGACTAATCTTGATGCTTTATATGTTATGTGCTCATAAACGTGGTGTATGCTATATGAAAGAACTTTCTTGAAAATTTAAGTCATGTGTCAATCAATTATTAAAACACTTGTGAGTACACCGGGTAGTTTTGTGCGGGCTCTAACCATCGCGAGGCGCATTGATTCTATCACTGTATGAGCAAGATGAGTGAATGAGATTTTCCTATATATTTAACGTGGTTTGACTTAATTAGGCTATCAAAAGAGTTTTGGGCCTAAGGCACAAGATGAGATTAAAACATGTTTGACATAAGATGTCTAACAATCTCATAAATGATCTAAGAGTCACATATGATGTGATTGATAAGGAGTTATCTACCTAAATAGTTTGAATTTTGTGCAGCTTGCCATCGCGGTTGCAAAATTCAAATGAAATATGGATCTTAGCTCACATAAATTATATTATACAATTATTGTATATGAAGGTTATATAATTTAGTGGAAGTATTTATAAAATACAAATAATTTATCTCTTAAATGATTGGTATGAAATGTAGGTGTATATTTATTCGCATATTTATGTAGAATATTAACTTTAACTTTAATTATGTTTGTTACAGCGATCTGTTATTGAAATGACAAAGTTAAAGTGAGAATGGTATTAATTTCTTTGATTAGATCATGAGCTTAAGAATTTTTCTAAAGCAAGAATAGAAATTATACATTCTTAATAATCTTAAGTAAACTAAGTTGCAATATTAATTTGATTAATATGTTCCGTAGGATCATCAAAATTTGATTTGATTAACTTGTTGATGATCTTAGATTCATGAGTAAATTGTTTATTCTTGGTTTTGATGATCATGATGATTGGATCATCATGAACACCAAATTCTAATTGAATCAAGGAAAGCAATTTTAAGGTAAATTTTGGAAATTTAAAATCTACCGCTTTTATGATAAATATTTTGAGTTGAATTTAATTGTCAGATGACTGGTTTTTGAAACCGTGTTTCCTGAAATTAAATGTCAGTATCAAAATTAATTTGTGATTGAATCTAGTTTCAAACGGGTGGTTTTTGAAACCGTGTTTCCTGAAAAGTGATGTCAATTCAGAATTCAGAAAACTGAAATCAGAATCCTGAATTGTTCTTGATTGCTGAAATCACTTAAATTGATGAGACATGTTTGTGCTCTCAATAACTGAACTATCATACGGAAAGATGATGACTTAAGTCGAAAATTTGATTTTTGACTCAATGAATTTCTAAAAGGAAAGATGATTAAAAGATAAAGGTAAGACAAACGTTGTAAAGCTTAAAGTAAATAATTATGGCTAAAATTATAACTCTTAATGATGCAATTTGGTAACGTGGCAATTGAATTGACCATTTAAAATTGTAATCAAAATTCTGGATGATCAAAATAAAGTGAATGGTAGTGGGACTACCACTTCGGACATTTATGTTATAAAATTAATCTTTTTACTTTTAATTATTGGGTATTGGATACCGGATGTAGATCCCACATTTGTATAAATGTGCAACAATTAGTAAATAGAAAGACTACTTATGTGAAGTAAAGTTAATCTATGAATGGTAATGATGCAAGAGTTGCAACATTGTTTATAGAACACTTATGAAGTGACTTTACTCATTAAGTAGAAAATATTATTTTGTAATAAGCTAATGAAAGATATTTATTTCTTATTAAGAATAAGAAGTGCTTTATTTATTATGATTTGCTTTATGGTAATATTAAATCATATAAATAAATCTTATATCTTAAATCTTGAAGAACAAAATAATAAATAAGGCTATAACATACATAATTAAATTTTTAAGGCATTATTATTTTGATCAAATAAATGATAAACGCATATCTAAAATTCCATGGGACGGAGTTTTAAAGTCATATGATTTAGAATCATGTGACATATGCAAATCTTATTTACTTGAACCAAGACATCTTTTACTAGGAGTAGTAAAAGGCTAATAACTTATTAGACCTAATACATGTCGATGTATATGGTCCATTAAGTAGCAATGCTAAAAGAGGATTTTGGTACTACTTGGCAAAACTATTCAAAGATTCTGATTCGATCGTGATGATGAATAATTGAACCAAGTATTTAACAATCATCTTTAAGATTGTGAAATTGTGTCACAATTAACTCCACCAAAAACACCATTTTGAATGATGTGTCTAAATGGAGGAATTGAACCTTATTGGATATGGTTCATTAGATGATAAGAATCAAGTTCATCATCCATTATTTACTTTGGGGTTATATATTGGAAACCGCTATAATTACACTAATTTGAGCTCCATCAAAATAGGTTCAAAGGTACCATATGTGATATGGAATGAAAGAAAACTCGGTTTGTCTTTCATGAAGATTTAATAAAGTGAGACCTTTTGCGAAAAGACTTATTTGGAACAAACTCACACTTAAATCTAATAAATGTATTTTCATGGGTATCCTAAGAAAATTTAAGGATATTATTTTACTTATAAGAAACAAATTGTTTGTTGCTTATGATGGTATTTTTCTAGATAAATTGTTTATCTCTAAAAGAACCAATGGGAGTAAAATATATATCTCGAATGGTTCGAAACCTAGAAAATCACATTAAAACCTTTGATGGAAGTTGAACAAATATTCACAAGGAGTTGTGAAAATTTATTCAAGTTACACAAGTTATTTGCATATATGATATGATACAATCTATAACAAGAAATATTGGATTTCTCGTAATAGAAAGTATTGAGATAAAGTTCATTGAGAATGACATATTTACCACCTATCAAAATGCAATGTCCGCTCAATATTTAGATTAATGACTTGGAGTCATAGAATCTAAAAGGCAATCCATGTATAATAAACAAGTTTGGAACTTGATCATTCTAACCTAAGGTGTAAAAACCAAATGATGGAATTGAGTTTTCTTGGAGAAAACTTACATGGGTAGCAAGGAACATACTAATTAAGCAAGACTAAATGTGGAAAGCTTGACTCATATTTTGACTATGATAAAACTTTCTCACTCGTAGTCATGCTTTAAGCTATTAGAATTCTCAATGTCACATCTTCATATTTGGAATATGAAATTTGACAAATGGATATCAAAACAACGTTCCTTAACGGGAACTCACTTAAGGATGTATTGGATACAACCTAAAGGTTTTGATAGTCTAGAAATTCTAATAAAGAATGTAAATTGCGAAAATCCATGGGATGGATCGAAGCAAGCTTCTTGGAGTTGAAACAATCATTTTGATGAAGTATTCGAATTGTTTGAAATTCATCAAATATGAAACTTATGTTTGCTAAGAAATTAGTGAGAGCATAGTCTAATTCCTAGTCTTTTATATGTGGTTGACATATAGTTCATTGGAAAGAGTTTCTTAATGAAAGACTTATGAAGAAGCCGCTTACATCATTGGAATTAATATCCATTGATATAAATCTAGAAAGTTGATTGGTTTATGTTGAAGTACTTATAAAGACAAAGTACTGATTTGTTCAGTGTGCAAGACTCTTGGAGAAGAACTTGCAAGGTTGTCTATTGACAATAATTCTTGGCAAGACTTAGTCTTAGTGGAAGACTAATGAGCAATAATACATGATTAGGATTCCACATGCTTCGGCAATTGGATCTATTTTGTATGTCATATTATGTACTTAGACGGGATGACTTGTATACTTGGAGTATGATGAGAACAGACTGATCATATCCTAGTGAAAATCACTAGATAATGGTCAAAAATTTCCTTATGTACTTAAGAAGAACTAAGGATGCATTCTTGATGGTTGTTAACATGGGAGATGATCTATTAAATGGTTACATAGATGCATACTTCCACATCGACAAGGGTAATTTAAATCGTAGTATAAACATATGTTTAAAGTAAGTGCTATTAGTTGGAATAGTTCCAAGCGAATACACTATAAATTATTCTACCAATAAAATTGAGTGTTTAGTTGCAAGAGCTGTAACTAAGGCAGTTATTTGAATATAGATGATATTAGTAAAACTAGAAATAGTTTCTAGTACTACTAATCCTATATACCTTTATTATAAAATAATTGTTATTCCATAAGCTAAGGTGCCAAGGACTCATCTATGATCCAAAAACAAACTCAGACGTTTCCATCTCTACGAGAAATCGTTGACATGGGAGATGTCAAAATATGCGAAATACCTTATGATGATAGCAAGGAAAATCTTCCTACATAAGATCCTCCACATGCTGTTATGATGGTCATAAGCTAAGCTCAATGGTATTAGATACGCATTGATTGGGCCTAGTGCAAGTGGGAGATTGTTGGAGATTATGCCCTAGGCCCTTGAGAAAATCCTTACGTTACATCATGTTCTAATTTGTTATGGAGATAACAAGCATGGATTATTATATGTTTTACATGTTTATTATAATAATCCTCATCCCTAGTACTTATGAAGGACTAGTATAAGTTTAATCGATGATCATATGATGATCATGTGCATGTGATACAAATTAAACTTATGGGTACTTGTTGGAGAACAAGTACTGGACTTGACCCACTTATGAGATTTATGTCATGGTCAGATGTAATAATTAAATCTCATATAGTTATATGATTTGATATCCTTAGACCTGAGATTATCATGGTCTTCCACATGATGAACATTATGTTTGACGTAGTCAACCGCTACCCTTAACCAGGTAGTCATAAAGGCTATGATCGGCATAATCGAATTCTTGTAGAGAAGAATGATAAGTCAATATGGAATTTTTCCCTCCCTCAATAGGCCACTCGTAGAGTGAGATTGATGAAATGCGTGGCCACGCTCAAATGAATTGATGTGATCAATATCATTTGCTCATAATCAATCTACTCGGGATCGAGAAAGCATTGAACGAGATAAGTTGACGTTGACCATGACTTATGTTCAATATGATATATCGTGACAAAAGGATTGTGATATGTTCTATGAGGATAACGATCTTTGTTAAGTTATATTAATTAGGTAATCATGATGGCTTGCTAGAGTCCGCTCATGATTTATGAGTTTGACCTTCGTTGGACTCTTTACCAACTTAATATAATCCTACGGGGTCACACACAAAAGAACAAATCAAGAAAAGGCAAAAGGATGAATTTCGTGCCAGTTATAAAGCACGACCGTGCCGATTAACAAGCACGACCGTGCCAGTATTTATCTCCGGTAGGTCTGGCTCGACACAATTGGCACGACCGTGCCAATCTGTGAGCACGACCATGCCAGAGTCCCTGGGGCCAGAATTTGGTAAGTTTAATTAGGTGACGGGATTAGGTCCCAAGGGTCCTTAAGGGTTAAGGATTCTTGAGTATAAATAATCCTCTTTCACCAGCCATTATTCAAGGGAAATACATATGTTTAAGAAACATATTTTTGAGCCTAAATTGAGAATCAAAAGCTCAAGAACACCAAAATTCATATAGCCTTTGAAGATTAGAAAAATGTGTTTTTTAATAGGACCTAGCAATCCAAATCTAGAATCGTTCTAGATATTCGTTCGCATGTGGATACACATAGAGGATGTTTGCTTTAGCATCTCAAGTTCGTGTTCCTGTGTTCCTGATACGAAGAACAAGGAGATCAAATCTAAAGCTTGAAGACTTGAAGATTTGAAGATCCGGAAAATTTTAAACGCTCAACAACGGTTAGTATTCTAAATTCATCTTGCTATTAATTTAATCATCATGGAATGGATCTTGGGACTTAGGGTTTTGTTGATTTATATTGCCGTCTTCCGCTGCGCAAGTTGCCTCAAAACCCAACAGTTATATCGTTCTCTATTTTGTTTGACTTTACCGATTGCTTTTGTACGAACTTACTGTTAGTAGTTAAACTGTCACTGCTATGTTTTCTGAGCCTGTCTGACACCGATCCACTTCTAGGTCTACTATGTCTCTTACTTGCTTTTTTCAAGTAACCGGTTGAGACAAAGAGGTCTTTATCCATCAGATTTTAGCAGGCATGCGTGTACGGCATATCTCCGTCATAAATGCTGAAGATTGCGCATTTAATGCACCTCACCTAACCAGCTGGAAAATCAAATTTACAACCCATCTCCTCAAGACTCAAGTCATTCACTTCAACTATAAATAGAAGACTCAGAGCATTAAAGAAGGGGGTGCACTGAAGAGAGTTGAATCGTTTGAAGCATTCATTGAAGCTCAAACATTCTATGTCCAAAAATCATTAGACATTTATTAGGACATACACTTGTGCACACACACTCATCAATACTGTTAATATTCCCAAAATAGATTATTTATGGAATATATTAATTGATTTTTTCACACAGACACCTGAGTGAGATAAGATTCATTTGGACTTGCCGCTCAAATACACTTGGTCAGTATTTGTATCACGATCCATTAGTGATCCCTATAGTTTAGGTCTTTGTAACCGGCAAAGCCGTGCTTGTAATAGACTAGGGTGAACTGATAGTGCACTTAACCCAAATCCATGTTCTGACCAAACTTGGTAGAGGACGTAGCAGTATTTACACTGTGAACCTCTCCAAATCATCGTGTCCTTTGTGTTTGCTATTCTACTGTTCTGTCTTTGCCGGTTGGAACTCTATCACCGGCAAGTCTTTGTACTGCTTACTGATTTATTGTAATTTCCATTGACCAATCTCTTGAAACTGCATTGAACTTTTAAGAAATCACTTTGTGTTAAACCAAGCTCTCAAAACCTTTCTTACCGATTTTGTGTGAGTCAAACCTAGTCACATCTTCTCCGCTACGCTTGCTGATAATAGTTTGCTTGTCGATTAGTGACTTTGTTTTTTAAAGTGTTTCTTTTGAAAAAGTTTTAATTAAGATATTCACCCCCCCCCCCTCTACCCTATTTTCCTACCAATTGAGCGTAACATGGTGGAAGCTTATATATTGCAATCAAAGCCCACATCTTTTTAATGTGTGATAGAGGATATCACACTGTTCAAGAAAATGTTTTTTATTTACATTAACTCATAATGCCCTGAAGGCTACAAATGTGCCTATAAATAGGCTAGCTCAAAACTCGCTAACGAGATTCGCACTCGTGACCGCCATATGGGATGCTAACACCAGATACCGCTTGAGGTAGAGCTCTTTGGTAATTTTACTGTGATGCAAATAAAACGAATATGAAATGAATACATTTTTGAGTAAACTGATGATAATACGATATGTGCATTTATCGTGATGATAGGGAACGAATATCTCATTAAAAATGGGAGATTGTATATTATGTCCCTAAACTTTGAATTTAGATGTACATCTACCTTTAAACGGTTTAATTAAGACTTTTTCCCCTAAACTCACTACTTGAAATCGCAAACGTGGACACAAATGTTGGAATTTTTTTTGAAAAAAGGGTGTTTGAGAAACCGAAAATTTCAAGTGGTTTTACTTTTTGTAAATAAAAATAAGTTGTATAATTTTAATCTACATTTTTAGTAGATTAAGATGATATATTTATTTTCTCAAAACCAATTTGTGCTGAATAAGAAATTAATGTTGAAAGTATACAACTTGAAATGAATATTTGAAGAGTTATACGGAAAGAAGATTTGGGTTTTAAGAGGCACCAAATTATGTTAAAATGTGTTAGGTCAAAATATTAAATATGTTTGGTAAGCATATTTTCAGTTTTGAGTCATAAAATCCAACTTTCCTAGTATTCTGTTACATTTTCATTAGAAAGATAGCGAAAAGTCAAGTTAATATGTTTGATCTTACAAAAATACATGACTTTCCGTTAGAAAGTTAAGGGTAACCGCCAATTTCAGTTATAAAGTCAATGATAATTGCCAGTTTTTGTTAAATTTTTTCACAACATAGTCTTTTTCTGTTAAAAATCTAACAAAACTGTCAGAAACTTAATGGATTCACGTGTTTTCATTAAATATCTAATGAATCAGACTGTTTTGACTGATTTGTACTCATAAAGGTAATGGATCCTTTCCTTGGATGGTATTTATCATCTTATTCAATCCAATTCTTGATTAAAACGCACAATTCAGTGGAATTCTATGAATTAATCATAGAGTTTAATGGAATTCTCACAACATCTATTAGAAGTTGAATCATCTTGTTACATAGAGTTTTCTTCAAATCTGGAAGTGTCAAACACAGTATTGTTCGCCGAGTTTTTTATTTGAACTGCTTCTATCAAAAATAATAAGTCATTTTATCTTGAGAGAAAATTGCAATAAAACCGTTAGCATCAGTAGGCCAATATCTTCTTGCGAAAATTGTGTTGAACACAGGACTCGACTTCCGATAATAAATCATATATTATTATTTGTTTTTGTTTTTCTGTTTCATTTTATATTTTTCCTCGTCATTTAAATTTTGATTCATGTTATATATGTCATTTTGTTACTTTCTAGAAAGCCTTATATTATTATTATAATTTTTTCTAAAAACAAATGCACATATTGCTGATATAGGATTAAGTGGGCATAAATGCATGTAACCCATAGTATAGGGGCATATTTGGATGACAAAAGCACGCACTAAAAATATCATCTAATAATAAGAAGATATTTTTTTTCAACATAATACTTCCTTTGTCTCAAACTTTTGGTTACTAAAACTGAATGAATAGAGATTCAGAAAAAAGTAGTTGTTGTGAGTGAGAGTAAGAGAGAAAATGAGATAATGGATAGTCGTTGTGAGTGGGGAGAAGAGAGAAAATTGATCATTTTGGATAAGTAACCAAAAGTATGGGACGTCCAAAAAAGAAATAAGTAACCAAAGGTTCAGGAAATCTCAGGAAAAACGCGTTTTACACTCATCTTAGCGTAAAACATGTTTTCCGAATGTGGAGTGGCATTTTTATAAATAAGCGGAACGTTATTACAAAGCGCGGTGGCATTTTTGCAAATAACTGGAACTTACAAAAACTCACCAGACGCTTTTTTATAATATAAGAGGCATTATGCAATGGGCAATGCTAGGAGGCACAAAAGAAGTTGATGGGACGGGTTTTATACCATTATTTCCTAGGTTTCTATAAGCTTAAAATATGATTTTTATGTATTTAGATTAGTTTGTTTTATGTATTTTGGGAAAATTATGTAATTTTGGGATTTAATTGTAATTTGGGGATAGTTTGGTATTTTTATATCTTTACCCGAATTTATTAAATTATGAGACAAAATAATTCCAAATATGTCAAGAGAAAAATTAAAGCCCAAATATTTATGGAAGAGGAGTATAATATATGTTCATATATTAATATATATTATAGTATGCTTGTTTCTATCTTCGATATCTATATATTATATATACATAATTGTTTTTTTTTAAATTGTTTCAATTTATAGTTTAAGCAAAAAAAAAAAAAAGTGTTTGTTTTTTCCTTCATATATTTTCTAATTAACCTCATGCTTTGCAGTTAACATAAACAAACTGACTACGATACTTTCTTTTTTCCTTGTTATGTTTATGCACTTAAGGTGGCAAATTATGAGTTAAGGTGGCAGATTGTAGTTGCAACATTGTTGCATATACTTATCCAGGTCATGATGAAATGTTATGCTTTTTAATTGAAAGTATTGAAGTCACTTTGTTAACTACTATATTTGTCATTAAGTTTATATTTTCTCTTGTTATGTTTGAAGTGAAAGAGCCATGTTTTCTAATATTTCATGTGGTTAGACTCTGAATTGTTGTGAGCTGAGACCACTGTGTTCAATTATTTTAGTTTTTTACTTATCGGATGTATTGTTTTGAGTGGGAAAAAATGTATATAGGTAGAACCGTAAAACCGGACCAGAACTGGATCAATAGAACCGGACCAATGACATCAGTTCTGAAAAGTATTGGTCTGGTCTTGGTTCTAAATTTTACAAAACCGCACTATTGGTCTGGTCCCGGTTTTATGAAATTTTGACAAAAACCGGACCGTGAACACCCCTAATCTCCACTTCCCTTGGCTTCTCCCATTCCATGCCCCCGTTACCTTTCAGTAGCTGTTTATCCTTAGAATCGATCAGCCATGAATATATATTCTCTTATGAACCCTTATCAATTCAAAAATAATCACCAGCCGTTTCGACTTCTGTGAAGCCGGAGCAGCCAAATTTGAGTTCTTCCTATTGGCTGATGCAATTGGCATGGAGGAAGAGAACGAGGGAACCTCTAGAACACCGCAGCTCGATCCCTTATCGGAAGGGGAGAATAAGTCATGGGCCTAGCTCGATTGGAGCTCTGACAAGCGGCAAAAAAAATCTTGTAGTAAGCTTCTTGAAGCTCCGAATATGAGATATTGATGGAGAGTTGTGCAAATAGGATGGGAAGAAGATTAGTTCAATTTTTTTACAAATAGATTAAGTGTAATTTGGTCATTTTTGCACATAATTAAGCGAGTTACGATTTTGTTGGGTTATGGGGATAATTTGAAAAATATGATAGTAATACTTGTTAAAACCAACTCTCATTAACTTTCATTAACATTTTTAATGATTTCGGTTACTTATGTGATATTGTATATAATACGCAAACTAGATTGATTGTTTCATTAATACAGAAGTAAATATAAAATGAAGTAATTATTATACTAGTCATTCACAGTTTATTCTTGCATGTAACCCTAATATTTAAGGGTATAAATATACAATCTCCCCATTGAAAAACGACTACTTGATGTCTCACATCCTGATGCAAGGAAAATCAAACAAATGACAATAGCTTTAGTAAATACTCCCTCTGTTCCAAAAAGATGGTCTCATTTATGGTCAACAAAAATGAACTTTGACCAAACATTGGTGTCAATCTAATCATCACAATAAAATTCTGAGATTTTTACCAATAAGTCCCTGAGAGAAGGTGGTATTTGCCAATAAAAACACAACATTCCATATTCTATCTTGGGGTCCCTGGGTTGAAATCAAAATTCCCTTAGAGTCCTTACTAAATTATAAATGGCAAAACTACCCTTCCCTTCCCACACCTATATCGTGTCTTTCCCCCACCCCCCCCCCCAAATCATTTCCGACCCATGCCTCTCTCTCTCTCTCTCTCTCGCGCGCGCGCGCGATTTCTCTCTCCCAGCTAACCTTCCTTTTTCTCCGACTACTCCCTCCCATCCTCCATCTCAGGCCATCTCTCCAACGGATCGGTGATAACACCATCTGGATTTGTGTCGTCTTCACCAGTTCCCTCAACGAAACCCTAAGTGGTAACCCTAACCCAAGTCTCACTTCAGACACCAAATTCGTGCATTCCTTCATCGATGATTTCTCCGATTGATCTGTTGATGTTAGCTACAGATTTCAATTGCGTTGTTGATTTTGGAGTTTCTAGGGAATTTGTAAGTTAATTTATTCCACAGTTTCTATCAATTTGGGGCTCAATATTACAGTGTAGAAGATTGTTCCTTGTACAGCGAACCAGTGAGCTTGGAATATTGACGGAAATCGGTTGAGTTCTTTCCATCTATTCTGTTAATCTGCAAAACTTTGATCATGGCTTCTCAGTTAATCTTTGTGAAATTGATCAAACCCTTCACTCCCCAATTCGAAATCTCCATCAGATTTGTATTCTCTTGTTTATATCGAACGTTCCTTTTCATACCTGCCTTGCCGTCCCTCTAACTAATTCATGTATATTTCTCCTCAATTGAGGTGTAATAACCGGAATTTTAATTTAATTATTTATTTTAATTTCGGTTTTGTTAAACTAATTAAATGATAATTAGAGTTATAAAGTAATTTAAAGAAGTGGGCCCAAGGAATTTGAATTGGCCCGAAAATAGTATTAGTAAACCCAACCCAAATTAATCTACCAAGAGTATAAATACTTGAGTTAGTGAATGTTAGGGTATTTTGGTTTTATCAAAAAACAATTAAACACAAAAAGGAAAAGAAAAAAACCCTAAACCTTACCTATAGCAGCCGCCGGCCAGAAGCAGGAGGGAGGAGGAGCTGCGACAGTTTTTTTTTTTTTTGAAATCAAATTCGATCATTCTCAAGGTAATGAAAAATCCTAAATTCTAGTTTTTGTTTCATTCGATTTGGAGTATTATTGAATTAGATATGAATTTTTAAAGGTTAGAATTATTATTGTTCTAGGATGATTAACCTTGAAGTTTAATGTTTAACTTGATGATTAGAATGTTGGGAATTGAATGTTATAACAATAAGATCATAACCCATGATTAATCTTGAATTAGGAATCAAAAGAATATGGATCTAAATCAATTAGCATGTTTAAAAGAATTGTCTAGTTGATGAGGAGATGAAGTAAAGTATTAGAATTAATGTTTAGAAAATAAAGGAAGTAACAAAACCAGGATTTTGAATCCATTAAGGTTCGGCCGAATGGCCATGATTATGTTTGGGTATGTTTTTGGTTGATTTGTTAAGGTTTTGGTCTATTTTAAAGTGTCAAAGTTAGTTTTCCAACCGAAAAGGACCAAACTGCATATTTTAAAAATCTGAAACAGTTAGATTTCTGACTTTTCCGTCAGTAACTAGCTGGAAGGTCTAACTGAAGGACTAGACTGCATATTTTAAAATCTGAAACAGTTAGATTTCTGACTTTTCCGTCAGTAACTAACTGGAAGATCTAACTGAAGGACTAAACTGCAAAGTCTAAAGTTTCTGAGGGACCAAGCTGAAATTAGTCCAAAGTTGAAGGACTAATTTGCAATTAATCCAAAGTTGAAGGACTAATTTGCAATTAATCCAAAGTTGAAGGACTAAATTGCAATTAATCCAAAGTTGAAGGACTAAATTGCAATTAATCCAAAGTTGAAGGACCAATTTGCAATTAACCCAAAGTTGAAGGACCAAATTGTAATTAACCCAAAGTTAGAGGACCTAATTGCAATTATATCAAGTTAAAGGATTGACTAGTAAATCAAAGTCAGAAACTTAAACGTAAAGAAAGAAGTAACGAAGTAAAGAAGTTAAAACGCATCTCTCAGTTAACTAAGTAGAAATAGTTAGCAATGTAGAGAATACTAAAGTAAATTACTCCGTGCCTTGTAGATTTGCACAGAGAGAAGATTGCGAGGAAAAGCAATTCAGGTAAGGGATTACGTTCTTTACAGTATTTGAACTCCTGTTTATTGGAATTCGGTATTTCTTTCTAAAGTTAGCTATCAGTATGGCATGATAGTATTTGAATGAACTCTGCGTTATTGAACGTTCCTTGAAAGAATCTATACTTAGTGATGTCCCCATCGATCTACTAAGTATCGAAGTTTGAAACTTGTATCACATACTTGTACCATGGTATGTTCTAATTTTAACTTGTAAGTTAATCGCTTACTCGTTAAGGCATCTAATTTTAACTTGTAAGTTAATCGCTTACTCGTTAAGGCATCCAATGTCCAGTTAGAAAAGACATTGACGGACAGTCCAGTTAGAAAAGACTCGTCCTTAAACTAGGGATTGCATGAGTGATCACATGCCTTCTCTCAGGAATTGTCTGATTACAAGGATGATTCTAGACCCCGAGCATATGTGTGTGGATACCATATATGTTACGACCCACACTATTGGCTGGAAAAGCTAGGTGTATAAACTGTACCTTTGGCATTGAGGTTATAATGTACGTTACCAAGGAATTGACGGAACTTGAATGAATCCCTTTGGATTGTAGTGCCATAATCCTTTGAAAGTAAAATCTTAAAAGTAATATGACTGCATTGTTCTGCAGTCTTGAATCCAAAAGTAACTGAACCTATCCTTGTAAAAGTTATTCGAAGTATTCGTTCTGGTCGTCTCTCCTTAGTAACCGGAGAGGCCACGTATGAACTTACTGAGCATTCGTTCGCTCATCCCTTCTCTATAAATTTTGTTTTCAGGATTTAAGTAGAAGGACAAGACAAGGAAAGCAGCCGTAGGAGGACGGTGGATTGAAGATTCTTCAATTAGTAGTTTTAAGTACATTTATTTTGATGTAAGTTGAAGTACATTAATGGTTAGGGTTGTTACCTACCAAGACAAGTTTAAGTTACGCTTCCGCTATTGTTTGAATTTATGGTTAAATAAGGGACCGTTGTGAACCCTAAATTGAAGTATTTATTATTGTTATTTATGGATATTTAATGCCATTAAATGCTCAGATATTATAAGAAAATATGGGGTGTTACATGAGGTAATTACTGTGTCAACGTAATTTTACACTTCATTTCTTTCTTGAGATTCCCAAATGGGTATATTCAATTCCAATTGTATCAAGATAGCTAGAACCTTCCTCCCTTTTGCCGGATGTTTTCTTTTTGTGTGTGAATATTGTATTGATTTTGGTTGTTGGTTATGAATTTTCTTGAAATGACTCTTAGGTTGTTAATTTTATTTGATTTTTTTGTTGTAGTTTTTCAGCTGAACATATGCTTAGTGTTTGTTTGATCTGCTGCTTCATGCAATTGTATTTTCAGGTCTTGATTGTTTAGTATTGATTTTGTAAGTAGTTAAGAGTTCATATTATTTATTTATTTATTTATTTAATGTTTTTTTGGTTTCTTAATTTTTCGTAATGATTAAGTTTCGAAATAAATATCTAGTTGTTTACTCAATTATGAACAAATGATAAATGAATGTCTCAATTTTTAAACTTAAACATCTGAGAATTGAGTATTAGTTGTGATAATTTGATTTTTCAACTGTTTAAAGATTACACAATTGTGAAGTCACACAACAGTGAAATCAATTTGTCTATATTATTTTTAAGGTTACGCGACAACAAGTTAATCGTTATAATTAAACAATCGAGAAATTGTGTCATCAATTGTGAAAATTGAGAGATGATTTTATCAGTTTTTATACTCATTTATGAAAAATGAGAAATGAATGTCATAATTATGAAATCATATAACTGTGAAATCAGTTGAGAAATGATTTTACAAGTGAAAAATGAAAAATGAGACAACTGTGAAATCAATTGAGATATGATTTTACACGTGAAAAAAAAATGATACAACTATGAAATCACACAAATGTGAAATCATACAACTGTGAAATGAATGTCTTAGTTATTAAACTCAAACTCATGTGTGAACAACTGTGAAATGAATATCTTAGTTATTATAATAATTGTGAAAAATTGAGAGATGAATTTATCAGTTTTACAAGTGAAAAATAAAAAAATATCACACCTATGAAATCACATAACTGAGAAACCAGTTGAGAAATGATTTTACAAGTGAAAAAATGACACAACTGTGAAATTAGTTGAGAATGAGAAATGATTTTCTCAAAATTTTACGAGTGAAAATTGAAATTTTTACTTTTAAATATTGAATTATTTGTTGAGTGTACTTGTTTGATTCGTATTGACGACACGATTAAAGCAGTAGTTTCAGATTATTTTTTTGATTTTTTTGATTTTGAGATATGGAACTTTAAAATTTTGGGTGGAAAAAAAGGAAGAGAGAGAAAGAGAGAAAAAAAAACGTACATTGTATATGCGCTTAGCGCTCTCTGACTTTGCCTGCGCGTGAGGGAGGGAGAGGGGCAATCTGGTCCAACAAAAATCTCAAGGACTTATTGGCAAGTTTCCAAAATATCTGTCCTTATTGGTTGTTTTTATTCTCCTGAGGGATTATTGGTCAAAGCCTCTAAAATTCTAAAATGTGTTATTGATAAATCACTTAATGATTAATCAATTACAACTTTTAGAATTATACTAGAATGATTAGATCGAGACAAACGTTTGGTCAAAATTTATTTTTGTTAACCATAAAAAGTCAAAATGAGACTATCTTTCTGGGACAAAGGGAGTATCATTCATAAAATTCTTCTTGCTTAAAGAAGCATAGTTGTAATTGATTCTTGTCGGTATTAATTTCCAAAAAAAATTGCCATATAATTAGGTTTCAATTGATTTATCAAATTGTTTTTTAGCAAATTTATCAAATTTTTAAAAAGCTTTTTTTAACTTTTCAACTTGTTTGTCAAAATTTTGTATTTTGTAAATAATATACTAAGATTAATTATGTTTTAAAAATGAAAAAAAAAATTGGAATATAAGAAACGAACTACGAAACATAATATGCTCCCATTGTCGTTGAATAAATGTCGTATTTGACTTTTCAAATATTTTTAAAGAAAGTGTTTTACTAAGTTGTACACAGGGGCGGACTCAAGGCTAGTTAAAGGGGTGGTAGTAAACCACCCCCCCCCCCCCCAAATCAAAGAATGTGTGTGATTTAGTGGTTAAGTTGTTGAGACTTTAAGCTGAAGGTTGTGGATTCTAGTAGCATAACATGCATTAATTTTTTCACACAAGTTTTATAATGTATTTGTGCGCCTCCTTACAAAATGCTCTAGGTCTGCTATATATTGCTTGTACAATGATAAATTTGTACTAAATCTCTTTTATGTTAAGAAAGGCGACATTTATAAAGAGTATTACATTTTTAACGGAAACGGGCGTATGATGAAGGATTATACAAATTGAATGTGGATTTGGTCTAGTGATTTAGAAAAATGAAACCTAAAGCAAATCGTATAGTATAAGAATTAGATCTTTTAAGTTTCTTGAGATATTGTATAACTAAGCATTACACTCAAAACACGATTAGGACAAAGAGGAAGACAAGAAATTTGGTATAGAAGGATTGACATATTTTAATTAAATTAGATATATAAATTTTCTTTGGATTATGAATAATGTCTTTGAAAAGGGCGCTAAAAAACGAGCCCAGTGGTTGTGAGGGGCTACGCTGTACTCCATTTTATTGCCAACTACTACCCTATGCATTAGTTTATGCCCCTTTCAATTTAGGGTTAATGACAATTTAGGGCCTGAACTCAAGGGGGTCTAAAAGGGGTCTCGACATTTTTTTTTTTCGCTAAATCAAGACTCAAAATCAATTTTTTTTGGCAATTAGGGGCTTTCTGACGGAATTCGTTAGAAATATTGTTAAGTTCCCATGTGCAGAGCACATGATTAACAGATCCGTTAGTTTGAACTGTTATAAACTCTTAAGGGGTTAAATGGCACTTTTTAAAAGTATGGGGAAGTGTGGAAACTATAATCCATATCATTTCATATTCCCTCACCCACACACGTATTACTCCCTATCTATGTCGTTTCTCTCTGCATTCCTCACCTCCGGCATACAACCCACCTCTGACCTTCTTCTCCGGCAATCATCCACTTCTTCTCCGGCTGCTCTCTTTCTTACTAGATCCAGATCTGGTTCCCACTCTAATGCGTACCATCTCCGTTTTTTTTCAAAAATGGAAGTCTCCCTCATCTCGTTCTGTCGTTCCTGAAGCATCATCTCCGTTTTCTTCAAAAATGGATCGCTCGCTTAAGTAGCCAAAAGGGGATTTTAGGTCTGCTTTAAATCGAGAAAGACGGTAAAGGTGCAGTTGGCGGCTGAAAATACTGTGTTAAATTATGCATTACAATATTACACATGTATTTATTATATATTTAAAAAAATAATTAACTATAATTTTATTTATTTTTAAATAATATTATTGTATATTAAAGAAATGTTAAGTATTTTTGTTCCAAAAATAATTATTTAATCTTGAAAAGATATTTGATTTTTTAACCCTTTAAAATTTAAGAATTCCTTTAAACCCCTTGAAAGCAAATATCAGTTCAAACTAACTGATCAGTTAATCACGTGATCTGCACATTTGAACTTAACAATATTTCTAACGAAATCCGTCAGAAAGCCCCTAATTGCCAAAAAAATGATTTTGAGTCCTGATTTAGCGAGAAAAAAAAGTCGAGGTCCCTTTTATACGCCCCCCTTGAGTTCAGGACCTAAATTATCATTAACCCTTCAATTTATGACCATATCCATCTTAAAACTTTTATACTCTTTCCATTCATAAATTATTATTAAAAATTAAAAGTAGGAGCATAAAAATGTTATTTCCTCGATATGTGCCTAAATGAATGTTATTTTACAAATCTTATCATTTAAATGAATTGCGTATTTGTTTGTGAAAATTTGTCCTAAATGGATTTTCGTACTCTCAAAATAGAAAGATGTTAAAAAAGAAAAAAAAAATTAAAAAATAGGATCATAAGAATGCAATTTCCTCAATATGTTCTTAAATGAATGTTTCCTTTACCTAATTTAATCTCTAAATGAATTGCCTATCTGCTTTTGAAAATTTGTGCTAAAAAATAATATTCTAATGGGTACTAGTAATATTAAAAAATTTAATATCTCTCTCTCTCTCTCTCTCTCTCTCTCTCTCTCTCTCTCTAGGTGTGTGTTCAAGGAGAAAATAACCTAGTAAATAAGAATGAAAATTAAATCTATAATTTAATATAATAGAAATTAAGGATCTATGATTGATTTTTACAATTATAAAATTGCAAAATAGAAAAAAGAAGATACACATGTGGGAAAGGATGAGTTCAAATTGTTTGACTTTATCTTGACTCAAATCCGATATAATTCATCCACAATTAAATGAGTGTAGTAAAGAATAAACTTGCTCAAAAAATGCCATCCCTATAGATTAGTGATTGTGTGTAAAATGAAAATCAGAAACTCAATATCCAAATCCAAATGTGGTTGAGAAAATCAGAAACTCTAAAAATGGATGCTCAAAACTTGGCAAAGATCAATATACCTTTTGGTTATTATTTTATTCCACCTTTCACACTTACAAATGTTGGGTTCATTATCCTCATGGCCCCATTTGTAACCTCCCTTAGGCCCTCAAACGACACACAATTTGACTACTTTTGCATCAAAACATTTCTTAATTTAAACAACAAAAAGAAATATCCCTACTAAAGATTAGAACAAAGTACCCAAATTTAGTAGTAGAGTGGTTGAAGAGTGGTTACACAAAGAATGTCCCCATTCCCCTCCCACTTTTTTAGATAGAAA
Organism: Campanula takesimana; assembly: GCA_026119855.1. Taxonomy (NCBI): domain Eukaryota; kingdom Viridiplantae; phylum Streptophyta; class Magnoliopsida; order Asterales; family Campanulaceae; genus Campanula; species Campanula takesimana. The sequence goes on from JAOWBW010001085.1 coordinate 200,863, forward strand.
AAACATTTGTTTCTTACATAATCACATATATGTTCCAGTTCCACCCAATATATTCCTTACTCAAACCTAATCTCCCTTCCCCCCTCCCCCCCAACAATGAAAGACTCAAACTCTAACTCAAAGCCATGGAAACCCTTCACGGCAAATTGTTGCTCGGCCGAAGAACATGCCGTTTTTGGCAACTTTAGCCGGTGTCGTCCTTCTCGCTCCGATTATTCTAAGAACATTGCTCCGTCCCCGTCTTTTCGACGTTTGTCTTTCTCTAGTTTGAGTGGTTCTTCTTCGATTCGAATTAATGAAGATCTTGCTCATACTTTTGGTCAGGATTTGTTTGACTTTCAACTTGCAGAGTTGAGGGGAATTACGCAGAATTTCTCAAGCAATTTCTTGCTTGGGGAAGGAGGGTTTGGGAAGGTGCATAAGGGGTATGTTGATGACAATATGAGGTCCGGGTTGAAGGCTCAAGCTGTCGCGGTTAAGCTTCTTGATATCGAAGGGCTCCAAGGTCATCGCGAGTGGCTTGTAAGATTGTGATTATTTCTATTTTACTCTTTCAAATGTTTTTTTTCCTAATCTCATACTGTTCTAAATAAAGTTAAGAGCCCGAGGATTTTGAGAGGGACACTAGACCTTTTATTAAGAGAGAGTAATCTCTAACGAGTAATGATCATGTGACTGTGAAGTAAGTAGGTTGCATTTATAGTCATAGTAGTAACTTCACGGACATAAGATCAATACTCGGTACAAATAACTTGTTTTTATATAATATACTGATTAAATGATGTTCTTGATGTCCTGAGTTTTCAATCGCTAAAGCTATTTGTTAGTGCATATGAAATTTCTTTGAAGGCTTTTTCACATGAACTGAACTTTATGTCCAAAAAAAATTGAATTAATCAATGATAATAAAGATGCAAAATTATTTTCGGACAATGATAATGATTTGACAAAAACTTAAATATTATTAGTTTGTGGGCCTACTTTAGTTTTACGTTATCTTATAGCTTACGTACATGGGCTTCACTAGATTGGAATACTCCCTCCGCCCCACTCGAATTAGAACAAATTTCTATTTTGGGTGTCCCATTCGAATTAGGACAACCCAAAAATGGAAGTGTTTTATTTAATGGGGCCCACATTCACACTTACAACAACTTTCCACTCATTATTCTCTACCCCACTTTATCTCTCATACTTTACTTTTCATACTCATAACACTTACTCCACTATCCTTAATCCCGTGTCCAACCAAAAAATCCTAATTCGGGTGGGACGGAGGGAGTACTATATCGTAAGTCAATAGTCGGTCCATAATTGTTTTTGAGCCTATTAGGAAACGTCTTGGTTTGATAGGTAGGAGAGTAGACAGCCCATTTTATCTAGCCCAGATAAAAAGCAATTCCTCCGTCTCTAAATAAATAAATGTCCGTTTTTAAAAAGTAAATAACATTGTGTTTAAATGTTTTTTATCAAATATTTTTCTTTAGTCTTTTTATACAAATATAAACGCAAAACTAAGTATGTCCAATAATTCGATAACAAGAATATATATAGACATTTATCATTAAATTATATATTCTCTCTGTCTAAAAATGATCTTCCCTCTTTCTCAATAATATTAGGTTGATTTAATTGTGTTCATGAAAATCTAAAACTTGTTATTAATAATTTTTTTGGTGTTGTATCAATAACAAATTTTGAAATTTCATTAGTATAACTAAATCAATTTAAAATTATTGCTCAAAAATTCATTCGTAGTGATGGCAAAAACAATTGAAAGATCATTTTGGGATGGAGAGAGTATAAATGAATATTTTCTAAATATCCCTTAAAATGATATTTGGACATTCATTTATGGATGGATTTATGGACTGAGGAAGTATTACTTTGTATTTAGATGGTTATTGGACTAGACTAGACCTAACTCTGTATTTGTAAATAAATAATCACAAATAAATAGCAATATAAAACATAAATTGTTATGTAATTACCACTAAAAATATTATAGTTATTTCACTTCATGATAATAATTATTTTTTATTAAAATATTGATTAAACTCCAATCAAATTTACCATTAAAATGAAAGTGACACTGAAACATGAAAAAACAGAACAAGTAAGAAGGTTAATCTTTTTGAGATGGGAGAGAGTATTAAGAGTATATCTCATCTTAGAAATGGTTACCCTGTATGTTTTGATTTTAGTTTGTAAATTTGATTTAATTGTGTGAAATAAAAACCTTAATAATCCTATATATTTTCTGAAAGGCTGAAGTCATATTTCTGGGGCAACTTAAACACCCAAACTTGGTGAGATTGATCGGATACTGCTGCGAAGAAGAAGATCGCCTTCTTGTATACGAGTTCATGCCTCGTGGCAGCCTCGAAAATCATTTGTTCAAGAGTAAGCCACCTGTAATTAAGGCTCGTTTGTCACTTCTGATGACTAATAAAAGCTACAGACGATTATAAAACTCTGACATAATTTTACAGGGATCTCTGTTTGTCTCCCATGGGGCACGAGATTGAAGATTGCCATAGGTGCTGCGAAAGGTCTCGCGTTCCTACATGGTGCTGAAAAGCCTGTCATTTATCGTGACTTCAAGACTTCCAATGTCTTGCTTGATTCGGTATGCATTCGCATATTTCAAACTCTTGTTTCTACTAGTTTTTCTAGTTGATTCATCATTTATCTGGTCTAATTTATGCAGGAGTTTAATGCTAAGTTATCGGATTTTGGATTAGCGACAATGGGTCCCGAGGGATCAAACACGCATGTCACGACACGAGTGATGGGTACATATGGTTACGCTGCACCTGAATACGTCAACACCGGTACTCCTATTCTTCTTCCAAAAGTTTTATGACATGAAATTGTTTGAAAAGACAGTCTTGTAGTGACAGCTCCTGTAGCATCAGGTTGAATTTTTTTCACTGAACACTGAACAAAATTTGGTGTGCAGGGCACTTGACCACAAGGAGTGACATATACAGTTTCGGGATAGTTTTACTCGAGTTACTTACGGGAAGAAGAGCGATGGACAAATCAAGGCCGAAAAACGAGCAATATCTAGTCGATTGGACAAAGCCATACTTGACGAGCAGCAGACGATTACGCTGCATTATTGACCCGAGACTAGGGGGTCAATATTCAGTGAAGGGAGCTAAAGAGATGGCACTTGTCGCTCTACAATGTGTGAGTTTAAATCCTAAAGACAGGCCAAAAATGACTTCGATTATCGATACACTTGAAAATTTGCAGCATCTTAAGGATATGGCAATCACGAGCGGGCAGTGGCCTGCTGCATCACCCAAGGGGGGACGGAATGTGGCGGCTGTTACTAAAGGAAGGAGAGGGGAGATTAATGGAGCGCGGATTTACTGGAAACAAGCCCCTGTTGTTGCTGTTTGTGCAAAGACTTGAGTTGTGTTTTGTGATGAATAATAATATTGATAATAAAGGGATTATATATTTAGGGATATGGACATGGAAAAATGTTTGCAAGTAATGGAAGCTTATGAAATGTAAAGTGAAAGATATTTGTCAATGTATATATTTGTGCTATAATGTGCTGAAATGACTTACTCCTCTATTGTTTAGTACCTCAGTAGTTTTGTTTGTTCAATGACTTAGGGTCTGATAGATATGGATTATGGGCGATGCTAGGCTTACTTACAAAGAAAGTATACAAAATGAAGGATAAAAGGTGTGGTGGCGATATTTCATTGGCCACATCGATAGTGGACCCGGCACACTTTAATTAAAAGAGGTGGTCTCTTGTGAGAACACCTAGATCCGTCTCACAGAAGAGACGGGTCGACCCATGACCCGTGTACGACATTCTCCGCGAAGCGTAGGATCTCAACCCATGCTCCACTCAAAATCTGCCACGTGGCAGCGACCCATAGGCCAAAAAAAAAAAAAAAACGGTTTCCCCCCCCCCCCTTTTTATATATATATATATTATTATTTTTTGACTGTTTTTATCATTTGCCAAAAGTAATACCCCCTCCGTCCCGCTCGAATTAGGATTCTTGGTCAAGTAATTTAGAGCTTTGGACCCTAGGCCCCCTTGGTGAGATCAAAATTCCATGAAAACCAACAGTTAAATCAAAAACCCAAGTAAACCACTCATGCTTAAAAGACATATTTACCCCTACCCTAAGAGTTGAATCTCACTTTTTTTATCAAATGTCAATCAAACTATTATAACTAACGTATAAGACCTGCTCTACTCTTATAATTAGAGTATAAAATTCATTTTTTTCACTTTTTCCAACTTTTAATGAAAAAATAAATAATATATTTTGGTCAAATCCGGTCAAACTCTTATAACTAATGTATAAGATCAGTTCTACTCTTATAATTAGAGTATAAGAGTCAATTTTTTTCACTTTTTCCAACTTTTAATAAAAAAATAAATAATATGTTTTGGTCAAATGTGGTCAAACTCTTATAACTGACGTATAAGACCTGCTCTACTCTTATAATTAGAGTATGAGAGTCAATTTTTTCACTTTTTTATACTTTTAATAAAAAAATAATTAATATTATTTGGTCAAATCTGGTCAAACTCTTATAAATGACGTATAAGACCAGTTCTACTCTTATAATTAATGTATAATAGTCATATTTTTTTTCTCTTTTTCCAACTTTTAATAAAAAAATAATATTTTGTTGTCAAATCCAGTCAAACTCTTATAAATGACGTATAAGACCAGTGCTACTTTTATAATAAGAGTATAAAAATTATTTTTTTCACTTTTTCTAATTTTTAATAAAAAAATAATATTTTTTAGTCAAAATCTGTCAAACTCTTGTAAATGATGTATAAGACCTGTTGAGATTGTTCATTGGAAAGAGATATATACATACAGATCCATCCATCATTGTTTATAACAACATTTAATTTGAGTAGTTATTCTCCACTCTTAATTCATACAAACACTCACAAATATAATCCTAAACTCTACTTCAATCCCATCTTGCATCACATTGTTGTCTTTAACAAAAGGACCGCCATACAATCATCTCTTCAAGCTGCTAACCCGAGCCATTTCAATTCTAAACTGCAACAACAACAAAAAATGAACAATGCAGTCAAATTTTTTCAACTACAGATACACACACTAAAAAGAAGAAGAAGAAAGAAGGGAAAGAGAGAGAACCTGTAAATGGATGCAGATGGCGGAGGTAGTCGGAGATGACGCTGGCCGACGGAAGGAGAAACGACGCCGGAGATGGTTGAGCGGCGAAGAAAACCAGATCTGTGATGGCACGAGTAGGAGACAACTTTCAGACAAACGGAAAAGATGGAAGGACGACCGGATCTGGACGGAATCCGTTCCAGCTAGAGGGGAGACCTTTAGCTTTCAAATTTGTGTCAATAAGCCGATCGTGGAGAGGGAATCGACGGGCATGGATCGGAGTTTGAGAGGTGGGCAGAGGGGAGGAGCTCCAGTGCCGGAGAACGAGTGGAGCCGGCCATCGATTTTCATAGAGAGAAAGTGTTTGTGTTTATGTGTGTGTGTGAGAGAGAGAGAGTGTGTGTGTGTGTGTGTGTTGCTGTGTGTAGAGAGAGGGGGGGGATAGAACCCAAAAATGAGGAGAGGGAGGAAAAATGGGGTTTTATTTGGGGTTAGGGGTAGAATTGGCATTTAAAAAATTTATTTTGACTGGGTCAATGGGAGGTTGGGTTTTGATGGAATTTTGATCTGAACTTTGGGGATAGATGGGCTTAAGTAAATAGGGTGGGTTTTTATAACTTTTTGATCTGGGCTTAGGGTCCTTATGGAATTATGCCAGTAATTTATACATTACAAACAATTTGAAGAAAAATAGTTATCTTAATGAAAATCTAAAAACAGTTATTTAGTTTATTATTAATCGTGATACAATAACAATTTTCAAATTTTTATTAGCATTACTATTTTTCTTCAAATTATTGGTCAAAATATTATTTGCTTGATCAAGAATCCTAATTCGAGTGGGACGGAGGGAGTACTTAGTATAACTAAATATAACAACTGTGTTACTTATAAAGTAACATTGTTTATAAGTAAACGTAACACCAGTTTTATAAAAAAAAAAAAAAAAAAAAAAAAAAAAAGCTCATTTTACTTATCTTTCAACTGTAATACTTACTATAAATAAATGTAACACTAACAATAACTAAATGTAATTATTGTTATACTGAAATGTAATAATGGTTTTCCAGAATATTTTTTATTTTTGAGTATTTTGATTTTATTTTTTGAAAGAAAGTAACATTTGAAAAATAACAACTTATATACATGAATGTAATTATTTGTACAAGTAAATGTAACACTTTAATAGATAAAATTTTAACAGATTTATATAGATAATATAATACTTTTAGTTGTATCATGATAAATTGAACCCATTGTAACTTATTATTTGAAAACATATAGATATATTATTATACAAGTGAACGTAACTGTTTTACAATGTTATTATACAAGTAAAATGTAACATTCGTTTATAAAATTGTTACTTTCTTCTTTTTACAATGTTACTAACACAAGTGTTTTTAGTTCTAAAGTGTAAATGGTTGAATTATTACTTTTCTATACATATGTGTTACAATTATGTATAAACACTGTTACATATAAGTAACACGTTCGTTACATTTTAGTTATAATAAGTATTACTTTTGGCAAACGAAGAAAACATAAAAAAAAAAAAAAAAAAAAAAAAAAAACACTATTACATTTCTGTATATATGTATTACCTTTATGTATACAAACTGTTATATATAAGTAACACGTTTGTTACATTTAGTTATAGTAACTATTACTTTTGGCAATCCGAAAAAAAAAAACCCAAAATAAAATTGTTGAATTATTACTCTTCTATACATATGTGTTACAATTATGTATAAACACTGTTACATATAAGTAACACGTTTGTTACATTTTTGTTATAATAAGTATTACTTTTGGCAAACGAAGAAAACATAAAAAAAAAAAAAAAAAAAAGCTGTTACTTTTCTGTATATATGTATTACTTTTATGTATACAAACTGTTACATATAAGTAACATGTTTGTTATATTTATTTATAGTAACTATTACTTTTGGCAATCTGAAAAAAAAAAAACAAAATAAAAATATATATAGAAAAAAATATATATATATTTTTTTACTTTTTATTTTTTGCCCGTGGGTCATGGGTCCGGGTCATGTATCAGACGGGTTATGGTGTTCTCATACAAGTGTTTGTCTAATTAAAAACACCAACACACAATTATGATACCTCATTTGTAATCCACATTTTGTACCTTTATTATTTCTCATAGATAAATTCTTGGGTTAATTGCAATTTGGTTACCTGAGTTTTACCAAATTCTGCAATCGTTTACTAAATTTGTCAAAGTTGCGATTGGGTTCTTGAATTTGCTGAACCGAAACAATCAGGTGTAAAATCCGTTTACTTGTTAAAATTGTAACAAAGTCGTCACATGTGCCAAACACGTGACATTTTACTGAGGTCAAAAATGTCTTTTCTCAACCAAATTGCAATTAACCTTTCGTTGTCTTCTATTTCTACCCGTCTTTATAAAGGCCCAATTTAGAAACTCTTTTGATTTTGATTCTGTAATTTGATAAAGTGTCACATGCGTTAAACGCACGGGTGTGACTAGTTTATTTTGAATCAGCTTAAAAAAGGAAGTGCGATACTTATTGAGACACGCACATAACTCAAATTTTGACCACCGAGGTAAAAATGCAGTAAATTAAGTGCATCTTAATTCATGAATGCCGGCATAACAATTTAGGAAGGCAAAAATAGTACTCCCTCTCTGTCTCAAAATGATTTTCTCGTTTGTTATTTGTCTCAAAATGATTTTCCCGTTTGTTATTTTTCATTATCCCAAAAATTTCTTTTCATTTCTACAATTTTGGCTTCAAAATGCATAAACAAAACATGACTAGTGAAGCAAGTATTCATATTCTTAAGAAGTTAGAATAGTCAAATGAGAAGATCATTTTGGGACGGAGGGAGTAAATACAAGAGGACGGAAAAGGGTAAGTGAACGTAGAAATCACATCATAAAAGCTGGGTTAACATAGATAGCAAGTAAAGTTGGCAATTGTGCTTAATTTCAGCCCAAGCAAATATTGTACAAGTCAAAAATCCATGAGAAAAATACTTGCATCACAAAACACCCAAAAACCTGCCTAACCGGGCTGTGAGATTTCCATTGGGCCAAAATATGTTTAGACCCTCAAAGCATTCACCCATTCCCACTTTGCACCCCAAACCCAATTTTATCCCAAAGTGACCCTCTAATTTGTCATTTGTCCCAATTTGACCTATGATCCCTAACGACGTTAGAAAGTTAACGAGAAATGGTCATGTGCATGTCATGTGAGGGTTCTTTTTATCATTTTTCTTGAAAATAGAAGGGTATAAAGGTCCTCTGCACCACCACCGTTCCACCACCATGTCTCCGCCGCTGCACCAACACCACCGTTCCACCACCATGTCTCGGCCGCTCTCCTCCTTTTCCGGCAGCCCACAATCGGCATATCCCATATTATCTGACACTGGTCCTCTCCTCCCTTATCGTTTTCACCATCGAATAGCTTCACAAACTCCAGATCTCCTCCGTCTTCGACGATCCTAGTCGTCCTTGCACCTGCTCGCCGGAGTTTCTTCTCCTCGACAAACACACACCTGCTCGCCGGCGATGACGGGATCATTCCGACCAGATCTGGAGTAGTTGCTGCTCCAACGACGATATGCGAGCGAAGAAATCGTCGTCTTCGATCTCCGACGCCGCCGATTTTGCGCGCACCTCCGCTTCATCATTTTCATCGGCGGCTCGGCGCCCTTCTGATCTGGAACAGATCTGTTAAGATTTCGTTCTCCGTTGTTCGCCTTTCCAACAACAAACTAACTCCTCGATTTCTTTCTCTCTCTTTATCAAGTGTGTGCTTTCAATTTACAGTTTGGGTAGAATTGTGGAAGATGAAGAAGGATGAAATGAGGGATGAACTGGGTTTCTCTTTTCTTTTTGTTTTGTTTTCTTTTTCTTTTTCTTTTTTAATTTGTTTTTGGTTAGTTTACATTTTTTTATTTATGATTTTTACTATCTCATATTAGTTTTACTCTTTATGTTGTCAATGTATTTTTAATAAAATAAATTTATTATTTTGATAATAATTATAGTTTTATTATTTGATGTAAATAAGAAAATGTAATATTGAAGAGAATAATAAAATAAAGGTTAACTGAAAATTAGAAAGAAAATGTCCAAAATACCCCTCACATGACATGCACATGACCATTTCTCGTTAACTTTCTAACGTCGTTAGGGGTCATAGAGGGTCATAGGTCAAACTGGGACAAATGGAAAATTAGAGGGTCACTTTGGGACAAAATTGGGTTTGAGGTGCAAAGTGGGAATGGATGGATACTTTGGGGGTATAAACATATTTTGGCCTTTCCATTGAGTCAAAATTGGACACCCTAATACGTCTAATTGGAAGCAACACCTAGCGTTGACTTTTTTTATTTTCTCCCAAGTCCAACAACACCAGAACTGCTATTAGACACCTCCGGTGTTCTAAAAAGCGCAAGGCGTGGGGCCTAGGCGGCGAAGCCAGGCCTAGCACCTAAGGGTCTAGGCGGGGCCGAAAAATTAACGGATTTTTAATATTTTTATAAATATATATAAATATTTATTAAGAAATATTGCCACTTATAATTTTTATTTGTCAAAAATAACTTGTTTTATTAAAAAATATAAATCAAAATTAAGAGTTATGATATTTCAAAAGTGTAAGGTACATATTTATACACTAACTCTTATCCATTAACTCAACATATCCTCATTTATTCAGCCCATCTTTATTAAGCCCAAATATAATTTCAAATGAGGCCCACCATCTCCCTCCTAAGAAAACCCTACCTCATTAACCCTACACAGCCTTTTTTTTCTTTTTTCGTTTATTTGTTTCCTTTCTTCTCGACGTTCTCGTTAAAGCGTCGGCACCCACATGACCTGCCAGTTTTCTCAACTCCATCACCTCCATTTGCTATATTCGTCTTTCTTCCCCCAACAGATCTAAACAAAGGTAAAAACCCTTTCTCTCTCTCTATCTCTCTCTCTTCTCTTGCGGCCTCACTTTTCTCTACTCCGACCGTCTGTCTCTTTTCTCCTTCTCTATCTCGTCGCCGATCACTTTTTCCGGTGACCGCCGAGAACGCCTAGTCGCCGCCTAATCTGCCTAATCTCCGTCTAATCCTCCCGGCGACTAATATGGACGACTTGAAGGAAATCAGGGCGGAAGGGGGCCGCCTAGCGTTGTCTAGGCGGCCGCCTAGCCTGATTTTTAGAACACTGGACACCTCAATAGAATAACTTCTCCCACGTCCAGTACCTTTCCTTCGAATCCGTCTCAAAATAAACGGCCTATTTCTTAACAATGAAAATGCTTTAGTGCAATGTGCAAACAAGTAAAATATTGTTGGTGATTTTAGTGTCATCAGCTATTTTATGTAATTGTGATTTACTAGAGACCAATGCAATTTCATATTAGGCTCGGATACGAGTAAGGGAAAGTGTGGAGTACACACTCGTTTGAGTTAATATGTTTTCGACCACGATAAAGAAGCAGGGGTCAAGGGGGCTGTGCCCCCTTGCGGGGTCAAGGGGCAGCGCCCCTTGTTGGGGTCCCGCTCCCAAGTGAGCGGGCGGGGGTCGAGGGGAAGCCGTTAACTGCTAACTGCCATCTGTTTATAAACAGATTTTGGTTTCATTTGAAGATACGGAAATTCCAAACAACTCTCTACGTTTTCGATCTGTCTTCTTTGCCTAGAAACAGAGAGTTTGATTGTCTTATCCCAATAGAGATTTCGTGTAACTCAGGCAATAAGGGTCGAAATACTTTATTCGGAAAGTGGATTATACACGATTCAATCAAATATCCAGGATTATCATCTCACCAAAATCCTATTTCTAACAAAGACATTCTTTAATAACATGACATTGACAAGTCAAATGCGATGTTTATTAGGACTGAGGGAGTATAATCTATTTCGTTTATGTTACATGCAACCCTTACTAAGTGTTTATATTAAACAAAAACAAAATGAAAAACAGGTTTGATTATTCAAAAGCAAGTAAGTGTTTATTATTTTATTTACTTTAATAATTTGTCCAATATAAAGAGTGCTTAATACTCAATATCATCATCTTTAAGTAAAACCGACTTAAACATACAAAAAGTAGTACCATTTCTCACTTGCCAATAATCATACACCATGGCCTTCCCTAAGAAACCAAAGAAACCCCTTATTTCTCTTCATTCAGGCCTTTCCACCACCCTTTTCTTCATTGTCCTCTTCACCATCCCCACCCTCCTCCTACTCATCCACCACACCCCCATCACCTCCATCTCCACCACCACTACAAAACTCTTCTCCGGCGACCTCCGTACTGCAGAATTCTCATGGAACCGTCTACATTTCCCCCAACATATCCCCCCGCCTTTCACCCTCAAGATAGCCGTCTTCACCCGAAAATGGCCAATTGGAACCATCCCGGGAGGCATGGAGCGTCACGCTCAAACCCTCCACTCGGTTCTAGCTCGACGTGGACATCAAGTCCATATCTTCACATCTCCACCCGATTCAAAAAGCGTTCAAGATTCAAGTGCAAGTCCACCCATGTCGCCTCTAGTTCATTTCCACGAGGGTGAACCGGGGAGATGGCATTATCATAAAGCACTAGAAAAATACGTAGAGATAGAGGAGGGTGAACGTAGACCATTCGATGTAGTCCATTCAGAAAGCGTTTCGCTCCCTCATTACATAGCCAAGAATTTCCCTAACCTTGCGGTTTCATGGCATGGCATAGCCCTAGAAATTGTGCAATCAACTATCTACCAAGACTTGATTCGCAAACCCGACGAGCCCATTTCTCCGGCACTCAACAAGACCATGCAAGAAATAATCCCCAAAGTCCTAAATGAAGTTAGATTCTTCAAAAGCTACCAACACCACGTAGCCACAAGTGATAGTTGTGGTGAAATGCTAAGAGATGTATACCAAATCCCAACCAAAAGGGTACACGTAATAGTAAATGGCGTCGATGAAAACGACTTTCGACAAGATTTAGACTTGGGACGCGAATATAGGACTAAACTAGGCGTGCCCGAAAATGCTAGTTTAGTCCTAGGGGTGTCCGGGAGACTAGTGAAAGATAAAGGCCATCCATTACTGTACGAAGCGTTTTCAAATCTCCAATCTAACCACCCGAACGTGTACTTAGTAGTTGTCGGGGCGGGCCCATGGCAACAAAGGTACAAGGAGCTAGGCCCTCAAGTGATAGTTGTGGGACCCATGACCCCATCAGAGCTAACGGGGTTTTACAACGCCATTGACATATTTGTGAATCCGACGCTTAGGCCACAAGGGATTGATATTTCGCTAACGGAGGCAATGTTAAGTGGGAAGCCAATCTTGGCGTCGAGGTTTGCTAGCATTAAGGGGACTATTGTTGTTAATGATGAGTTTGGGTTCATGTTTTCTCCGAATGTGGAGTCGTTGACCAAAGCGTTGGAGTTGGTTGTGGGGGAAGGGTCGAGTAGACTTGCGGAGAGAGGGAAGGCTGGTAAGGAATATGCGTCGTCCATGTTTACTGCGCAGAAGATGGCATTAGCGTACGAGAGATTGTTCCTTTGTATCAAAAATGAGACATTTTGTAAGTATCCGTAGGTTATTGGTTACATTACATCTTAGTTTTCATATACTGAGCTCGTTCTTAGTTTTATGAATTGAATTGAATTTCATTAGGAAGTGGAGATTTTGTTCACTTTCCTTATATTTAGTTAAATTTTGTTAGAATTAGTGTTCAAAAATTTAATATTACACTTTTTCCTGGTTAAAGATGGTGAGAAACGCACTGACAGCACACAGAAAACTCCTACACAACCCACTTGTTTCAGTGCGTGCCTACCCTCCCACAAAAATCCCCCATCCCCACTTTCCTCTTCCTTTTCCTTTTCAACTCTGAATTTTCTTAACTCAAAACCATTTTCAACACCAAAACCAACTTAAACATACAACAAGAAACTATGCCATAAATCATAATCCCAGAAAACCATAATCAAACACAATGGCTTTACCAAGCAAACCAAAGAAACCCCTTTTCTCTCTCCAATCTAGCCTTTCCACTACCCTTTTCTTCATTGTCATCTTCACCATCCCCGCCCTCCTCCTCCTCCACACCCCCACCACCTCCATCTGCACCACCTTTTCCACCCGTACAAAACCCTTCTCCGGTGACCTCCTTGCTGCTGAATTCTCATGGAACCGTCTGAAATTCCCCAAAGATAATCCCCCACCGGTGTCTCTCAAGATAGCCGTTTTCACTAGAAAATGGCCTATTGGGACTATCCCTGGAGGGATGGAGCGTCATGCACATACCCTCCATACGGCTCTAGCTCATCGTGGCCATCAAGTCCATATCTTTACATCTCCACCGTTGGATGATAAAGATTCCACTCCAGCTACTAGCCCCCATGGAGGTCCTACCATGTCCCCTATACTACACTTCCATGAAGGTGAACCCGGGAGGTGGGCTTATAACAAAGCGTGGGAACAATACATGGAAGAGAGCGAAAGTCAACCATTCGACGTGGTTCATTCAGAGAGTGTCGCACTCCCTCATTATGTAGCTAGGAAAGTTCCTAACCTAGCGGTTTCGTGGCATGGAATAGCCCTTGAAAGTGTACAATCAAGTATCTACCAAGATTTGATTCGTAAGCCAAACGAGCCTATTTCTCCAGCATTTAACACGAGCTTACATGGAATGATCCCAAAAGTCCTCAACGAAATTAGGTTCTTCAAAAGCTATGAACACCATGTGGCCATAAGTGATAGTTGTGGTGAAATCCTAAGAGATGTGTACCAAATCCCAACCAAAAGGGTACACGTAATTATCAACGGTGTCGATGAAAATGACTTTAGACAAGATTTGGATTTAGGCCACGAGTTTAGGACTAAGATAGGTGTGCCCAAAAACGCAAGTCTAGTCCTAGGGGTAGCCGGAAGACTAGTGAAAGATAAAGGCCATCCACTACTTTATGAAGCGTTTTCAAATATCCAACCTAACCATCCTAATGTCTACTTAATTGTGGTCGGGGCCGGACCATGGCAACAAAGGTACAAGGAGTTAGGCCCTCAAGTCATCGTTGTGGGGCCCATGACCCCGTCAGAGTTACGGGGTTTCTACAATGCCATTGATATTTTCGTGAATCCAACAGTTAGGCCACAAGGGCTTGATCTTACACTAATGGAGGCAATGATGAGTGGGAAGCCGGTAATGGCTTCGAGGTTTTCTAGCATTAAAGGTACTATACTTGTGAATGATGAGTATGGTTTTATGTTTTCTCCAAATGTGGAATCACTTACAGAAGCAGTGGAGTTGGTTGTGGCTGAAGGATCAAGCAGGCTAGCTCAGAGAGGGAAGGCTTGCCAGGAATATGCCTTGTCCATGTTTACTGCACAAAAGATGGCATTAGCATATGAAAGACTATTCCTTTGTATGAAAAACCAAACATTTTGTAATTATCCATAAATTTCATCATTCATACTATTTTTTTCCCTGCTGGTTAGTTTTGTGCAGTTTGAAAAATTCTAAGTTGCAATCATGATATAATCAAAATTTTAAGAATTTACATGGGGTACTAGGCAGAATGAACGTACCAGATTCAAGGGAGCCAGCAACGAACCAATCAAGAAGAAACATGAGCTTACTCGCCAAAGGAATTCGTGCCTCTGAAATTCATAACAAATGTTAGACAAGGAATGTTAACATGAGAACTGACAGGGTTTTTTTTTTTTTTTTTTCTTTTTGTGATGTAATCGATTTAGGAGTGATTTTTAAATAGATAAAGCTCTCAGACAGAAAAAAAATGATCAAAATGCTGAATTTGTATAAAAAAATCGTTGTATACAATATATTTATGCAATCTCTCCTTCTCGATCCCTTCTGAATTCCTATACATGACAAAGGAGCAAAGGAGAGTAATTAGAATAATGTACCCACTATATGCTTCCTTGGCCATATACACAAACCCGCCCCTATTCTAGCCTCTAATCTAAAAATCAAAACATGGGTATTAGCAAGATACAGCAGAAACCAAATTGTGCGCAAACTGCGTGTAATCAGGTCTGAAACGCAGGCATTAGTACAATACAGTGGAAACTCTGTTCTCTTCAAAACAATCATATGCAGGTCGAGTTCTCAAGAACAGCACGAAACTTGAAGCTAACCCGAATAAGGAAATAATTCCCCACCCGACAAAAGTCAAGAAATAGCAGTGCCTTCCCATGCAGACTATATTATCAGCCATGGATCCAAGTCCAAAACCTGCATTGGCATCGTAAACAACAGCAGCAAGAAATCCATACACGAGTGACCCAACTGGGATATTGGTGATGAGAATGTTATGGTTTACGC
Source organism: Campanula takesimana (assembly GCA_026119855.1). Taxonomy (NCBI): domain Eukaryota; kingdom Viridiplantae; phylum Streptophyta; class Magnoliopsida; order Asterales; family Campanulaceae; genus Campanula; species Campanula takesimana. The sequence goes on from JAOWBW010001085.1 coordinate 216,358, forward strand.
CTACACTATTTGGCCCGAAAAGTTCAGATGTTATTGAAACAGCTGCTGAGAATATGAATCCGGAGCTTAATCCAACTAGGGCTGTGCCTATGAGAAGTGCTGTTTCACTTCCTGTTGAAGCGAGCAAGAAGAATGCTATGGGAGTTGGTAAAAGTGCAATGGTCAGCCACCCTGTTCTAGCAAAGTAAAACTTCCTGCACATTTAAGGCATCGTTTTTCTTTTTTAGTTAGTTTACATAAGAAAAGTAATACTTGTATGAAATAACTTCAAGGGAGATGGGGCATGGGAACTTACCACTCCCTTCATTCCCTAGTGAGTGTCCACTTTTGAGGAAGTTACTAACAAGTACTACTTCCATCCCAGAAGTTAGTCTCATTTTATTTTTTATAGTCAACCAAGTTGAACCTTGACCAAAGATTTAGGAAAAGTAAATGATCCCAATGAAATTATAAAACTTATTATCGATAAATCATTACAAATACTATCAAAAACCTATTTTCTTTTACTTTTAATATTGGATAACATAATTGATGTAAATTATTGGTCAAAGTTTACTCGAGAGATGACCACTGAAAACTAAATAGGACTATCTTTATGGGACGGAGGGAGTATCATATTGGAATGTATACTTGCAACACCACATAAGTGTATAAGGTGGATAGTAAGCGTACTTATTTGAGTGAACTTTCCAAGCCCTAACTCTAACTCAAAGATGGACACATATTTAGTGAGGGAGGGAGGGAGTACTAGAAAACGATAATAATAAGGCAATAAACTTACGTTCGCAAGAAATCTGGTGAAGCTGAAAGTAACCGGCCAAAGAAGGAGAAAGATGAATAGACTCTGATAAGGGTTGAAGTACTTGAATAAAATCCCAGTGATTGTGCTATCTGCCCTAAGTTGTTACTGTAAACCAGCCCAATCGTCCCTCCAAAAAAGTAGGCAAAGTAATATAACCAAAAATCCAACCTACGAACAAGTACATCCGCTTTATGCTCTTCTCCAAGTATTACCAGTCGATCCTTCTTAGTAATCATCTCACAGCAACTTTCACTCTCTTTACTATCTTTACCTATAATCCCATTTGCAAGGAAATCATCATCTATACTTTGTAAAATGTTATCACGGCTGAGGAGCTCTTTATGCAGCTCTAAGTCATCCGCATCAACAAGAATAAAACCCGAGCCTTCAATTCGAAAACTTGAATAAATATTCTGTTGAAACCAATTCCGAGCGTACACAATACCGGGAATGCCCAAGGGGAAGACAAGAAGGAAAACGGACCCACAAAAAAGAAGGCGGGCAGTTGATGCATCATCTGAGTGGAGGAAAAGTAGATAGAGGCCCGAGATGACAGCTAAAATGTTTAAGAGGACGAATACGACTCGATCTCGACGGACGGCATCAGGGGGAAGGGGATCTAATGGTGGTTGACGGAGGATTGGGATGAGTGCTGCAATGGATGTGAAGAGAGGGATGAATGCGTTGAGGATTAGGTATATGCCATGAGATGAGGGGTTAATTGATTTGGCAAGTTGGTTGTATAAGGCTGCACTTACACCATTGAAGCTCACGGTTAGAGATATTGCTAGTGGTCGATTAACGGGAAAGTGTTGATTACAGAGGACAAAACATACAGTGTTGAACCAGCAGATGCTGCAGCCAGCCATCAGACATAGTAGAAACACCTGAAGTGAATTCAAGAAAATGAATATTAACTCAATATGTATCAAAAACTAGCAAAGTGATAATTCTCATATGTTTATAGAAAAAAAATGAAAAAAAAATTAAAAAAAAAATCTTATTTTAATTGATCAACCCAAATTGGACCGAGTACGATGGACAACATAGATCCTTCTGAAATCGATCAAATAAGAGGGCCACTTAGAGCAAGCCCAATGGAACGACAAAACATTATATTTAGCGCTAATATAAAGCAAACAACAGTCCAAGGGATCGCTAAGTTCAACTTTAAAATGGCGCAGACATTTAGTTTGCTTCAAACTTGGCGCATTCTGTAACCTGCGCTATACTGCCTCTCTCTCTTATTTTATTCTTATTTTATATACTTCTTCCGTCTCAAAATAAATAACTTTATAACTTTAATTATATATACTCTTTCCATTTCAAAATAAATATAATATATAATATACATTCTCCGTTCAAAAATAAATAACTTTTACTATATAACTATAAGTACTTTCTTCATCTAAATTAAATATGACTTGTAAATATAAATATTTTAAAACAATATACTTTTCTCACTTGTACATTGATTGCTTGTACAGTGGGTAAAATACACTAATTAACTATTTTTTTCTTTCAAAAATAACTTTTAGTTAAAATGCGAATTTATTTCAAGACGGACCAAAAAATAAAAGTATGACATTTATTATTGAACATAAGAATAACCAAAACAAACAAAATTAACATTATTTCTAATAATATGATAGACTGTTATTCTATTTGATTTGATATTCTAATAGTATAATCATATAATTTCATGCCTCATTAATTAATTCAATATATGTAGTAATACAACAACAACAACAACAAAGCCTTAGTCCCAAAATAATTTGGGGTCGGCTAACATGAATCCTCATATGTCATCGTGATAAAAGGAAGAGAGAGAGAGAGAAAGAGAGAGAGAGAGAGAGAGAGAGAGCGAGAGCGAGAGAGAGAGAGAAAGAGAGGAAAAAGATGGAGAAAATAAAATAAAATAAATAAATAAATAATAATAATAAAAAGTACGATCAACCCCCATCATTCACATGAATTTTCGCCCTCCACTCCGGCCTCTTCAACGCCACATCTTCATCCACTCCGAGTAAACTCATATCATTTTCAATCACCTTAATCCAAGTTTGCTTGGGTCTTCCCCTACCCCTCGCCATTTTATCACTTCTCCACTCTTCAGGCCTCCTAACCGGTGCATCACTCGGTCTCCGTCTCACATGACCAAACCACCTTAGACGATGCTCCCTCATTTTATCCTCAATGGGCGCAACTCCTACTTTACCCCTGATCACCTCATTTCTCAATCGATCCTTTCTTGTATGCCCACACATCCATCGTAGCATACGCATCTCCGCTACATTCATCTTATGTAGTAATAATATACTAATTAATGGAACACGTGAAATGAAATGAAAAATAAAGAATTTTAAGAATATGCCTTTTTGATGCAAGATTTAAAGCATGATTGTTGGAGATGATGATGGGATTTTGGTGCAAAATTTGCACCATTATAAAAAGATAGTGCAATTCTTGCACCAACTCATTGGAGATGGTCTTAGCCTGCAATGGGAGGTTTTCTGGTGTAATTTGAATCTGATAGTTGCATCCATGTGAGAGGCAGCAAGTTGTGGTCATTAATTTGTAAAAACCAATTCTTTAAGCTAGCCAAAGAAATCGACCACACCCTCTGTCCCTCCATTTATCAATAACTTTTATCCCCAACTGGGTATTTATTACAAAAATTATGAAATAAACCTTTGATAGATACTCCAATTATGTACTTGCAACATTACAAGTGTAGAAGGTGAACATTAAGAGATCAAGAGTAAATTTGAACTTTTTAGACTATCATTTTGGGACGGAGGAAGTACATGTATTAGCTACTAAAATTGCTTAAAATTCAAGTTCCCAAAAATAGTATAGCTATTTAAATTGCTTAAAATTCAAGTTCCTCAAAATGTCTCTTCAAGTCTACAAGGACGGAGGAAGTACATTTTCTTCTTCTCAAAATTCTTAAACCACCCAAGATGACAGTGGATAAAAAAGCATGGGCAGGGATAAACTGACGTTTAAATGATGGGAATATTACTATATTTGGATAGTCCACAGAGGATTAAACGGTAGGACTATTACATGTGTCAACGGGGCATTAAGTTTTGGGTTAAATAAGATGTATGTATGTGAGTTATGAGACAAAATTATTAGCAGGAATCAACATAATACGAGTACTTAACTAAGGGAGGTTTTCTAATTAACTTCTGACATCATGACATGGAAGAGAGACGACTAAGAAATTATTTAAGAAAATACTAGTAATAAAATAAGAAGCCGCGGCTGCCATGTGCATGATTGACCAAATTTCAGGGTGCTGAACATAGAATCTAATGCAGTAGCCCGAAAAAATACTTTGAAGTTTTTTAACAAATGTGAATACGACAATCCATTTAGAAAATTCCAGAAAAGGGAGATTGATAAAGCCAGGCAGGGAACAGAAAATGTTGGAGCCACAAGAAGATTGTGTGAACACTTAAGAAACAATTATTTACTAGGATCTGTAAGCTGTGAACCTGTTTGTATGTGAGGTCTTTTTCATTTTTTCCTCTGAAGGTTGGTATTTTTTTTATAACTCTTTTTTGTTTGATTTATAGTATGAAGAAGTACTAATGACAAAGACAGGAAAAATAAATCCAATATAAGTGAAAAGCATAAAAATAAAATCACATTATGGCATTTTATTTACTAATACAAACAATCATTAAGTTAATTATCGAATCGTTTGGGGATACTAGTAATCACAAAATTATCTTATTAATGGTTATTAACTTATTAGTAAAACAATAAAAAGCAGGCAGAAAGAACCACCCATTTCCTTGTATAGTTTCCTTTTCTGTATAGTTTTGGTCAATGTGTGCAGGGACCCACAAGTTTTGTTGCTGTACGGAAGTTTGCTGAATCAAAATACTCCTTCTGTCTTCTTTAATCTTAAAAAATTACCCATTTGTCCCACTTTCACTTACAAAATCCCAAAATGAAATGTTTTAATACTTTTAAATGGTGGGACCCACTTGTCATACTAATTTTGGGACGAACAGAGGTAAGGGACAGAGGCAGTAGTTATAAGTATCTACTTTTATTTTATTTTTTCTTGTTCTTTAAAATTGGACTCGAGGAGTACCGTAGCAATTTCATAATTTCGTTTGACTTTTCAAATATTTTAAAATTTTAAGGCACTAATTTTGAAAATGAGACTACTTGAACAGAAATGAGAAATGTGAGTATCATTTTTGAGACGAAGGAAGTATATGAAATGAAGAATGAAGTGAGTAAATTAGTGGGAAATTAAAAGAGTAAAGTTGACTAACCGAAAAGTAAGGTAAGACTATGACATTCCGAATAACAAGCCATTGAAGACCGTATCCAAACAATCCCATAAAAGCTGCGATGAACATAACCACCGATATCGGAAGATACATCAACGCCAATCCCGACGACCATCCCAATGCTTTTCCGAGATCCGACGCAGTCGCCAAATAGTTCAATTGCACCTGAGAAACCCCTAATACTGATTTCAATTCCGACGAGTAAGCTGAGAAATCGAAATTAGTTCCGGTGAATGCCTGAATCCATATCACGGCCACCAGAATCATCCATTTTCTCGATTGTCCGGCCATAGTTGATCGGCGCCGGCGGTTTAGTAGATCGGGAGGGGTGGGTTCAGGGTGGAAGGACGGGGAGGGAGTTTGCGTTTGTTGAATGGGCTACGTGGCTTCATTTATAAGTGGCCAGAAATTTTTTAATAATAATTTAATTGGATTAATTTGATTCTCGGGGTGAAGAAGAGTGATTCTCAAAAATGATGACTCGAGAGGAGGTGGGCCATGCTCATGTTTGTTTGGTTGGAACTAAATCGGTGGGAAGAAAGTGCTAGAGGGATTCGTCAATCGTGGCACAATAATTTGGATTTTGTTGCAACTCTGTTTTATTATTATTTTTTTGTCCCAAAAATAAAGAGAAAATTTTGGACTTATACGTTCTGCAACCCTAAATAACAATAACTATGAGACGCCCAAAACAAAAATAAGTAGTAATAAATTTGAGACGAATAAAGTATTTAAGAGTTGGTTTTGGGGGAAACTAGTTCCTCCATAAATTATAAAAAATCTTTTTTTTAACCATTCTTAAACCCTAAAAAACCTAAACCCTAAACCTTAACCCCTATAAAAAAAACAAGACTTTAAATGATCAATACCATAAAACAACAAAAATTGACTCCAAAATCTTTAAACAAAGTATTTATACCTTCTGCAACCCTAAAAAATACTAAAAGTTCAAAAATTGACAAAAAATTAGAAGTCCGTTAGAGGCCCTTAATAACCTTTTTAGGCCTACCGACTACACCCTATGATTTTTATTCGTTTCGGTCAGACGTTCGATTTGATATGGGGTACGTTCCGTAGTTCATCCGGAGTAAAAAGTTACGGCTGTTTCCGTGCACGCGCTCAAATGCCATTTCTGGAAAATAATATTTTAGTGAGGTTTCTTTTACAGTATACTTTCTTGTTTTTATATTACTATAAATAACAATTTTACCTTTACTATATAATAACTCTCTGTTGGGTTAATGCCTTTGAATTTGGGACGCCGAGTTAAAGGATTAAACAACAGAGAGATTTCGTAATTCCTGGACAGAGCGCAGAAGGAAGGTTTCCAAGTCAGTTTTGGACTAGGTTTCCAAGTTCCTAAGAGATTTTGAGATAAACTTTACTAGTATAAATAGAGGCCAGTAGTTTAGATTAAAATCACACCTCAGATTGTCATAGACAAATTATTACAGTGCTCAGAGCAAGGTCTGTAATTCTACAGATACACAGTTAGGAATTTTGTGATCAAAATTCGTGTAGCAGTAATAGTGAGATCTTGTAATCGTTTCTCCAGATTGATAATAATATTCTCTCCCCTCCCCGTGGACGTAGCCAAGTTGGTGAACCACGTATATCTGTGTTTTTGTGATTGCTCGCTTTTCTTATCAAGTCTTGTTATTGCTCTAACAAGTGGCATCAGAGCTTGGTTGAAAAAGAGAATTAGCATCGACGGAAGAGATCCAAGATCGAAGAAAAACAAAGTAGCAGTTTCTGGTCCGTTTTTTATCCAGCGCAGCAGTGAAGAAAAAGGCGTAGCGCATTTGTTCACCGTTGGATCGTGCTGATTTTTGGTGAGTAGCTTCGGGACTCATAGATCTTCGATCTGAACGGTGGAGATTAGATTTTTATGTACGTAGCATCCGAAATTTTATCCGGACAGAAGTTGTTGGTGTTTTGTCTTCGATTGTATGCGTTTGGAGTTTCTTGTTGCGATTTCTCTTAGTGGCACCAGAGCTTTAGTTCGTGGTTAGAGATTCAGGGATTCTGCTGCAGAGAACAAGAAGATGGGTCAAGGAGCAGATTCGATCGACAAGTTCAATGGGAAGAATAGTTTTTCTCTCTGGCAGATCAAGATGAAGGCTTTGTTGGTAGACAAAGATTTATGGGAACCGTTGGAGATTGCAATCAGGGATCGTAAGGATCCCAAGGGTAAGGCAGTCACCACAGAAGGTACAGCAGAACAGTCAGAGAAGGACAAGATAGCAGCAGCGAAGGAGGTGGCGGCATTGAAGAAGTTAGATCAGAAGGCTCACGCCAAGATCATCAGACATTTGGATGATGAGATCCTAACCAATGTTGCAGGAACAGACTCCGGAAGCGATCTTTGGTTAAAGTTGGAAGATATGTACATGACACGTTCATTGACCAACAAGTTATACCTGAAGAAGAAGCTATATGATTGTCGTATGACTGAAGGTACGCCCATAATCTTGACAGATTTACTTCTGCATTACTTGAACTGCGTAATATAAGAGTAGTTGTTGATGACGAGGATGCAGCCTTGCAGCTTTTAGTATCTTTACCTATGTCTTATAAACATTATGTTGATTCGTGCATAAACCATAAAGATGGGATCTCTCTAGAGGAAGTGAAAACTTCTCTCAAGACGAGGGAATTGTGCCGAAAGGTGAGTGGGAATGAGGCAGGTACCCAGTCATCAGGTTTGGTTGCTAGTAGTAGCAACAGCAGGGGTTCTAGTGGGAGGACAATCAAGGTAATTCTTCACACAAGAAGGGTCCAAAACCTGGGGATATCTATAATTTCTGCAAAGAGAATGGGCATTGGAAGTTCGACTGTCCCAGAAGGAAGCAAGGCAAGGCACCAGTCACAGCAGAGGCCATGACGGCCAGAGATTGCAGTTCAGATGAGGATTATGCTCTAGTAACATCAGAATCAGCATGCGCATCTAATGCGTGGATTCTTGATTCAGGAGCGTCTTACCATATCAGTCCTAGGAGAGAATGGTTTACCGGTTATAGGCAGATAGTTGGCGGTGATATAAGCATGGCCAACAGTACAGTCTGCAGGGTTGTCGGTATTGGTTCGATCAAGGTCAGGACTCATGATAGTAGGGTTGTCACTTTGAATGAGGTTCGACACGTTCCGCTTATGACGAAGAATCTGATTTCTCTTAGTCAGTTAGACAGCAAAGGATTCAGTTTCAAAGGTAAAGGTGGAGCAGTTAGTGTCTGTAACGGTTCAGAAGTGATGCTGAAAGGCCTTAAGCGGGGCTCCTTGTATTTCCTCCAAGGAAAGACGCTTGCAGAGTCGACTATGGCTGCATCAGAAGTGGTGAACGAGGGAGATATGTCTAAGATGTGGCACATCAGGCTCGGTCACATGAGCACTCGAGAGATGCATGAGTTGACTAACGGAGATCTTCTTTATGGCCATAAGATCAAGGATCTTAAAGGCGTTCTGGATTACATCCACTCAGAGTATTGGGGACCTTCACGTCAGGGATTTCTAAGGGGGCACAGATATGTCTTGTCTATGGTTGATGATTATTCGAGGAAGACTTGGGTGGTTATCATGGAGCACAAGAATGGGGCTCTAAGGAATTTCAAGGACTGGAAGACGGTAGTGGAGAACCAGACAGAGAAGAAGATCAAGAAGCTCCGGACAGATAATGGTTTGGAGTTCTGCAGTACTGAGTTCGATTCGTTTTGCAGAGAGGTGGAGGTTTCTAGACATCTCACCAGCAGAGGCACGCCACAGCAGAATGGTGTAGCAGAACGAATGAATCAGACATGGCTTGTGGGAGCGTTGTGCATGCTCTCCAATGCAGAGTTGTCTAAACGTTTCTGGGCAGAAGCGCTTAGTACAACATGTTACTTGATTAATCATGGACTTCATACCGGTATTGGCCTCAAAGTTCCCTATGAGGTATGGACTGGTAAATCCATGATTGTTTCAAGTGTTGGCGGTGTTGATAAACAGGTGGAGCAACAAGATACTGAAGAGTTAGTTGTACCACAGTCAGATGTTGAAAAACAGGTGGAGCAACAAGATACTGAAGAGTTAGTTGTCTCACAGTCAGATGTTAATCAGGATCCACCAACAGAGACAAAGACTGAAGCACCAGAAAGTTCAAGTTCAGTTCTTAAAGAACATGGGTTAGAACAAGGAGGGTCTAGAAGAGCTAATTTCAGGAATGAATTTGAAGACTTGGTGTCTTATGCACTGCAGGTTGCTGAGGAAGTAGAGCCCGTTCTTGCGGAACCTTCTATTTTCAATAAAGCAGATACATGTTCAGAGTCATCTCAGTGGTATGCGGCTATGGATGATGGGATGGAGTCTCTTCATAGGAATCAGACTTGGAAGTTGACTACAAGGCCAGAAGGCAGGAAGATTGTGACTTGCAAGTTGATCTTCAAGAAAAGGGAAAGGATGTCCCCGGTAGAAGAGGTCAAGTATAAAGCTCGAGATGTTGCAAGGGGTTTCACACAGAGAGAGGGGGTGGACTACAATGAGATCTTCTCAACAGTGGTCAGACACATTTCGATCAGAGTGTTGCTAGCAATAGAAGGAGAGATATACATGACAGAGTCGGAAGGATTTCAAGTTCCTGGTAAGGAAGATCAAGTTTGTAGATTGAAGCAATCGCCTAGGCAGTGGTACAAAGGATTTGACAGCTATTTGATAGCAACAGTCAAGAAGTCAGAGATTCAGAAGTCGAAAGGCTTATTGGTCGCAGAGATGAAGGGTTTGGGTAACGCGAAAAATATTTTGGTTATGGAGATCTATAGAGACAGAGCCAAACGGAAACTGTTCTTATCCCAGAAAAGATACATCAAGAAAGTTTCAGAAAGGTTTGGTGGGTCGACAGCTAAGGCTATAGATACTCCGAGTGCAGTGAATGCACATACAGTCGCGTTTGGGCCCAAATCGGTTAAGGAGAAAGAGTATATGGCTCCAGTATCCTTTGCTAGTGCAGTTGGTAGTTTGATGTATACTACAGTGCTCACTAGCGACGTCAGACTCGTCTGTGGAGATGGGACAGAATGTGCAGTCAAGGGTTTCTCAGAATTGGGTGATGTTAATACAAGAAGATCGAAGACCGGATATATATTCACGCTTGGTGGGTCAGTTGTCAGTTGGAAGGCTACATTGCAGACAACAGTGACGGTGTCTACAACAGAAGCAGAATACATGGCATTGACAGAGTCCGCTAAGGAAGGAATATGGTTGAATGGATTGATCAGCAATCTTGGGATACATCAGGATCAGGCTAGTATTTATTGCGATAGTTTGAGCGCGATTTGTTTGGCCAAGGATCAAGAGAGGACCAAGCACATTGGTGTCAGACATCATTTCCTAAGGGATGAGAAACGGGTAAAGGTGAAGGTAGGGACGGCGAACAACCCTGCAGACATGTTCACGAAACTCGTGACGGGAAGTAAGTTCCAACATTGTTTGGACTTGCAGATTGTTCGCAGCTATTAGATAGCAGAAGAGGCGAGGGGGGAGAAAAGGTTTGTTGTCATGGAGATTCAAAGTCAAGGTGGAGATTGTTGGGTTAATGCCTTTGAATTTGGGACGCCGAGTTAAAGGATTAAACAACAGAGAGATTTCGTAATTCCGGGACAGAGCGCAGAAGGAAGGTTTCCAAGTCAGTTTTGACTAGGTTTCCAAGTTCCTAAGAGATTTTGAGATAAACTTTACTAGTATAAATAGAGGCCAGTAGTTTAGATTAAAATCACACCTCAGATTGTCATAGACAAATTATTAGAGTGCTCAGAGCAAGGTCTGTAATTCTACAGTTACACAGTTAGGAATTTTGTGATCAAAATTCGTGTAGCAGTAATAGTGAGATCTTGTAATCGTTTCTCCAGATTGATAATAATATTCTCTCACCTCCCCGTGGACGTAGCCAAGTTGGTGAACCACGTATATCTGTGTTCTTGTGATTGCTCGCTTTTCTTATCAAGTCTTGTTATTGCTCTAACACTCTCAATTATTTAGCCCAAAATTAAGTGAAAATGAAGTAAACACCTCTCAGGCATAACTATCGGACATATTATTTTAGCCTAAACCAACAAAAATAAACCCAAAAAATGAATTAAAAATAAATTATCTGATAATGCAACATTATTTTACACAAATCTTATATATATATATATATATATATATATATATATATATATATATATTAAAGTTGGTGAAGAGGGATGTGGTGTTGCCATGTGTACAAGTCATGGAGGAAGGATGAATTTGGTGATGCCACATCAAATCTACCCTAATAAATAAGTGACTTTTCATTTTTTTTTTCTATTAGCTAATAGTATTAGATAATAATATTAGTTACTAAATGAGGTATCTATTATAGTTAACTATTATAATAAATAATACATATAATAGTAATAGTTACTATAATAAGTAACTATTACTTATAATAGTAATAGTAACTATAAAAGTTAACTATTTTAGTTAACTATTATAGTAATAACTATTACTATTATAGTTAACTATTACTATTATAAGTAATAGTTACTATTATTGTTAACTATTATAGTTAACTATTACTATTATAAGTAATAGTTACTATTATTGTTAACTATTATAGTAACTATTATAGTTAACTATTACTATTATAAGTAATAATTACTATTATTGTTAACTATTATAGTAACTATTACTATTATAAGTAATAGTTACTTATTATAGTAACTATTATTATTATAATTACTATTTATTGTAATAGTTATTATATAAATTAACTATTATATCTAATTATTAATAATTAACTATTTATTTAATAGTTATATTTAACTATTAATAGTTAACTATTATAATTAAAATTATATACTCTATTATTATGATTGATAATTAACTAATATTATTAAATAAAAATATAAACGAACAAATATAATAAAATTAATAATTAGTTACCCGTGCATGGCACGGGTTACCCACTAGTTAAGTGAATGTCAGAGGAGAGTAGATTGTGTCGGTTAGAGATTTTGAGAGACTGTTGAGTGAGGGCTCATTAAAGGGCGTGATTGAAGTCGAGACATGAGCACAATCTAGCTAGAACAGTAACGGCCGGAGAAAGAGGTCATCAAGCTTGCAGGAGGAAGAAACTCATCATCGACCATCTACGGCTTGGTGATGAAAAATGATGACTTGGATAAATAAAGATTAAAAAAAATGGCGTTGAAGGATGTGTGAGGTTTGTTTTTATGCTTGTATTAATGAACTTTGAGCAATAATTTTAATTTAATTTGATTATTCTAATGATATACAACTACGTGATATTACAAGTATTTTTAATAAAATATCAATAACATTTTTATATTTAATTAAAATAATTAGATTAAATTAAAAAATTACTCAAAAAAATCACGATAACATAAAAAAAAGAAGTGAGAACATTAATTTGAATTAATTTGAGATGTTCAGATGGCTAGTCTATGAGCCACTTGAAAGAAATGTAATGTGAATTTGTGACAAAATGATTGCATATAATAATAACAGAATACAGTATGTGCATAAGATACACACGGTAAGGATTCTAGCATTCCAGTTGAGTCCTTTAGCCTTTTCCGTAATATTGTTATTGTTAACAGTTGCAACCTTTCAAACGAACGAAAATGAACACCTGTTTGATTTTTTTTCTAAAAAACAATTTAACTATCACTCCCTCTGTCTCTAAATGAGTGTCCAAATTTCATTTTAAGGGTAATCTGAAAATCTCAACTCTTTGTACAATTTAGTGGCAAAGATTCATATATAATCTTGTAATCGCCTTTCCAAACATTTAGTTTTGCACGTATAAAGAGACCGGTGAAAAAAAATATTTACGGACAAAGTTATGTTAAAAAAAAAAGACACTCATGACAAAGAATATTTATTACGACTACACATTATTTAGGAGTAGCGAGGATAGTTTAGCCATGGGCCTCATTTGATGCATCATCTCATGTCAGAAGTTAATACACCTCCCTCTCTTAGACTATGAGCAATGGTTTCATACACCAAAAAAATTCAACACCCATTTTTAACACTTTATCCTATCCACCTCATCTTTCATACACCCCTTTCATACAACCCCCCTACAATGGTTAGTTGGAAAAAAAAATTCATCTCCCTCCCACTCATCATTCTATACCCCACTACTTTATATTATTTTTATTTTTTATATATTCTTTATTTTTATGATTAGTAAAAAATAATAATTATTATTATTATTTATAATTAAAATATATTTTACACTAAATTAATTCTTTTTGGCAATTAAATAATTAGATAAATGACGATAATTATTATTCAAAATAAGAAAAGTTACAATACACTTAGCTCGCGACATAATTAATGAAATACAATAAAATTATTAAATCACACATGGTTTCCGAATTTTGCCCATATGTGCTTGACTAGATCCTTCTGCAATTGTTGATGAACTCTTGAATCACGCATTTCCGATCTAGTACGCACATGCTCTGCAAATGCAGGTAGTACCTCAGTCGAGAATGGTTGTTGTGTACTAGACCCACTTGCCTCGGGTTGTTGTGAAGTAGACTCTCTTGCCTCGGGTTGAAAGTCTTTCCAATTTTGAGAATAAGTATGCCGTTCATCCTCAACAATCATATTATGTAATATGATACATGACCTCATGATGATAGCCAAGTCGTCTATCTCCCACATTCGAGCTGGTTCTCGAATGATTTTAAATCGAGCTTGGAGCACTCCGAATGCACGTTCTATATCCTTTCGACATCCCTCTTGAAAATTCGCAAATAGCTTATCTTCCTCACTTTGAGGAAGTCTAACTGATTTGACGAAAGTCGGATAAGAAGGGTATATACCGTCAGCAAGATAATACGCCATATTATATTGACGTTGATTCACATAGAAATTACCCGTGGAGCTTTTCCTTGTTCAACATCATCGAACAATGGCGATCGATCGAGCACATTTATATCGTTCAATGTGCCCGGACATCCGAAAAAGGAATGCCAGATCCACAAATCATGAGTGGCAACTGCTTCAAGTATAACACTCGTGGTTCCCTTATCACCTCTAGTAAACTGACCTTCCCAAGCAGTTGGACAATTTTTCCATTCCCAGTGCATGCAATCAACGCTCCCGGTCATCCCTGGAAATCCCCGCTGCTCACTAACTTCAAGTATACTTCGCAGGTCATCTTCAGTTGGGGCTCGCAAGTACTCTTGCTCATACAATTGAATGACCCCTTTGCAAAATCGACGTAACGTCTCCAACGCTGTAGTGCCTCCTATCTTTATGTATTCATCGATAGCATCGGCGGACATACCATATGCTAACATTCTCATCGCCGTGGTACATTTTGCTAATGGAGATAGGCCTTCTTTGCCAGTAGCATCGTATCTTTGTATGAAGTAGTTGTCATGGTTTGATAGATCCGTGACGATTCGAAGGAATACATGTTTCCGCATCCGATATCGTCGGCAGAAGAAATCTTCATAGGTAGCATTTTCAGCAAAGTAGTCGTCAATCAGACTCTTATTGTGAAAAGCATGGTCTCTTTTGAAATGTTTTCTTTTTTTTTTTGGTTCCTCTTGTTGCAAAAGTGGTTTGACGATAAACTCCTCCTCCCATTCAAGTTTCCTTCTGTAGGCTTCGACATCAAAAGGAACTATGAATGGATTCATTGAGGTGGTTGAAATTGCATAGGATACGCATATGGATTCCAATTTTGCACACCTGAAGGCATGAAATTTGGGACAGCTGAAGGCATAAAATTGGGTGGAAAAAAGGATTTGAAACATTTTGGGGACGGGTTGGTTGGAAGATTGGTTCTCCAAGTTAAAATCATTAGGATTGTAGTTGAATGGTGAAAATTTTTGGGAATTTTGAGTGTTGAAAGGATTATTATTGGGATCCATTTCACTCAAAAGATGATGAATTTTTTTAAATGTAGGCTAAAATGGAGAAGGAAAATTGAGAAAAGATAGTTTTTTTTTTGGTGTCCAAATCTAATGAAACTTGCATCATTTTATAGGGAAAAAAAATGCTGAATTTTGGCGAAAATAAAAAATAATAAAAAAAATTACTAGGTGATAATTCAGCTCAAATAATTAAGTTAAAAAATTAAATCCGAAAATCCAGCGGACCAATGGTGTGCTTACACGTGTCGACAAAGGGAAAAACAAAAAAAAAAAAAGCCGCCGGCCGGCAGCACGCGCCTTTTGCGGTCCAATGAGCCGTCGCCACGTGGACTCTGCGCAGGCCCCTCCCCAAAATTCAACCCGTATGAATTATTTCATACACACATTTCAAACACCAAATTTCATACACCCCCCACAATAGTTTCATACCCCTCCCCCAACTTTCATACACCTATTCATACACCCATTGTGGGTAGTCTTATGCTGGCAAAATTTGTGAATATGTATCAATCAACTCGTGTATCAACCGTACTAATTATAATTGGTACGGCCAAATCGGTATATCGATATTGTTGGTAGGTACTACCGTACCAATTATGTATAATTGGTTGGTGCACGGTACTGTTATTTGATGTTGGTTGGTATACCAAGTATCAATTGTAATTTTTAATAAAATTAAAAAAAATACTATTTGTATTAAAAAATAAAGTATCTTTCAATATTATATCCCTATCCCGAAATAAAGTTGAATGCATAATTTCTTTCAAAGATAATTTGTATATTTATAAATATTTGGTTTTTCATATATGGGACCATTCAGTGGCTTGGATGAACAAATTTAACATGTTTTAAAAGAATATATACAGTTACACTTCTCCATGATTCTTTTCATCTAGCAGTTTGTTGGTCCCAAAGGGCAACAAGAGTATGAAAAATAGCTAGAGGGGGGGGGGTGAATAGCTGTTTTAAAATTCTTTTCGTACCCTTGAAAAACTCAATTGCAAATGCGCACTTTTATCAAGTAAGCGTTATGAAATGCGCCTAAGTGAGTGAGTGAAATGCACAGCGGAATTTAGTAATGAAAATAGGCGCAAAGTGTGATAAAGGGGCGCACACACACTCTAAGTATTTTGGCTCAAAGTGGTTGAAATAAGGAACTAAGGCAAATGAAATAACAACACAACACAATTCAGATCAAACAATCTACAATGAGTAAACAAGCAAATAGTGAGTGAAAATAACTTGAAAGTAAATGACAAGATAATAACACAAGCTATTTGGAGAGGTTCGATCAATGAAAGATCTACGTCCTCTACCAAGATGGTTAGTCTTGGATTTCTAATGGAGATCTTATATAATGAGTGAGTGTTACAAATTACAACTTTTGAGCTTCTACACTAACTCAAGATCTAATATTCTATGAATGAACAAATCCAAAACAATAACCGGTGTATCTCTAAAAGATGGATCTAAATGATCAAACTTAAAGAGGTGCGTGTGTGAATTTAGGATCAAGGCTCTTTAGATCTTTATGATTTAGAGCACAATGAAAATAAAGTGTTATAGCTTGAAGATCTGGGCTAAGGATGAAGGTATGAAGATGTTCTTGAGGAAATCTGGAAAAACGAAGGCAATCTTCAATCTTCAACAAATGCTTAGAGAGAGAAATTCTTGAAATTCTTAGCAAACTCAGCAACTTCAAAATGTTGAAGTTATGGGGTATTTATAGTGAACTTCAAAAAACTAGCCGTTGGAAATCCTTGTGGATAAGATGTGCTGTCGCTCGTTGATTGGAGCATTCATATATTATGGCCATTTTGACACTCAACATAAATATGACCGTTATGGACACGTGTCAACAGATTAGGCCCATATGCATCTTTTAACCACCGTTGGATCATTGGCGTAATTTGAATTCTCTTCAAGTCTTTGAGTCTTTCAATAAATCACTGAGTGTTGAATAAACACATTGAGGCGCATTGAGCTAAGAGGTGCATAGAGACCGCGCGTGCTAAGGCATATGGGGCGCATGGCGCGTATGATCAAAGTGAGGCGCATAGCATTTCTTAGAAGAATGCTATGGGCGCGCTACAAGGCGCATGGCGCATAGGCGCATGGCTCAACTCAAAATGTGATTTTATTGAATCTTGATCTTCTTGCCCTATTACTAAGCCTAGTCTATAACAATGGACAACCTTAAAAATGAAGTATAAATACTTCTTACATGTGGGTCTAAATTCCATGAAATAAAACTTAGGTGATGGATCAATCAAATCTAATAAATCCTATTACATTAAAACTGAGATATATGTGGGCATACCCAACAATCTCCCCCCATTTGATTGATGCCATTACCTACTATATCAAGGACAAACATTATACTTGATAAAAACATGTCCAAATGAATGAAATTGGTAAATCATGTCTCAAGTTAATGCACACACTAGTCCAAGATAGATTTCTAATCTATTCCAATAAGGTTAACACATTACATATGGAAAGATAGAAATAACAGTTTAACACATTCAAAATGATGTATGAATTTTAGTTTTGAAAAGTGTTTAAACCAAGTTTAAACTCAATGCATGAAAGTATGAAACAATTCAATATGATGCATGAATTTAAACAATATTCAATGTTCTACAAACAAGGAGTTTGAGTGAACAAAGTTTGATAATAAGTGATGCATTGTTCTCATTAAAACTTGAGAAGTAGGAGTTACAGATTACAAGTTTTGAATAGAACAAAGACAAAAGATGCTAAAACAGGTAAGCACTAAAATCACTATCTTCAAAAGGGGTTTTACTAACAAAAAATAATTCTAACTTACAATCAAAGAAAAACTAAGGATTAGGAGGCGCGTCGTCTTCCTTCAATCCTTTTTCAATTTCAGAAACGGAGCGCTGGATTTGTTTGGAAAGTTGATAGGCGCGGTTCACTAAACCATGAGTGTCCGTGACGCCGTCTCTGAGGTAGTGCAAATGACCAACATTGATGTTTTGATATTCATCAATGGTGCGTTGAGTAATGGCTTGCTGTTGAGCGACGTTTTCAGCAACGTTCTGAAAGTTTGCTTCAATAGCAGCCTGCGCTGAAACAATGTCAGAGGAAGTTCTATCTGAGCGCCTGTCTGCGCTGGAGTGTGCGGCGTTGAAGTGGGTGACAACTAACTCCTTCAGGACTTCAATCTTTGAAAGCAGGGAATTAATGTCAACAGGCGCGCTAGGAGCAGGAGCAGGGCTGGAAGAGGGCGCATGAGATCCAGGCGCATGTGAATCAGGAGCAATTGGAGCAGCGCTGGGTTCATCATTTGGTTCTGCGCCATATACAGATAGTCCCAAGATTTGTAGCTCATCCTTAACTTCGTTGAGCTTATCAACAATGCTCAATAACTTATGGCTATCTCCAGCCACCATCTCAAACAGTTTCCTTATATCCCCGTTATGTTCAACTCTACTTCCTTTATAGCGTTTATAAATCTTGGCCATCGGTGAGTTGGATGCCAGCGCTAATTCGCTCGTGAAGAGAAGCAAGAGTACCTTTGAATAAATCGTTCATCTGATCAATTGCATCATTCCACTGTTGAGGGGTCAGGAAGTGTTTGTCCTTGATGTTGGCATCTATGCGCTTTATCTCCCCCTTAATGGCAACAATCTCATCAGCCTGCTGGGTAAGCATTGAAGTGTGAAGCTCTGATTGTGAGTTCATTTGAGACTGGCCTTGCTGGAGTTGCTTCAGAAGAGAAATAACCACACTCATATCAGGAGTGGGAGGAGGAGGCGCAGGAGTAGAGGGGCGCGGAGTAGGAGAGCGGGGAGGAGATGGAATATATTCTGCACTTGAAGAAATTTCTTCAGGATGAGGCGCAGGAGCCTTTGGGCGCACAGAAGATGGTTTGCGCCTTAAATGTTCTGGCTCCCCCTGAGGTTGATCCTCAATATCTTCACCAAATAAATCTGCAGAGATTTTATCTCTGACTTGTTGTCGATTAGAAGATGGAGGCGCATGAACAGTTGGAGGCGCATCAGGATCAGGCGCGCGTGCATCAGCGCTAGACCCTGCGCCTTTGCGCCTTTCAGATTTAGATAAATCAGCAGCCTGTTTCATTCTGAATTCTTCATCCCTTTTCAACTGCGCTTCCAGTCTACTGGCTTCTTTAGCGCATTTCAGCTCCTTTTCTTCTTCAGTGTCGGTTCTGGGGCGCTTAGCAGGTCTGCTTGGTTCTTCAGCAATTCCTTTGCCTTTGCCTTTAACTGCACTAGATCCTGCACGTGGCGCTACTGTAGCTTCTTCTTCACCATCTGTGCCAGCTGCTTCTTCATCAGAATCAGTGGCTTCATCTACCAACTGAGCTCCTTTCACCCTTGGCGCGCGCTTGGCCATGCGCTTTCTGCGCCTTTTTCATCACTAAACTGTCCTTACCAAAAATAGGGACATCAGTGGTTTGGTAGGCTGGGTTCTGAGCGAGGAAATTTGCAAGAGCAGGATAGGAGAGAAATATCTTTATAGGGATACGGCAGTGAGTCTTGAACTTTGTCTTTCCCTCAGCCTTGTTTTTATTATACTTGTCAATCTGGTCCTGAAGATTCGTGAATAAGATATGAGGCCAGTTGAGGATGGTCTTTGCCATAATAGCAGCTGTGAATTCCCACTGCTCCATAGTAAATCTGTTGACATTTCCAGTTTTGAAGATAATGGAAGTGCCAACCAGATGCGCAATATGCGCCAGTAAATCACCACCATCTCTAATTTCCACAGTCTTGATATTGTTTTGAAGAGTAGGGATCTTGAGAAGAGAGCGCGCCATAATATTTTGGGCAGCGTCTGAATAAGAACTGATTTTGCCAGCAACACTTAAAGGGCCAGTAGTGTTGAAGTTGACAATCTTTTTTATAGTACCAGCAGACATAGTGATTTCAACATCTTGAACCACCGCGCGTATCCGATAGCGCACCATCCCTTCGATATCAGTTGGAATTTCCACAAATTTAGCTGTTGAGAAGAATTCATCAACTAGGAGCGGTGAGTAGAAAGGTTGCTCCAGAGTGAATAAGGGAAGGAGTCCAGCAAGTCTGATATATTCCATGACATCTACACCCATGGGATCAGCAGCTAGCTCGTTTAAATCAAAGGTTTCACCAGGTCTGAAATTATTGAGATCCTGAAAAAGATAAACGTTGAAAGGAATTAGTGTGAATCAGGCGCATAGAATCATTGTTGGGTATGCTTATTATAAACCACTCCTATTACCTAGATTTGATTGATCCCATAACCTAATTTTATCTTTTGTGGACTTTAGGATATATTGTAAGAAGTGTTAAACTTCATTTTTAGAATAGTCCACTTTAATAGTATAGGCTTTAGATTGATAGGCTAAAAATTTTCTAAGTCTGGAAATTTAGTGGTCAAGACCTTGACCGTGAATTCACTTGACCGTGGTAGACCACCTGACCGTGGAAGACCACTTGACCGTGAATCACTTGACCGGAAGTCAGTGACCGTGAGCTTTGTGGCATATCTTGACAGGTCACATTTGACCCCTCGACCGCAAGCCACTCGACCGTGAGGCCTTGACCGCAAATGATGAAGTTGTCCAAGAACCCAAGTTTGTTAAAACTTAACCATGGTCAAACTATGGTTAGTTTAGAACGTTGCAGAACTTGGATCCCAAGTAATTCAAATTTGAATTCATCTAAGTGGGACCACCTCTTATCTGCAAAAAGGACAAACTCAGATCGAGCTCCAATCAGAATTCAACAGCTCATTGTCCTTCAACTTGGAGCCCAAGTAAATCCAACAGCTATTTTCTCATTCAAGGCTATAAATAGCCCTTAAGTTCTTCATTGAACTGTGCTGAGATTCTAAGAGAGAAATTGCTGTTGAAATACTTGGTGATTGAAGATCATACTCAAGATTTCCAGAATCCTTTGAATCTTCAAAGAAATCACCTTCAAACCTTCAAAGATCTCCAGCAACAAACAAGTCATCTCAAGCCTTGTAACACTTAAGATTCATTAGGCTCTACAATCACTTAGATTTTAAAGAGCTTCTGATTCTTACACACACACTCACCACAATTGATCAATCACTTAGATTGAATCAAAAGGGATACACTGGTCTAAGTCTAGGATTTATTCTTCATAGAAAGCAGGTGTTGATTCAAAGCTTCATCTCTGTAATCTGTACACTCAAGAATCAATATATACCTCCATTCAAAATCCAAGACTGACCATCTTGGAAAAGGACGTAGATCTTTTAACAGATCGAACCTTTCCAAATACTTGTGTCATTTTACTTTCTGCAAATTTACTTTCAAGTATTGTTCATCTTGTTCTTTATTGTTCATATTAACTTTGTTTGTCATTTAGTGTTTTGATCTTTCAGATTTATTAACTTGCTGTGAATTGTGTTTGTCTGTTCTCCACACTGCCTTAACTAAAATCTGACTAACTTATCTTTTGCCAAAACTTCTAAGACAACAACTTTCAAACTCTCAACCATCTCATGACCGCAAATCTCTTGACCGCACTTACCCTTGACCGGACTCATTTGACCGCAACTTGGTTGACCGTGAGCTCTGGTATTCATACTTAGAGATTTTAGTCAAAACCAACTCTACCTTATTTCCATCGAAAACTTCCGCTGTGCATATTACATCTTGACCGCACGGTTTATTACTCGACCGCAAACTCAAGATTGTAAGCACTTGGTTGAATTTTGAAAAAAGGTTGAAATTTTAAGTAGGCTATTCACCCCCCCTCTAGCCTCCTTTCATACCCTTGTTGTGTCTTTGGGACCAACAAGTGGTATCAGAGCAAACACCTTTATAAAACTTCTGTTTTTCAAGCTTAACAGCTTGGGTGCCGATTCAAAATGGCAAGTCAGAAAACTATGGCAACGGTTAACTTCACTCACGTTCCAGCGTTCGACGAAGATAATTTTGACGTATGGAAGCACAGCATTCTAACTCAGTTCTACTCCATGGATGAGCAACTTGGTGATTGTCTTACCATTGGACCATACTTCCCAATGAAAGCTAATCCGGATCCAGAAACCAATGGTGCAAATCCGACTATCAAGAAACCAAAAGCTGAATGGACCGATGAAGAGAAAAGACTGGTTGGAATGGATGTGAAAGAAAAAAGCATACTTCTAAGTACCTTGAGTACGTCACAGCGTCGACAGATCATGGAATGTTCTACTGCAAAAGAACTTTGGGATGCAATTGAAGATTACATCGAAGGAGATCAAGCTTGCAAGGAAAGCAAAAAGTTTGAAATTCAAAGAAGATTCAACAACTTTGCTAAGATCCCCGGTGAATCACTAAGAGCCACTTATGATCGTTATTGTGAGATCGTGAGTACTTATACAGCACTCGGAAAGAAGCTTACCAAGAAAGAAATCAATGTTAATTTTCTTGCCGCTCTTGGTTCGCAATATCTTCACAAAGGAAACACTCTTGAAGATACCAAGCTACTAGATGACATGTCTCTCAGAAGCCTCTATGCCAACCTCAAGGTCTTTGATATCAAGCTTAACAACATTGCTGAAATGGAAGGAAAAACAAAGAGCTTATCGTTGGTTGCTCAAAAGGAAGAAGTGATCGAGGAAGAAGATCCAAAAATCTCCACATCAGATTTACTTGATATGGATGATGATGATTTTGCTATGTTCGTGAAAAGATTCCAAAAGTTCAGAAAGACAGCAAGACCCGGATCAACAAGCAAAGCTCCAACAAGGTTTTCAAGGAGCAGCCCTTCAAAGAAGAAAGAGAACTTCAACTTCTCCAAGAAGAAAGAAGATCTTGTTTGTTTTAATTGCAGGAAACCAGGTCATTTCGCATCAGAATGCCCAATTCCCAAGTATGAGTATATGAAGAAGAAAAGCAACTTCAATCCAAGATACTCAAAGCAAAAGGGGATGGTTGCTGAAGAGGACTCTACCACAAAAGAGTTAGCTACCTGGATAGAGTCAGATTCTGATGAAAGCGATGAGGATTCTGAAGAAGGTCACATCTGTTTGGTCGTTCAGTCCGATGATGAGGATGATAATAAAAGTCGTCGCTCACCAAATGCAAAACCTAAACGGATAAGTTATACGGCCGATGAACTTGCAGAAAAAGGATTCCTAACTCCGGTTCAAAAGAATGGTGATCTTCTATTTTCAAGATGTGATGTGAGTGCAGCAAAGAAGGCTCTACTAAACCCCAAAGTGAAGGAAGTTCTGTCTTCCACACCACAAGTCAAATTTGACATTTCCCCCGATGAACAAGAAAAGATGTTTGCAAAAGCTGAACAGGTGATTAGTAAATTCTCTGGCATGAAGGAAGCTTTAGCACTTTCAACTGAAGAAATTTCCCAGCTTAAGACGGAGAAATCTCTATTAAGATCTGAACTCACCCTCCTTAAGGAGCAGATCAAGAGTATGACTCCTCTTACTGATCGAAACCGTTTCTTAGAAGAACAAAATGCTATATTTAAAGTTAAAAACGAAGAATTGGTTGCTGAGATAAACGACCTGAAAAGGATCACTAATGAGTGGACCAATTCTCGTGTCACTATGGAACAAATCTTAGAATCCCAAAAGTCTAGTGATGATAAGGAAGGCTTGGGATTCCAAACTAGTGACAACTTTAAATGTGCATCTTGTTGTGAAAGAGATGAGAAATTTACCCAGCAAACTTTGGAAGGGTGAAAAGCTAAACATCAAGAATCTAAGGGTAAAAGACAAGAACCAAAGAAGAAACTAGAGTTCCACTATGTCTACCCTAAGTATCAAACTGGCAAGGTTTCAAGGTTGAAAGAAAAAGTCATGGAAGATTCTACCGCAGAGGAATACTCTGGTAAGGTACCTGGACCCGACCGCGCATCAACCTCAAGATCCGGTCGAGTAGCCTTCCGCGGCATGTCGACCGCAAACAAGGGTCATGCGGTCAAGTTCAAGAAATTGAACTTTGTTCAGGAGAAATCTTCCATACCAGTTAACGATGTTGTGCTTAAGACCACAACGAAGTTTGTTAACCCTCAGTTGGGTGGCTTCCACCATTGTTCCGTGTGTGATGATTATGGTCACAAGGCTGCTGAATGTCTTTTAAGATTCACATCAAATCCCAGAAGGCTTAAACCCCCTTCTGTGAGGCAAGTGTGGGTTGTTAAAAGTTGCTAACCCTTTGGACCCAAAAGAATAAAAAGGGGACCTTGTTCTTAAATGTTTATTTTATAGGTCCTCTGCTTAATGGCTGGACACTTCAAGGATAAATCAAGTTTATGGTATCTCGATAGTGGCTGCTCAAGGCACATGACCGGAGATATCAATTTATTGGAAGATGTCCGTGAAGAAAAAGGGCCATCAGTAACCTTCGGAGATAATAACAAAGGAAAGACTGTAGGATATGGAGTTATTCGTAAAGGAAAAATCACCATCCAAGAAGTCTCTCTAGTTATTGGACTACAACACAATCTACTCTCAATATCTCAGTTCTGCGACAAAGGATTGCAATGCCACTTCACTTCAAATTTCTGTCTCATCAAAGATGGCATATCCGGCGTCACTTTGCTCAAAGGGATTCGTAAGAAAAATGTTTATGTTGTTGATTTTAATTCATCTTGCATTTCTTCTAATCTCTGTTTTGTAGCAAAGAATGTTAGTGAGAATAGTTGGCTGTGGCATAAAAGACTAAGTCACTTAAACTTCAAGTATCTCTCCAAGATTGGTAGAGAAAATCTAGTTCGTGGTCTACCCAAAGTAGCTGATCACCACGATGAGAAGTGCACAGCATGTCAACTAGGCAAACAACCAAAAGCGTCTTTCTCCAGCAAGACGACACCTTCAACTTCTAGATGTTTGCAACTACTACATATGGACCTGTTTGGACCTGTTTCTACCGCAAGTATTGGAGGAAATAGATATTCCTTAGTTGTGGTAGATGACTACTCAAGATATACGTGGGTCGAGATGATGAGCTCCAAAGATGATTGTTATGACATTTTGACCGCACTCTTTAGACAGCTCCAAACACAAAAAGAAGATGACATCGTTAGTGTTCGATCCGACAACGGTACAGAATTCAAGAACAACAGTGTTTCTCAATACTGTGATGATCATGGTATTGACCACAACTTCTCTGCTGCTGGAGTTCCATAACAAAACGGTGTTGTGGAAAGAAAGAATAGAACGTTGATAGAGGCCGGAAAAACAATGATTGCTGAAGCAAAGCTACCTCAATACTTTTGGGCTGAAGCCGTCAATACAGCATGCTTCACTCAGAATAGATCCCTCATCAACAAGACCTACAACAAAACTCCTTATGAATTTTGGAGAGGAAGAACCCCCAACATAGCATACTTCAAGATATTTGGATGCAAATGCTTCATACTCTACAACGGTAAAGAACATCGAGGTAAATTTACTCCTAAGGCCGATAAAGGTATATTTATTGGGTATGCTAAATACTCAAAAGCTTTTTGTGTATTTAATAAAACCACTCTTAAGATAGTTGAATCTGTCCATGTTACTTTTGATGAACATTCTCTCCTTGAGCCACATATGGCTCCAAATGTTGCTGATGATTTTGTTGAGCTTAATGAGATAGGTACAAATCAACCACAAAATCAATCAACTCAAGGAAACCCATCTACCTCAACTGCACCTCCATCTACCTCATATGAAGCACCAGAAGCTACCTCATCTGCTGCTACCTCAAATGGAGTTGAAGTTGAAACACTCATCAATGTGGAAGAACCTATCCCTCAAATTACTTATGATTGGGATGGCACAAATGATGTACCACTAGAAGATTTACAACCACCATCAACTCAACCAGATATACCTCAAAAAGTTCGTGAGGTTAGAGATCACCCAATTCAGAATATCATTGGTGATTTGCATTCTGGTGTTCGAACAAGAAGATCAAACTATGATGCACTTACCGCATTTATATCTCAAGTTGAACCCAAGAAAGTTGATGAAGCACTCCAAGACTCAAGTTGGGTTGTTGCTATGCAAGAAGAGCTCAACCAATTTGAAAGATGTAAAGTTTGGACCTTAGTTCCAAGGCCTCAAGATCAAGGAGTGATTGGTACAAAGTGGGTGTTCCGAAACAAGATGGATGAGAATGGAAGCATCACAAGGAACAAAGCTAGGTTGGTTGCACAAGGATACAGACAAGAAGAAGGCATTGATTATGATGAAACTTTTGCCCCCGTTGCAAGACTTGAAGCTATAAGGATATTTTTAGCTTATGCCTCTTTCAAAAGATTCAAGTTATATCAAATGGATGTAAAGAGTGCATTCCTCAATGGTGAACTTCAAGAATCAGTCTTTGTTGCTCAACCACCAGGATTTGAAGACCCCAAATTTCCAAATCATGTTTACAAACTTCGTAAAGCTTTTTATGGACTCAAACAAGCTCCACGTGCATGGTATGATACTCTATCTAAATTTCTCCTAGAGAAAGGCTTCAAGCGTGGTAAGATCGACACAACTTTATTCATTGCTAAATATCATGATCATACTTTACTCATTCAAATATATGTAGATGATATTATTTTTGGCTCTACTAATGAATTGTTGTGTAAGCGATTTGAGAAGCTAATGAAAAGCAAATTTGAAATGAGCATGATGGGATAATTAACATTCTTCCTTGGGCTACAAATTAAACAATGTGCTGAAGGCATCTTCCTCAACCAAGCAAAGTACACAAAGGATCTTATCAAGAAATTTGGACTTGAAAATGCAAAAGCATACGACACTCCTATGGCTACTGGTAACAAGCTAGATAAAGATTTGAAAGGTAAGAAGGTTGATCAAACCTTGTACCGAGGTATGATTGGCTCTCTTCTCTACTTAATTGCTAGTAGGCCAGATATCATCTTTAGTGTTTGTGTTTGTGCTCGCTATCAAGCTGATCCTAGAGAAGCACATCTTATTGCTGTTAAACGTATTATTCAATATCTATCTGGGACTATTAACCTTGGACTTTGGTACTCCAAAGATTCAAATTTTGACCTTATAGGTTACTCAGATGCAGATTATACAGCATGTACCATCAACAGGAAAAGCACAAGTGGAACTTGTCATTTCCTTGGAAATCGACTCGTTTCATGGGCAAGCAAGAAACAAGCCTCAGTCTCTGTGCATATTACATCTTGACCGCACGGTTTATTACTCGACCGCAAACTCAAGATTGTAAGCACTTGGTTGAATTTTGAAAAAGGGTTGAAATTTTAAGTAGGCTATTCACCCCCCCTCTAGCCTCCTTTCATACCCTTGTTGTGTCTTTGGGACCAACAATCATAAATAAGCAAAGTGAGGACTAGGCACATACAAAATTTTAGGCGCAGAAAATAATTAGGCGCAGAGAGTCATGAGCGCATAAGAGAGCATAGTGAGTCAAGGCGCATAGTTATAGTAGGCGCATGAAATTATGAGGCGCATAGAAATACAGGGCGCATATTTATAGTAGGCGCATGATGATATTAGGCGCATAAAGGATTGAGGCGCAAACACATGTGAGCTCAAGAATCTCTTTGAGGCGCATAATATCAATGTGCGCATAATCATACTAGGCGCATGAATTTATATATAGGCGCATTACTTATGTAGAAATTTAAGCTTAGTATAAAAACTCACAAACACATGCAAACATACATATGCAATTTTTCAGAATCAAAACGTGAAGATTTTGAAAAACAAGTTTTGAAAATTATGAAACCCAAGTCAAGCAAAAATAATGAAGAACACGAAGAACATGCCTTGAGTGCTCGAAGAACACCAAGAATACCAAGAACACATAATTTGTGAAACTTCACCAAATCAAGCATACAATATATCAAAATGACCGCACGAAGAAAAGGATAACAACAATGTAAAACAAAACAAGTAGAAATCAACAACGAATCCAGTAAATGGATTCAAAGATCCAAAAAACCGAAAAGTCAAAAATTGAAAATTTTCAGATTTGCGAAATATAACGACTTGATCGTTGAAAAGTTTAGCTATAAAGACTCGAAATCATAACATGAACATAACCTAACAAACGATTTTGAAAACGGATAACCGAAACATGAAAAATCAAAGAAAAAGAGCATCCGGGTTTTTTTTTTTAAAAAAACACGAAGAACAGTGAATGAAGAAAGCGAAACAAAATTCAGAAATATAAAGAGTTTGAGTTTAAGAATCCATACCATTTCGTCTTGTGTAGATTTCGAAGCTTTCTTAGGACCCATTAACGAGATTTAGAAGAAGAGAAGAGAAATATATATAGAGAGAGAAAAGAGAGAGTGAGAGAGAGAGAGCAGAGAGAAACGGAGTATAGAGTCTGGGAGAGAGAGAGAGTTGGTAGGGAAATGATGAAGTAGGTGAGAGAGAGAGAGAGAGAAGCGAAGTATATATAGGTTAGGTTTTAAAAATTTGCACAGATATGGAAAAAATACAGTCAAAAAATTTAAAAAGATGGGAAGTTGAAAAGATTTGCATTAATGAGGGGTTTTGAAAAAGACGGCTAATTATGACTTAAAGTACGGCGCATTTATGAGGGATTTTTGGGATTTGAGGGGCATTAATGACTGAATGACCTAAAGTGTCATGATGTGACATTTTGGGTAAAAGAAAAACTGCTCCACTTTCCCTTTAAGTGTATGAGCAATTTTGACTAATTTTTGCACAAACCCCAAAAACATCTATTTTGGTGTAAGTTTGAGTCCATACAAAGCTTTCTGGAGTTTGTACACATGATTTGGAAATTGTGAATCTTGAAACCCAGGTGGTTGAGCAACATAGACTTGTTCTTGGAGTTCACCATTTAGAAACGCGCTCTTCACATCCATTTGATATAACTTGAAGTTCTTGTGAGCGGCGTAAGCTAGAAATAATCTGATAGCTTCAAGTCTAGCTACGGGCGCAAAAGTTTCATCGTAATCAATTCCTTCTTCTTGCCTATAGCCTTGTGCAACCAATCTTGCTTTGTTTCTCGTGATGGTTCCATTCTCATCCATCTTGTTCCTGAACACCCATTTCGTACCAATCACTCCATGATCATTTGGTCTAGGAACTAGAGTCCAAACCTTACATCGTTCAAATTGATTGAGTTCTTCTTGCATTGCAACAACCCAATTAGGATCTTGGAGCGCTTCATCAGCCTTCTTCGGTTCAATTTGAGAGATAAAAGCAGTGTAAGCATCAAAGTTTGTAGCTCTCCTTGTACGAACACCAACTTGAAGATCACCAATGATATTAGCAATTGGGTGACCTCTAACTTCACGAATTTCAGGAGGTAAGTTAGGTTGAGTCGTAGTAACTTGAAGGTCTTCAATTGGTACATTTTCACCAAATTCAAAGTCATTGAAATTTGGGGGTTGAACTGGCTCAGAATTGAAATTTGGGTTTACACCAGATGCAACAGTAGAAATAGGCGCGTGAGAGGAATCATGAGGCGCATCATTTGAGTGAGGCGCAATAGAGGATTCACCAGGCGCATTATATATTGAATTAGGCGCATTTGATGTAGATGGATTTCCTTGTGTTGATAGATTCTGATCTTGAGTGGGCGCAACATAAATAGGAGCACCTGTATCATTTAGCTCAATAGAATCATCAGCAACATTTGGAGCCAAATGTGGCTCAAGGAGAGAATGTTCATCAAATGTAACATGTACAGATTCAACTATCACTAATGTAGTTCTATTAAAAACACGAAAAGCTTTAGAGTGTTTGGCATACCCAACAAAAATACCTTCGTCCGCTTTGGCATCGAATTTATCTCTATGTTTGTTTCCGTTGTAGAGGATATAACATTTGCAACCAAAGATCTTGAAGAATGCAATGTTGGGAGTTCTACCACGCCAAAGTTCATACGGAGTCTTGTTGTGAAGTTTGTTGATGAGGGAACGATTTTGAGTAAAACATGCATTGTTGATAGCTTCTTCCCAAAAGTACTTAGGCAATTTAGCTTCGGCTATCATCGTCTTTCCTGCTTCAATCAACGTCCTATTCTTTCTTTCCACTACACCATTTTGTTGTGGAACTCCAGCAGTTGAGAAGTTGTGATCTATCCCATGATCGTCACAATATCGAGCAACACCGTTGTTCTTGAATTCTGTTCCATTGTCGGATCGAACACTAACGATGTCATCTTCTTTTTGGGTTTGGAGCAGTCGAAATAAGGTGGTGAGAATATCATAACAATCATCTTTTGTAATCATCATCTCCACCCATGTATATCTTGAATAATCATCCACCACAACTAGAGTATACTTGTTTCTTCTAATACTTGCGGTGGAAACTGGTCCAAATAGATCAATGTGAAGCAGTTGCAAACATCTTGTAGTTGAAGAATTTGACTTGCTTGAAAATGACTGCTTCGGTTGTTTGCCAAGTTGACAAGCGGCGCACTTTTTGTCATGATGATCAGCAACCTTGGGAAGTCCTTTGACAAGATTATTCCTGCTGAGTTTAGATAGATACTTGAAGTTTAAGTGACTTAAGCACTTGTGCCACAGCCAACTATTTTCGTTCACACTTTTTGCTACAAAACAAAGATTAGTACTAGAGTTCATACTATGGAAATCAATAATATAAATATTTGTCTTACGATATCCCGTGAGTAAGATAGCTCCAGTTTTTCCATTCTTGATAAGACATTGCGTTGAAGTGAAATGGCATTCTAATCCTTTGTCGCAGAATTGAGATATGGATAATAAGTTGTGCTTGAGCCCTTCGACGAGTGAGACTCTTTCAATGCACACTTTGTCTTTCTTGAGCTTTCCATATGCTACAACTTGACCTTTGTTATTATCGCCAAATGTTACGGAGGGACCTCTTTCTTCATGGACATCTTTTAATAAGGATTCATCTCCAGTCATGTGTCTTGAACACCCACTATCGAGAATCCATTCATAATTTCTAGCTTTTGAAGATCCAGCCATGAAACAAAGAACCTGAAATATAGACATTTAAGCAGGTCCCCTTTATTCCTTTTGGGTCCTAGGGTTAGCAACTTTTGACAACCCACTCTTGCTTGACCTTAGGATTTTTACGTCCTTTGGCATTGGGAGTGAATCGCAAAAGGCATTCCACGGCCTTGTGTCCTGAACATCACAAATGGAACAATGATGAAAGCCACCAATCACGTGAGTTTTCACAACCACTTTACTTTTCTTGGGGATGGCATTCTTCTTTGGGTCAGATGAACTAGCCTTAACGAAATCTTTCTTTTGAAATTTTGGATCGCTTTTTCTCGGAGGGCGCATAGGGCTAGGAGGCGCACGGCGATGAGGCGCGTGGCTCTTAGGCGCATAATGAGCACTCGGAGAAGGAGCGCTCCTATTTTCAAGAATGATTTTGCTAGGAGATGGTTCATATGTAGCTATATCTTTCCCATTAGCTTTCCCAAATTGCTTCGTTGGGTAGACATAATGGAATGTTTGTCTCTTGACTTTTTCCTGTCCTTTACCCATTGAATTAGAATGTTTTTCCTTGGGAATTTCAAAAGTTTGTTGGTTGGTAAATTCACTATCTCTTTCAGCACAGACATCACATTTAAAGTTGTCACTAGTTGATGAGAATCCCAAGCCACTTTTATCACCACTGACTTTTTGGGACTCAAATATATTCTCCATAGCGACACGAGAATTGGACCACTCATTTGTAATCTTTTTAAGATCAGTAATTTGAGCAACCAATTCATCGTTTTGAACTTTAAGAAGTGAGTTCTGTTCTGTTAGAAAAGTGTTTTTATCAGTAAGAGGAGTCATTCTCTTTATCTGCTCCTTAAGGAGGGTGAGTTCAGATTTAAGTAGAGATTTCTCGGTCTTAAGATGAGAAATTTCATCACATGATAGTGCTAAAGCTTCCTTCATACTATCAAATCTAGTGATTACCTTTTCGGCCTTCTTGAACAATTTTTCTTGTTCAGCAATCACTTCATCATCATTGATTTTGGAGACTGGAGCAGTTGGTTCAACCTGTGGTCTAATGTATGCTCCTTTTCTCAATTTGTTCCTCGCTCCTAGATCACATCGTGAGAATAACAATCCACCATCGTTTTGAGCCGGAGTGAGAAATCCTTGTTCAACGAGCTCGCTGATGGTTGGTCCTTTCTTCTTTTTCACTTCTTGAAAACCTTCAGATTTCTTGATATGTTTATTTAAGGCATTCATATCGGGAACATCCTTGGAGAAGTCATCATCAGAATCATAAGCATCAACTTCATCATCATTTGCCATCAAACAAACGAGTCCATCATCGGAATCTTCATCGCTCTCATCGGAGTCTGTTTCAATCCAAGTGTTGTGCTCATTTGCTGGTGCTTCTTCTTCAGCAACCATTCCCTTGTGACGAGTGAACTTGGGAGTGAATTTGGGAGTATGACTGCTCTTCTTCTGCATATATTCAAATTTGGGGATCGGGCAGCTTGATGCAAAATGTCCGGGTTTCCTGCAATTAAAACAAACAAGTTCTTCTTTTCTTTTTGAATCGCTGCTCCTTGTAAACTTTTGAGGAGCTTTGCTGGTAGATCCTTGAAATTTGTTGGTTGAGCCGGGTCTTGAGAATTTCTGAACTTTTGAAATTTCTTCACAAATAAAGCGAAGTCTTCATCATCCATGTCTAATAGCTCAGAAGTGGAAATTTTGGGATCGAAACTTTTCTCATCTTGTACAGGCGCAGGAACAGGCGCAGGTGCAGGCGCAGTTTCTCTGTGCGCCACCATAGCCATAGATTTTGATTTTCCTTCAGTTTCGCTAATTCGCTGAAGTTTGAGTTCGTAAACTTTGAGATTTGCATAAAGGTTCCTTAATGTCCATACATCTAAAGTTCCAGTGTCTTCAAGAGCGCTAGATTTATGTAGGTACCTTGATCCAAAAGCTTGTAGAAAATTTACATTCAAATCTTTGTTAGTAAACTTCATGCCAAGTGAAATACATAGATTGATAATTTCACAGTAGCGTTCATAAGTTTGCCTCAAGTTTTCACCGGGGAGTTGAGAGAAATTGTTGAATCTCTTTTGTACTTCATATTTATTGTTCTCCTTGCAGACGGTGTCTCCTTCAATATGATCTTCAATAGCATCCCATAGCTCATTAGCAGTAGCACAATGCATGACTTGTTGTTTCATAGCCGTGCTTAGAGTGCTTAGAAGAATGTTTCTTGCTTTGCCATCATTTGCAACTCTTCTAATTTCTTCCTCAGTCCATTCTTCCCTTGGTTTCTTGACGGTTGGTTGAACAGCATTTGTGCGTGGATTTGGATTCGCCTTCATCGGAATATAAGGTCCATAAACGACGGTGTCATGGAGCCTTTCATCGATTGAGTTGAGATGAGTCAATATGCTGAATTTCCACACGTCAAAATGATCTTCATCAAAGACCGGAACGTGAGTGTAGTTTGCAGTTGCCATAGGTTTTGAGTTTGCCATTTAGAATCGGCACCCAAGCTGTTAAGCTTGAAAAACGAAAAATGTTTTATAAAGGTGTTTGCTCTGATACCACTTGTTGGTCCCAAAGGGAAACAAGGGTATGAAAAATAGCTAGAGGGGGGGGGGGGTGAATAGCTGTTTTAAAATTCTTTTCGTACCCTTGAAAAACTCAATTGCAAATGCGCACTTTATCAAGTAAGCGTTATGAAATGCGCCTAAGTGAGTGAGTGAAATGCACAGCGGAATTTAGTAATGAAAATAGGCGCAAAGTGTGATAAAGGGGCGCACACACACTCTAAGTATTTTGACTCAAAGTGGTTGAAATAAGGAACTAAGGCAAATGAAATAACAACACAACACAATTCAGATCAAACAATCTACAATGAGTAAACAAGCAAATAGTGAGTGAAAATAACTTGAAAGTAAATGACAAGAGAATAACACAAGCTATTTGGAGAGGTTCGATCAATGAAAGATCTACGTCCTCTACCAAGATGGTTAGTCTTGGATTTCTAATGGAGATCTTATATAATGAGTGAGTGTTACAAATTACAACTTTGAGCTTCTACACTAACTCAAGATCTAATATTCTATGAATGAACAAATCCAAAACAATAACCGGTGTATCTCTAAAAGATGGATCTAAATGATCAAACTTAAAGAGGTGCGTGTGTGAATTTAGGATCAAGGCTCTTTAGATCTTTATGATTTAGAGCACAATGAAACTAAACTGTTATAGCTTGAAGATCTGGGCTAAGGATGAAGGTATGAAGATGTTCTTGAGGAAATCTGGAAAAACGAAGGCAATCTTCAAATCTTCAACAAATGCTTAGAGAGAGAAATTCTTGAAATTCTTAGCAAAACTCAGCAACTTCAAAATGTTGAAGTTATGGGGTATTTATAGTGAACTTCAAAAAACTAGCCGTTGGAAATCTTTGTGGATAAGATGTGCTGTCGCTCGTTGATTGGAGCATGCATATATTATGGCCATTTTGACACTCAACATAAATATGACCGTTATGGACACGTGTCAACAGATTAGGCCCATATGCATCTTTTAACCACCGTTGGATCATTGGCGTAATTTGAATTCTCTTCAAGTATTTGAGTCTTTCAATAAATCACTGAGTGTTGAATAAACACATTGAGGCGCGTTGAGCTAAGAGGCGCATAGAGACCGCGCGTGCTAAGGCATATGGGGCGCATGGCGCGTATGATCAAAGTGAGGCGCATAGCATTTCTTAGAAGAATGCTATGGGCGCGCTAGAAGGCGCATGGCGCATAGGCGCATAGGCGTATGGCTCAACTCAAAATGTGATTTTCTTGAATCTTGATCTTCTTGCCCTATTACTAAGCCTAGTCTATAACAATGGACAACCTAAAAAATGAAGTATAAATACTTCTTACATGTGGGTCTAAAGTCCATGAAATAAAACTTAGGTGATGGATCAATCAAATCTAATAAATCCTATTACATTAAAACTGAGATATATGTGGGCATACCCAACACAGTTACAAAAAAATCTCTTGTTCTTATATACTCCCTCCGTCCCGGCACAAGTGACACCAATTTTTGAGACACGGAGATTAAGAAAAATGTAGATATGAATGGTAGAAAATGAAGAGAGAGAGAATGAGTGGGGTAAATAGTAGTGTTGTTTAAATAAATTGAGTGGTGGAAAATGAAGAAAGAGAATGAGTGGGTTTAAATGGTGGGGTTGGTTGAATATACATTTGGTATAGGTGTGAGAGCCCGCGCTCGAAGCCGGCCCGAAAATGATCGCCCGCGAGAGCGATTCGGGTTACGCCTCGCGCTGATGCGCTTTTGGAGATGCGCTCGGTTCCACACAAATGGTTTCCTCTCGAAGTTTTAATTATATTGCAAGAGTCGCCACCTCACTTTATTTTAGGAAAAGAGAAGACAAAACCTTTTATTTTGAGAAAGTGGGTTCGGGGGCTAAGTTACGAGAAGAGAATGGGTTAGGAACTCTCCTTGCCCGTGATGGTCTCTAGCATGCATGCCTCTTAAGTTCATTTTATGCCTTGTGTTATGCCTTAACAAAAAGGGTTAATGACAATTTAGAACCTGAAGTACCATACCACCCTTCCAAGCGAACATTGGGTGTCTTTTTTTGTCAAATCGTGTCTTGATGTTTTAAAAACTCGCCAGTTAAGGCCTTTTTAACGGATTTCGTTAAAAAGTCAGTTAAAAAGCATGTGCCATGCACGTGACTAACGGAATTGGGTGACTTTGAATTGATATTAGCTATTAAGAGGTTAAGTGAATGTTTTGAAACTTAAAGGATTAAAAAGTATTAATATATAAGCAATAAAGAAATGTATAATTTTATTCTTTTCCTGGCAAAAAAATACTCCCTCTGTATTTAAATGAGTGTCCATTTTTAAGAAATCTTTGTCCCAAAATGAGTGTCTTTTTTTAACACAACTTTGTACCTAAATATTTTTTTTCAATTTTTTTTTTCACCGGTCTCTTTATACTTGCAAAGGGGGTAATTCTTTTTTATTATTTAAAATCAGTTCATTTCAAAAAAAAAAATCTTAATTGGATATAATGCACCTTTTTTTTAATAAATAATTATCTATGAACATAATAATCATTTTTTACATTCACAAAAAAAAATATGCAACATTTTATAATTTATTATAGAAATTAAAAATAAATTAAGAGACTAATATATTTAAGAGACTAATATATTTTCTTGTTTTCACCCACTTAATTTGTTTTTTTTTTTATTGTTAAATTAATGAAAAAAAATTTGAAAAACAAATATTAAATTACTAGTATTAAATACGAAAAAAAACTATTAGAAATATTTTTTTAGAGATGAAGATTAACTCAACCAAACAAAAAGAAAAAACAAATATCATCTTCCCCAAATTCCTCCCACATCCCATGTTCATTGTCTCCCTGCCACTCCTCCTCCGGTCCCTTCCCCACCTCCACCGCCCCTTCACTTCCACCCTTCTTCACTAGCACCATCATATTCATAACCACCATTGAAGAAACCCAGTCAACCTCCTTTCTCCAAACTTGCTCACCATTTTCACCCCTCTTCTCTAACATCTTCCCAAACGCAACTTGACGATCAACTCCAACCGGCAACGCTAGGTCCCACATCAAATCGGAAACCGTCGGCGGCAAGACTTTATCTTTGACCAAATTCCATTCTCAATCACAAACTCAAATCCCAAAATTCCAAATCAAAATTCCAAATCAAAATCAAATTCAATCCCTTAACAACAATGGCTTCCTCCTCTTTTCTCTCTCCTCCATCTCAATTCACCCCCACCCCCAAATTATCACACGCTCGATCACCACTCACTCCGCCGTCCTCCGTCGCATTCCGTCAATCACAGCGCGTCTCTGCCTCCTATTCCTCCTACACCTCCATCGCCACAATCACGTCTCCGTCGTCGATGTACGAAGTGCTCAGGATTAACATGGGAGCATCGGGGCAGGATCTTTTGAGTTGTAAAAATAATAGTGAAGCTTCCCATCATCTGGCCCGAATTACAACTCCTCCAAAACTGATTCATTCTGCATAACATCAAGGGCATTGAATTTGCTAGTTCCAGATATGGAATATCAGATGTGATCGAGGGGATGGGGTAAGGTATGGATGTGAATTGAAGGAAAGGGGGATGGGAGGAACATAGTGGCAGTTGAAGATGGAGAGGAAGGTGGTGGCGGCAGCTAGCCGACTGAGGA
This sequence comes from Campanula takesimana, assembly GCA_026119855.1. Lineage (NCBI taxonomy): Eukaryota > Viridiplantae > Streptophyta > Magnoliopsida > Asterales > Campanulaceae > Campanula > Campanula takesimana. The sequence goes on from JAOWBW010001085.1 coordinate 253,529, forward strand.
TGAGGAGTAATATGGTGGCGGCGGCGGGGAGGTGAGGGTGGGAGACGGGAGGGGTGGGAGGCAGGGCAACGATGTTTGTATTTCCTTTTTTTTTTGTACTCAGAACCACAAGAGTTATAGGGTAATGGGTTTAAATGCTTTTTTTTTCCCCTTTAATTTTTAGAATTTACACTAAACACCCTACTAGCTAATATCAACTTCAAAGTCACCCAATCCGTTAGTCACGTGCATGGCACATGCTTTTTAATTGACTTTTTAACGAAATCCGTCAAAAAGGCCTTAACTGGCGAGTTTTTAAAACATCAAGACCCGATTTGACAAAAAAAGACACTCAAGGTTCGCTTGGAAGGGTGGTATGGTACTTCAGGGTCTAAATTGCAATTAACCCTAACAAAAATGGTGGTTTTATATACAAAGGAGTCTTCCTATTCTAGGTATGTTTGCTTAAACTCACAAATGAGAGTCGGTTTGGGTGGACTCTCACTTGGTTTTGAAAATGGTTTTTAATATTCATATCAAGTAAAGGAAAGAACAAAAAGGGCTGAGGGATTATTATGTACAATGGTGAACAAATGGGAAACAAATCCCATGACTGTTGTACCTATCCCAAAACTCATGAAATCTAAAAAGAAAAGGTTATAACTTCTTCCTAATATGTTAAACATCACACATGATTTTTATGTTAATTTTAGGAGAATTTTATGATGTCCAAACAAGTTATGCAAGGTGAACTCAATAGCAGTCTCAAAAGCAGTCAGAACAGGAAACATGGTGCACACCCACAAAAGATCTATCATTTACATCATGAAAACGTGGGAATCATGGAAAGCACCAAACATTAAAATTTCTCATAACATCTTTAATATGAAGCCTAACAAATTAGAAGTCCAAAAAGAAAGTTTAAGCATGTTAAAACACCTCTGACATTTTGGTGTCAGAACAGGAAACACATCAATCTGAGAGCAGAGAGTTGAAACAAAAAATGGAAAGAGATACTTATACTCATGGTAAAAATATGATATTTACATTATCATCCTCCTTTATCTGTGTAGAACAAAATATATTTCATGGACAAAGACCAAACACCACATTTCGTATGAGTAAAAGAGGTGACAAAACAGAGTGGTCTGGACTCAAAACTTGCCGGACAGACACATACATCATGGAAACAAGCATCAAAACTCAACCAAATGAAGTGTTATAGGCATGGAACTTTGTGTTTGCATATATATACATGTTCTTGACACAAAGGCATGGAAACCACCTATTTAGGAATGGATTGAAGATGTTTCACATGGCAAAAGATAGACAGTGACAAATTTGGGGCTTTAGATGGAAAGCACGTGAAGACCTTTGAAAGCAGGGGCGGATGTACGCTTGGTGGGGAGGGGTCAACTGACCCCCCTGACTTTCGCATTTATGTCATTTAGGCCCTTGAAATCTTTTGTTTTTTACTTGAGATTTTTAAACTGACCCCCTGAAAAAGAACATCTGACCCCCTCAAAAATAAACTGAATTTCCCAAGTTAAAAACCTCTTTTTCTTTGTAAAATTTTTCCTCTGCCGCACTTTGCACGAGATAAGCGAAGTAGGTGAACGCGCCGTACCTAACCACTGCCTCCATTGCCGTCGACTCATCGCCACAGGTTTGTTCCTTTTTTCTCTCATCCACCGGCCACCCTCCTCCCTAACTCCTAAATTTGTAAACCCTGATTTATTAAATCCCTAACAAAATTAGGACTTTAGAACTGTAGTTTCCTCTCTAATTCTCAGTGATTTGTACTTGCTTAATTGGTATACAGTGAATTCGAAATTGAATTGAACCAGCTTCGAAGTTAAATCTTTACAACAAGCAGAATTGAATGAATTGCCTATAGTAGTCCATGGTATAACTGAAGGAGTAATTGGTTAGATTAATATTGTATGCCAAATTCTGAAGTTTCTGCAACTTTGTTTTTCTATTGGAATTCAAGTCTTTTTCTATTTTAACCTATTAAATCTCTATGTCATTATTCTTAGTAATAAACTTCTGCATTTTATTTCTCTTTTCCAAATTCAGTTTCGAATTTGAATCTTGCAGTTGTACTCCCTCCGTCACAAACTGAATGCCATTTTGTGGAAAATTTATTTGGTAAAGAAGCATTTTGAGAATTAAAAAGTTCATTCGTTTTGACACCTTAAAAGTATATTTTGTTTATGTCTTGTGACCTTGAAAGTAGTATTTGTTTATGACATTGTTAGTCCATTTGCTTATACTCGTCGACCTTGGTGGAAGTAGGGATGGCAATTTGTCCGAGCCTGCTCCGTATCCGGGACGATCCGCTCCGCAGCGGGGCGGGTTTGGTAGCCTTTTTCAAAACCCGGCGGGTCACAGGGCGGGTTCGGTTTCACAGCTCAACCCGTGGGGCCCCGCCCCGTATACTAATATATGTATTTAATTACTATAATGTCCCTAACCCATTTCAATTATTACCCCGACAGCCCCACTCTCTATCCCTATCGGCATTTCAATTTATAGGCGGCTTCTCTTCTCTCTCTCAAATCGATCGATTTCCTAGGGTTAGAGGAGTCTGAGATGCGGCGCTAGCTAGAGAGAGACATCGACATCCATTTCACGACTTCCACTCCGCCGCCCGCCGCTTACAGGTCTTCCTCCGGTGACTTCCACTGGTTAGAAAGGTAAGTTAATCTTTCTCTCTCTCTCTCTCTCTCTCTCTCTCATATGTCGATTACTCAATTTGTCAATTTCTAGGGTTAGAAATTGATGTTGATTTTGATGTTGATTTTGATTTTCTAGGGTTAGAAATTATGATTTTCTAGGGTTAGAAATTATGGGCTGCCTAAAGCCCAAAAAAAAATCGATTTAGGACATGCGGTGCGGGGCGGCTGCGGGTTCACCAGTTGGCGGGGCGGGGCGAGGCGGGTTCGGTACTAGGGGGTTCTTTGAGGGGCGGGTACGGTTTTGGTCAAACCCGCCCCTTATCCTCCCCGTTGCCATCCCTACTTGGAAGGATATTTGTTTATGGTCTATTTGGCTATGGTCAATGGCCTTGTGAGTACAATTATTTATATTGACATTTTGGTGTATTATTTATGGTCACCAGCCTTGATAATGTTTAGTGTTTGTTGTCTGCCTTTTGCTTATTGTGTGTATTTTGAAGTAGTGTTGAAAAACTATTTCAAACGACTGAAACTTCACAAACGAATAAAGAGCCTCACGTATGAGAAACTAATGTTCAAAATTTGAATGGCGGTGAAAAATAAGCTTCATATGCTTTGTCAAATTTTATGTTCTTTAATAGTGTGATTTTATTTTTTCGTTTTGTAAAAATTGACCCCCTAACTATAAATCCTAGATCCGCCACTGTTTGAAAGCCTCCCCAAATCCACAAATATGAACATTAAACATGTAATATACACAATATATGCAAAATATACAATAATAACAAGTGATGACAATTGAATATCAACATTACAAACATTTGTTTAACAAGAACATGGCAAAGAACACCAAAATTACATCCTTGGTTCAACAATGGAGGTCTAGCCTAACAAGTGGCTAGACCTCTTAACAAACTACATGAATGTCTACATTTTACAAGTAGATATTACAATAAAGAGGTTTTACCTAGGTGGTGCTTCCTTTGCTTCCAAGGGAAGACTTTTTTGGTTGCTTTTCTAGAGGGTGATTGTGCTTGTGTTTGGATTGAGTTGTTTGGATGAGTGTTTGCTTGCTTTGTGAGGGTGTTTAGGGTGGTGCTATGGTGGTGTGGTGAAGGTGTATGGACTGAGATTAGGGGGTGTAAGGTGAGTGTTGAGAGTGTAAGTATGAGGGTGAGTTTGAGTGAAGAGAGTATGAGTTGTGATGCTCTTCTTGTGTGTTGTGTGTATGAATTGTATCTTGTAAAATGGATGAATGTGGTTGTAATATGGATGGGGGAGGTGGTGAATGACCTTAGGTGCCCTTGCTTAGGTCTAGGGGGTCATTTAGGGGGAAACTACCCGCCACAAATGCAGCTGGAAATGGCATAAAGTTGATTTGAAATGGGCAAGTTGTTAATGGAGCAAAACTGCAAAACTGCCAGGGGAAGGGGAGCCGTACGGCTCATTGAGAGCCGTACTCGTATGATGGAGCCGTACGGCTTGTGTAGAAAATCTGGTGGAGCCTTATCTTTGTTGGGTTTTGATACATCATGCGCAGCGGAATAAAACATAAGATCAAACACCCATGAGCCCGGATCCGTGCATGTTGATTAGATTAAATACAAGATGAAAGAAAACAAACCCTTGAAGATCGAATCCATGAACACGGACTTTGAGGTGCTAAAGAAAACACCCTCTATCGGTATCCACACGTCGAACGGATATCAAGAACACCTTCTTGATCTGGATTGCTAGACCCAAGGCTAGGTGAAGAAACGGTTTCTTCATAAGAATTATTTTGCTTAATTGATTATAGTCTTTTAATGATCATGGATCGTAAAATAAATAATCATACCTCTCTATAATTTATTGTTTCTAAAACAATTGTTTGTGATTTCCAAAATCACCATTAGAGGCTGTCAAACCCGGTTGTATATCTTATATAAGGGTCTGACCTAATTCTGTTTGGGATCGGGATTCCTTGACAGTCAAGAAAACTGAACAAACTGGACTGGTACGGGAGGAGTGGCCGTACGGATCCATAGGAGCCGTACGCCAATCTCATGGCCGTACGGTCGCTTCCCAAAAAATCCCAGTTTTTCCGCCTTTTCAATCCATTCTATTGTGTGTGACCCAATAGGATTGTACTATGTTGGGAATGAGTCAGAACCCGTAAGTCATAAGCGGACTCTAGCAAGCCATTATGACTACCGAATTAGCACAACTTTGAAAGTCCAAAGTTACCTTATAGAACATATCACAATACCTTTATCACGCGATATCATATTGGACATAAGTCATGGTCTACGTCAACTTATCTTATCCAATGCTTTCTCGATCCCGAGTAGATTGATATGAGCAAATGATATTGATCACATCAATTCATTTGGGTTTGGCCATACACTATTATCAATCTCACTCATCGAGTGGCCAAGCAGATATCTCTCTTGAGAGAGGGACAAATCCCATCTTGACTTATCATTTTGCCCTACAAGAATCCAATTATGCTAATCGTAGCCTTTATAACCACCCGGTTAGGGGTAGCATTTGAGTACGTCAAACATAATGTTCATCATGTGGAAGACCATGATAATCTCAGGTCTAAGGATTCAAATGATATAACTATTATGAGATTTAATTATGACATTTGACCATGACATAAATCTCATAACGGTTCTATCCAGTAACTTGTTCTCCAATAAGTACCCACAAGTTTAATCCGCATCCTATGCACCATAATCATCATATGATTATCCATTAAACTCATGCTAGCCCTTCATAAGTGATAGGGATAATGATTATTATAATAAACATGCAAAAGATATAATAATTGGGTTTATTATCTCTGTAACAATGAAGCTATGATATAACGCATAGGTCTTTCTCAAGGGCCTAAGGCTTAATATCCAACAATCTTGCCACGTGTCGCGCTCCGATTGGTCCGTCCTTTATTCAATTGCCCAACCACTTGCTGCCACTAGCTGGATGGTGGTTAGTGTACCTATTATTAACAACCAAGGAGAAAATATAGAATGAGCGTGAGGTAATAATTCCATATTAATTCGAATCAATCCGTATGCTCCCATTTTTAATAAGATTTGGTTCATCAATTCCCTTTTTGAATTCTTAGACATGTGATGATCCACAATTCTTGCTCCGGTATTGGTTTCGCAACAATCCAAGTTTTGTCCGTGTGCGCGCATAACGGTGTCCCAGTTGTCTGCGATCCCAACATGAAAGTTGCTTGAAATAATATTGTGATCACGTCCGTCTATCTGCAATATATTTATAAGCAAGAGAATGCAATAATACATTTTTAAGTGCACAGAATGGGCGATAACGAGCTGTTCTAGGGGTGCGGGCCCCGTTTCGGGTCCCGCAGCTCAAAAATTGAAGTACATGCATGCTTACTCGTTTTTTCGCGCTGATCATGAATTTTAGGTCCGTTAATCCATTCGATGCACCGATAAGGCTCACGGCACTCCCGCATAGCCAAATATGGGCTCTAGGTCAATTTTAGGGTTTAGACCAATCAAAAAGGGTTTGTCGGGGGTGCGAGATCGGGGTGTCTACAATAGGCTACTCTCAAGTTGCCTGTTGAAAAATACTACTCTCAATTTGTTTTTTTGTTTTTTACATTACATTCTACATTTGGTATAGGCTAGTACCAACAGAGTACCAACCGTACCAACTAAGTTGGTATACCGACTAGTTGGTAGGTAATGGTACATAATTTTATGTACCAAATTAAAATTGGTTGGTACATGGTATAAGCAAAATGTAACTGGTATACCTACCAATCCATCCCTACTCTCTCTCTCTCTCTGCCCCCAATTTTTTTTTGTTGTTTTTTTAAAGAGTGTAATAATAAATTTTGAACGATAAATTTGAGTTAATTTGTTTAACATAATAAAATTGTAAAACTTGTTATTGGTACACCAATATAAATACTATCAAATAAAAAAAATTAAATTTCATTAAAATGATTATATTAACTTAAAATTATTTTTCAATTTTTTTTTCGTGCTAATGTACAAAAAACAGAGATATTTATTTGGGGACAGAAGTGATAATATTCATCGCTTTTGATTTTCATTTTTTTTTCTTTCTTTAAAGCAAGCTATACACTCTTAACTGAAAAATAATATATTGTCTTTCATAAATTTAATTTCATTTTTCACAAATAAAATTTTTAATGTTATTTGTCTTTTGTGCTCATCGGCTTCGGCGAATAACATACATCAAGTTAATTATCCTATTGAAAGTCTATTTTTACGATATCTTATTCTTTTTTGTAAAAAAAAATCTTTATAGTATTTTTATGGCATATTTGGGATTTTCTTTTTAACAAAAATCTCTCTCTCTCTCTCTCTCTATATATATATATATATATTAAAGTTGGCTAAAAGAGCTATGGTATTGACATGTGGACAAACAATGGAGAAAGCTTGCATTTGGAGAAGCCACATCAACAACATACTAATAAATAAGTGACTTTTCATTTTCTTTTCATTAGCTAATACTATTAGCTAATAATAATAGTTACTAAAAAGGATAACTATAATAGTTAACTATTATAGTAACTATTACTATTATTAGTAATAGTTAACTATAATAGTTAACCATTATAGTTAACTATTACTCTTATTAGTAATAGTTACTATTATAGTTAACTATATTAGTTAACTATTACTATTAATAGTATTAGTTAACAATATTAATTACAATACAAGTTAAATATTACTATTAATAGTATTAGTTAACTATAATAGTTACTATTATAGTTAACTATATTAGTTAAATATTACTATTAATAGTATTAATTACTACTATATTAGTTAACTATTACTATTAATAGTATTAGTTAACTATAATAGTTACTATATAGCTAATTATTACTATTAATAGTATTAGTTAACCATAATATTTACTTTATAAGTTATTTTTTACTATTAATAGTATTGGTTAACTATAATAGGCTACATACATTAACTATTACTATTATTAGTATTAGTATTAGTTGATTATAATAGTTATTATATAAGTTAGATTATTAATTTTTAATATTAATTAATCATAATAGTTACTATATCAATTAACTATTACTATTAATAATATTATATTATTATAATAATTATATTAATAATTATTATTATATAGACTAATCATTTCTATTAATATATATATTAACTATTACTATCAATAGTATTAATTAATTATAATAGTTATTATAATAATAGTAATCACATAGATTAATTTTTATTATTAATAGTATTAGTTAAAATGATGATTACTATATTAGTTAACTATAGTTAAAAGACATAGTATTGGTTTCCGTGCAGAGCACGGGTTACCCGCTAGTATTTGTTAAAGTCAACCTCGCTGGCCACCAAATATATAATAAAACAAATTTTTGGAATGTAAGACTATGTTTAATGGTGAACCAAAATTAGTTCATCATGTGCAATTTTGTAATCCAAATTAGTTTATGGCAATTAGTGGTGCATAAAATTTCGTTAAAGCAGACTCCTGTGAGACCGTCTCACAGCCAAGCCGAGCCGAGCTGTCGAGCCAATCATTTTTTTTTCTTTTTGCCCTCCAACTTTTTTTCCCTGTCATTTTTTATTCGCCAGCAAAAGTAACACTTTTATACTGAAATGTAACACTTTTTTTAAAAAAAATGTACCACAATTTTGCTGAAATAGATTAACGATAACATAAAATTGACAACTAAACTAATGTTACATTTTATACCGATCATATACATGAATTTTTATTTTTTTTTAAGAAAAAAGTAACATTTAACCTATAAAACTGATACATTCATCTATATAGCATATGACAATCATATATGCAATGTGTTACACTTCAATTATTACTTTTTCTAACCACAAAAACTATTTATATTATTTTGCAAAACTGCAGTTACAACTTACAATAAAGTGTTACTTTTTTAAGACCAAACTGTTACTTTCTTCATAAGAACGTGTTACATCTCAAGAGACGAGTAACTCACTTTTTTTTTTCGTGTATTAAAAAATGTTTTAAAAAAAAAAATCAAACAATATCATGACCTATCTAGTTTTACTCGTCTCGTCGAGACGAACACACCGGTATTTTTAGATTTTTTTTACGACTTCAAAATCACAAGGTATTGCATTTTAAAGTTGTTGGAGATTATTTTATGTGCGCCACGTGTCGCGATTTGGGACGGATGTGAGGCTGACGGGCGGGCGAACGGGTCGGATAACCGGGTATGACCCGTGGGCGGACCCGTCGCACGGTGTGCGGTGGCCGCACACGAGTTTTGCCAATTTCGTTTACGGACATGAACAAAAATTTTCAAATTGGTTCGAACTATATATGTATTTTGTAATTTTATCATTTTTAAAATAATATTGTTTAAATAAAAATATTATAATATGTATATAATTTCTTTTTTGTATATAAATAGAGTCTAATTTTGTAGTATTTCACATTATTTTAATATTTTACTACAATTTATAAATGATTTGATTTTTTTATTGTATATATTTGATACATTTTTAACATTTTATATATTTATGTTTTCTCTTCCACCAAAAGACGTCGTATATGTCATAATATAAAAAATGTTTAATTTCTTTTTTCCTATAAATAGAGTTGAAGATTGCCCAGGTCATGTACATCTCCTCGCTCTGTAATTAGCAAAAAAATCAAGTTTTTTTTTTTTTTTTAATGGTTAATTACGAGAATAGTTCTCATAATTCTAAAAATAATCCCGATCATGCTTGGTTCGAGGAAATGCTTGCTAACGATCTAAAGATTGTATACATCATTTTATTTATTATCGTTTTTGATTTCTTTTCGTTTGTGTGAGATCGTAAGCGTCGTTTTATTTATCATCATTGTTGCTTTTTATTCGTTTGTGTGTTGTATTTTTTTTTCATGTGTGTAATGCTTTAAATGTCGTAATTTGACATTTATTTATGAAAGTTTAATTGTAAAAATTGCACAATTAAGTAAAACAATAAAATAAATAATGGAATATGTCTTATTTCAATGACATTAATATTTTATTTTATTTTTATTATTAATTTATAACATCAAATTACTATTTAAAAAATATATTTATGAAGAGAAAATTTGTTCACCACTACAAAATGTAAGCTGGTGTAAACAAAATTTCGTTTACAAGCCCAGTTTCATTCACCATTGTACATGCTCTAAGGAGTATATGCACATATACTTCTACACAGCTATGCGTAGTATGTTGAGTCGAGTTGGTGTCATATTTTCGATCACATTCGTTTTGATTGATTACACAATTCAATACAATAATAGTCTCTTTTATCTATTCAACTTTTTTAGTAATTTATGTAAGAACATGGATTGAATAACAAGTCATTAATGATCCATTCATGAAATCATGATTATAGTGCTAGTATAAAGTGTAGTGGATTAAATAAATGTGTAGAATTCCTGGATGTAATATTACCTATTTTTGATGGGCAAAGTGGTAATTTGACATCACTAAGGTTGAAAGGGTGTAGTCCCTAAATGAGGTGCCTATTGGTTTCATATATAAAGGGCTCTCCATCAGCCCTAGAAGTCACTACATAATTATTATACTCTCTCATCATACTCTTCATTAAGTGTTCAAGAAGTCTAGAGAGAAAGAGGCACAATCATTTAGAAGAACTCCGTCCCCTACTTTATTGTTTTTTTTATTCTCCCTACAACATCAAAGATGGATTCATCAGGTATACGATTCCGCCTTCTTCTTCTCCCTTCTCAAACTTATTCCATAATTGAGTATGGCATTCAGGGTTAAGATTGTTCCAACAATTGGTATCAGAGCCCCCTCATATTTTGGTTAGGTTTGAGTTCTTTTAGAAAGCCTTAAAACGCTTTAATTTTGATTCATTTTCTGTTGAATCATTAAGTTTTTGATGTTGTTTAGAGGCTCTAATTCATTGATAGAGTGCTGATATTCATCATCTTAAGTTTTAAGAAAAGGTTTGAAAAAGTTTTGATCAATGAACACAATGGTTCAAGTTTAACTATCCCTATATAGCATAATTATGTGTAATGCATAATTATGTGGATCTACTTACTTGTTTCCATTGTTTTAAAAACAAGATTATCCCTTAAAGTATGTTTATACATTGTATAATGTATACCCATGTGGATCTACTTGTTTTTCATACATTTGGGAATAGTTTGGACAAAAATAGATTTGCAGAAAATGGCTCTGCACGGCCGAGTCTTTGGATCTGCTCGGCCACTTGAACCGATGTGTTTGATCCGGGCTGGTGTGTTGTTTAGTCCGGGCGGATCTATTGGGCTTGCACGGTCGTGTCTTCTGTTTAGCACGGCCGTGTACTATTTGCCGAGAAATCAATGTTTCTGTAAAAGTGGTGCTCGGCCGTGTCATTCTCAATGCTCGGCCGTGCTAACACTGTTCACAGAATTTGGAATTTTCAAATTTTCTGCACAGATTTTGTTTTCCCTTTTGAACAAAACATACATTTTTCAAACCTTAAAGTCTTGATTAATTATATGCTTAAACAATTTTATTCATTGTTTAAATAATGTTATCACCAAAGTGATTAACGTTATTTAAATCCAAAATTGTTAAAGTGTTGAATTTTTGAGTTAATATGTGAATGACTTGATTTTTCCAAAAAAGATCTTGACATTTGACTAAACTTGAGCATTCATGTTGTAACAAATAAAATGAACATTAAGTTGTTTTGTTAGATGCTTATGTCGGCCCAAGGAAGATTAAGCATTTGATTAGAACATTGTTCAAATTGCTTGTTACCTAAGGCAATCATTTATGAGTCAACTCGCAATCCAAAGATTAGTTTTGATGTCATGTTGATTGTCTTGTTGATGGATTTCGTTGATATAATTAATCATTTATTAATTGTGTAGTTTCTTATTTATGTTTTGTATTCATTCTTGTTATCAAAATTTCAACAGATTTACTTATTGCTTCATCCGTAATTGTTGCTATGAGTACCGTACCGATGCTAAATGGGACTAGCTTTAAAACTTGAAAAAATAAAATGACAATGATCTTATGATATATGGACATAGATCTCGCATTAAGGGAACCGTTTCCTCTTCCTCTCTCTGATAAAAGCACTCAAGAAGATTGCTTAAATGCTGAGAAGTAGAAACGCTCCAACCTCGTGAGCCTAATGATCATGAATATTGTTTTCCCGGAGACTATTTTGAATAGTGTCTCCAAGAATGTTGATGCTAAAACATTCCTTGATATCCTTGAGGAACGTTTGGCATCTACCTCTTCTCATGGGACAAAGAGAAGAGGGAAGGATATTGCGGTTGCAAGTAATAAGAAGCCTAAGGGATCATCGAATGGTCATAAGAAAAACAAATGCTTCTTTTGAAAGGACCTCACTCACATGAAGTACGACTGCCCTAAGTATCATGCTTGGCGTGCTAAGAAATGTATGTCATTTGGTCTTGTTTGTACTAAGGCTAATTTGGTTTAAATTCCTACATATACATGGTGGTTGGATTCTGGTGCAACAACTCACATAAGTATGTCTATGTAGGGTTGCCTGAATTACCGAAGACCCAGTGAAGATGAAGAGATTCATCTATATGAGAGCTGGGAATCCGGTTGAAGTTATAGGCATAAGGACTTTTCAGTTATTGTTAAGTACTAAGTATTGTTTTGTATTAAATAATACATTTATTGTACCATCATTTTAGATGGAATTTGATATCTATCACAAATTAGACAAGGAAGGTTACTCTTGTTCATTTGGTAATAATAGATGTGATCTTTATTTTAATTTCAAGGTTGTTGGTACTAGTACTTTGTCAAGTAATCTTTATTTACTTGACACTATTCAAACAATAAATGAGTCTCAAGATAATGAAACCAAAAGTAGAAATCAAAAGTTGTCAAGTAAAAATACTTGTACCTTATGGCATAGGCATTTGGGTCATATCTTCAAGATGAGAATTGATAAGCTTGTGTCAAAAAGAATCTTGAACAAACTTGATATTCCGGAAAAGACTTTGCATTAAAAGCCTTAAAGGAAAATTTACAAACAAAGAAGTATCCTCGAGAGTATCAAGTGTCCTAGAATTAATAAATACGGATTTTTGTGGACCATTCACTACCCCTTCATGGAATGGTCAACAATATTTTATTACATTCATAAGACGACTACTCTCATTATGGGTACATTTATTTACTTCATGAAAAGTCTCAATTATGGACGTTTTCAAGTCTTATAAGGCTGAAGTTAAAAATCAACTTGGGAAGACTATTAAGAACGTTAGGTCCAATCATGGTGGTGTATACTATGGTCGGAATGACGGTTCAAGGGAACAACGTCCAGGTCCTTTCGCTCGCTATTTTGAGGAGTGTGGATTGTCCCCCACTACACTATGTCTGGGTACGGATTGCATTAATGGTGTAGATGAGACGTAA
>JAOWBW010001085.1:266726-432729 GCA_026119855.1 Campanula takesimana
AGATCTTTGTTGCAAATGTTATATCCTCTACAACGGAAACGAACATAGAGGTAAATTCGATGCCAAAGCCGACGAAGGTATTTTGTTGGGTATGCCAAACACTCTAAAGCTTTTCGTGTTTTCAATAGAACTACATTAGTGATAGTTGAATCTGTACATGTTACATTTGATGAACATTCTCTCCTTGAGCCACATTTGGCTCCAAATGTTGCTGATGATTCTATTGAGTTAAATGATACAGGTGCTCCTATTTATGTTGCTCCCACTCAAGATCAGAATCTATCAACACAAGGAAATCCATCTACATCAAATGCACCTAATTCAATGTATAATGCGCCTGGTGAATCCTCTATTGCGCCTCACTCAAATGATGCGCCTCATGATTCCTCTTACGCGCCTTTTCTACTGCTGCATCTGGTGTAAACCCAAATTTCAATTCTGAGCCAGTTCAACCCCCAAATTTCAATGACTTTGAATCTGGTGAAGAGGTACCAATTGAAGACCTTCAAATTACTACAACTCAACCTAACTTACCTCCTGAAATTCGTGAAGTTAGAGGTCACCCAATTGCTAATATCATCGGTGATCTACAAGTTGGTGTTCGTACAAGGAGAGCTACAAACTTTGATGCTTACACTGCTTTTGTCTCTCAAATTGAACCGAAGAAGGCTGATGAAGCGCTCCAAGATCCTAATTGGGTTATTGCAATGCAAGAAGAACTCAATCAATTTGAACGATGTAAGTTGGACTCTTGTTCCAAGACCAAATGATCAAGGAGTGATTGGTACGAAATGGGTGTTCAGGAACAAGATGGATGAGAATGGAACCATCACGAGAAACAAAGCAAGATTGGTTGCACAAGGCTATAGGCAAGAAGAAGGAATTGATTACGATGAAACTTTTGCGCCCGTAGCAAGACTTGAAGCTATCAGATTATTTCTAGCTTACGCCGCTCACAAGAACTTCAAGTTATATCAAATGGATGTGAAGAGCGCGTTTCTAAATGGTGAACTCCAAGAACAAGTCTATGTTGCTCAACCACCTGGGTTTGAAGATTCACAATTTCCAAATCATGTGTACAAACTCCAGAAAGCTTTGTATGGACTCAAACAAGCACCAAGAGCATGGTATGATACACTATCCAAGTTTCTCATCGAAAAAGGCTTCACTCGCGGTAAAATCGATACAACTCTTTTCATTGCCAAACATAATGGTCATAAATTACTTGTTCAAATTTATGTTGATGATATTATATTTGGTTCTACTAATGAATTGTTGTGCAAGCGTTTTGAGAAACTAATGAAGAGCAAGTTGAAATGAGCATGATGGAGAAACTCACATTCTTCCTCGGGCTTCAAATCAAGCAAATGAGTGAAGGCATTTTTATCAACCAATCCAAATACACAAAGGACTTAATCAAGAAGTTTGGACTTGAGAACGCTAAATCATACGATACTCCAATGGCCACCGGCAACAAACTCGACAAAGATCTAAAAGGTAAACGTGTTGATCAAACGCTCTATCGAGGTATGATTGGCTCACTCCTTTATCTTACTGCTAGCAGGCCCGATATTATGTTTAGTGTTTGTGTTTGTGCTCGTTATCAATCCGACCCTAGAGAAGCACACTTAATTTGCTGTGAAACGTATTATAAGATATCTCTCTGGCACTGTTAACCTTGGACTTTGGTACACCAAAGATTCGAACTTTAAACTTGTAGGTTACTCAGATGCGGATTATGCAGCGTGCACAATTGATAGGAAAAGCACAAGTGGCACTTGTCATTTCCTCGGATATAGACTTGTGTCATGGGCGAGTAAGAAACAAGCTTCAGTATCTGTCTCAACAACCGAAGCCGAATATATCGCTGCGGGAAGTTGTTGTTGTCAAATACTCTGGATGAAGCAGCAATTGGTGGACTATGATATCATCGAAGAAAATTGTCCCATCTACTGCGACAATACATCAACAATTGCGGTTTCTGAAAATCCTGTCATGCACTCAAGACGACCAGCACATCGACATCAAATATCACTTCCTCAAAGACCACGTGGAAAAAGGCAATATTCATTTGGAACACGTGGGAACCGACTATCAAATCGCCGACATTCTAACTAAAGCACTTGACGCGAACGGTTCATGTTTTTGAGAGGTGAAATGGGTATGCTTGAACTCAACTAAATTCAATATAGTTTTGTCAATACTAATGATTTATGTTGTGTTGAGTTATGAGTATATTAGGTACAAATGATTAAATCAATTTTTCAAAATTCAAAAGTTTCAAGGAAATTATCGCGCCATCTATGCGCCTTACTATCTGCGCGCCTATCAATCATGCGCGCGCTCAACCATCTTTGCGCGCCTTGATGTGTAATGCGCCTTGATGAATAATGCGCCTAGATGAGTATGCGCCTTGCCTGAAGTAATGCGCCTCTTCATGCGCGCATTAACTATTGCGGCTCAATCATTTCTCAAAATTCAATTTCAATGATTGAACGTAATAAATACACAAGTACCAGGTATGTTCATTCTGTTCATTTATTATAGGAATCTATGTCTTTTGACATTCCTTTAATTGTTCAAGGGTACTTGTGCAATTAAAATTTTTCCCTCGTTTTACGCTTTTCGAAAAATTTTATTTTCTGGGATATATTTCTTGCACACCAAACTTACACCAAAATAGATGTTTTTGGTGTTTGTGCAAAAATTAGTCAAAATTGCTCATACACTTAAAGGGAAAGTGGAGCAGTTTTTCAAAAACCTAAATGTCACATCATGACACTTTAGGTCATTCAGCCATTAATGCCCTTCAAATCCCAAAAATCCCTCATTAATGAATGTCCTTTTTGTCATGATGAGCCGCCATTTTCAAAATCCCTCATAAATGCAATCCTTTCAACTTCCCATCTTTTTAAATTTTTGACTGTTTTTTTTCATATCAGTGCAAGTTTTTAATCCTAACCTATAAATACACATCAACACCTTACTCCCTCCTACCTACTCTATTTCTCTCTCTCTCCCCGTCTCACTCCCTCTCTCCCAGACTCGTCTCTCTCTCTCTCTCTTCATCTTCATTTTTCTTCTTCATTTTACATTCATATATATAAGTTTATGGGTCCTAAGAAAGCATCATCTACACAAGACGATATGGTATGAATTCTCAACCTTTAATCTCCTTATATTTCTGTTTTTTTTCGTCATTTTCAGTGATGTTTTTCGTTTTTTTTAAAACCCGGATTCATTTTCTTTGATTTCTCTTGATTCGATGATCCGTTTTCTATATCGTTTGTTGGGTTGTGTTCTATTCTTGATTTCGAATCTTTTAAAACCAACATTTTAACGATCAATGCTCTGTTTGTTACAAATCTAAGTTTTTGTTTTCAAAATTTTTAAAATTTTCGGGCATTCTTTTGATCATTGTGCTTTCATTATTGATTTGTTCTTATTTTTGTTTGCATATTTAGATTCCTTGTCGTCATGCGGTCATTTTGATATATTATTTGTCTAGTTTGGTGAAGTTTCATGATTTCGTGTTCTTGGTGTTCTTCGAGCATTCAAGGGTCGTTCTTCGTGTTCTTCGTCATTTATGCATGTTTTGGTCTCTAAAAATTTTCTAACTTGTTTTCGAAAATTTGAAACTTTTTGATTTTCATTTCTTTCATTTGAATGCTTGTTGTTTGTTTTTCTTACTAAGTAAAAATTTCACGTCATGCGCCTATGTACTTCTTTATGCGCCTATTTTTTATGCGCCTGAATGATTTATGCGCCTCTACTTGTATATGCGCTTAAATCATTCTGCGCCTAAAAACCTTATGCGCCTAACTTCGTACTTAGTCAAATTTCGTTGTTTTAATTTTCCTTAGTATTCACATAGAACCATATTATGCGCCTTGTAACTCTATGCGCCTTCAATATTTTATGCGCCTAATTCAATCATGCGCCTTGATTCTCTATAATTTTGTGCGCCTGTTTCAATTATGCGCCTATATATTTCATGCGCCAATGTTACTTTGATCATTTTATGTTTCTATGCGCCTATATCACTTCTAACATCAATCATTTTTTTCAGGACCTTGCAAATTTCAAACTTGAAGAAACTCTTGATCTATTGGAGTTATCTGGTGAAGTGATGGGAAGAGAAATAATAGAGACTCTGCGCGTCGCTGGTCTGCTCCCTTTATTCACCATGGACCAAGATTTCTTCTCTGCGCTCCTCGTGGATGAGTTCTTCTCCACTGCTGTTCTAGTGGAAATTGACGTAAATGGCGCACTCACTACCGGATTGAGGCGCGCGTTCAAAATGTTGACGTCCATATTTCATCATCTGTGATTCGACACTTGCTCGGTTTTCCATCTACCGGTGAAGATCGCATTATTGGGCGCCCGATGACTTACTCAATTGATGATCAGAACAAGATGGCTGCCTCACTTCTAAATATTCCCACGCTTCAAAACAATATCAAAAACACCGAAATTCGAGATGGTGGAGAACTCTTGACTCACATCGCTCACTTGGTGGGAACTTCAATAGTGTTCAAACTGGGAACGTAAACCGATTCACGGTTGAACAATGGGAATCACAGCTGCTATCATGGCCAAGGAGAAGCTTCACTGGCCTCATATTCTGTTCAAGACTCTGCGTGAGCAAATTGATAAATTTGTGAAGAACAAAAGTGATGAAAAGACCCGATTCCGCTCACACTGCCTTATTCTCACAAAACTTTTTCTAACTTACCCTGAGTTAGTTAAGTTTTTGAATGAGAATCCGGAGTACAAGATCAACGATGTTCCAATTTTGGTAAAGCTAGTTTGGACCTCAAGAAGCGCAGGAAGAAGCCCACAAAGCGCGCAAAAGGAATCCAAATCAAGACTGTTGAAGGCTTAGTAGATGAAGACACAGAGTCCGATGATGCGCCAGTCCTTAAAAGCGCACCATTATTAAAGAGCGCAGTAAAAGCAAGCGCTAGACAAAGCGCAGATCCAGTGCCAGGCGCAGATAAAAGCAAAGGCAAACGGTAGTTGATGACCCTACTCCTGCGCCTGTCAAACGCACTAGATTTGAAACTGATGATGAGCGAGATCTGAGGCTAGCGCAGGAAGCCAGCAGGCTTGAGGCTCAACGAAAAAGAGATGAAGACTTTCTAGCCAAACAAGCTGCTGAGTCAGAAAAGTTAGAGCGCATGAAAGGCGCCGGATCAAGCGCAGATATTGAGAAAGGGCCTTCTGTTTCCGCGCCTTCCCAGCGCGCTCCTTCTCAACGCGCCCCCACTCCTCGTGCGCCCTCATTCAAATTTCAACCTTCCAATATGTCAAGGGTACAACTCCTCTCTGATTTCTTCGGCGATGACATTTCAGACATTGAGGAACCCGTTCAGGGGGAGCAAGAGACCATCCCTCAGCGCACTCCTTCTCCAGTTGCGCCTCCACCTGGACCAGATCCGATCTCAACAGAAACTTTTGATGTTGAAACAGTTGTTGTTGAAACTGTTGAAATTGAAACTGAAGATGAATTTGAGTCTCCTACTCATTCACCTCCTTCTGCGCCCCTTCAAGATTCTGCGCCCCTTCAAGATGATGCGCCACTCTCTACCCCTGCGCCTCCTCCGTCTGCTCCTGATTTGAGCGAGGTACTTTCCATTCTTCATTCTTTACAGCAGGGGCAAGCCAATTTAGAGCAAGGACAGGCGCATATAAAGTCTCAATTTGAGCTTCTTACTTCCTTACTCACTGATCAATCTGAAGAGATTGCTGCCATTAAGGGGGAGATGAACTCTCTCAAGGCCAAACTTTCTGCTCCTTCTCCTCCTCCGGCGCAGACTCAGGTTCAAGCTCATACTGACCAGGCGCAAACCACCGCTTCTGCGCCTACGTTCATACCTCAATCTGCTGCGTCTCAATCAAATATGAATGTGCTTGTATCTAAGTTGGATGTCCTGAAAGAGTTGGTCGTCACTCATTTCACTGCTGCTCACTCAAGCTCTGACAGACGCGCTGAACATATTTCTTCAGATATTATCACGGCTCAAAATGCCATTGAAGCTCACATTCAAATCTTGGAAGAAAACATTTCACAGCAGCAGCAAATCACTCAGCGTTCCATTGATGAATACCAAAACATCAATGTGAATCACTTGAGTTATATTAGAGACGGTATTACTGCTACTCACTCCAGTGTCACGGACACTCAAGGGTTAGCGAACCGTAGTCATCAGCTCGCAAAGCAAATTCAGCGTTCTGTTTCAGAGATCGTTGAAGGATTGAAGGAAGATGATGCGCCTCCCAACCCTTAGCTTCTATTATTTTTTTTTTGTAAATTTTTAGAACCTTTTGTAATAGAACAATCTCTTTTGTGATAGTGATTTTGTGCTTACTTGTTTTAGCACTTTTTGTTTTTGTTCTATTCAAAACTTGTAATTTGTAACTCTTACACCCCAAGTTTTAATGAGAACAATGCATCACTTATTATCAAACCTTGTTCACTCAAACTCCTTGTTTGTAGAACAATGAATATTGTTTAAATCCATATGCATCATATTGAATTGTTTCATACTTTCATGCATTAAGTTTAAACTTGGTTTAAACACATTTTCAAAACTAAAATTCATATATCATCTTGAATGTGTTAAACTATTGTTTTTATCTTTCCATATGTAACTCTTTATTCTTATTGGAATAGATTAGGAATCTATATTTTGGACCAGTGTGTACATTAACTTGAGACATGAATTACCAATTTCATTCATTTGGACATGTTTTTATCAAGTATAATGTTTGTCCTTGATATAGTAGGTAATGGCATCAATCAAATAGGGGGAGATTGTTGGGTATGCCCACATATATCTCAGTTTTAATGTATTAGGATTTATTAGATTTGATTGATCCATCACCTAAGTTTTATTTCATGGACTTTAGACCCACATGTAAAAAGTATTTATACTTCATTTTTTAGGTTGTCCATTGTTATAGAATAGGCTTAGAAATAGGGCAAGAAGATCAAGTTTCAAGAAAAATCACTCAGTGAGTTTGAGCCGCGCTTATGCGCCTCCACGCGCCACGCGCCTTCCACTTTCGCGCCATGCGCCATTTAGAGCGCGCGCATAAGGATTTCTTCATAAGATATGTTACGCGCCTATGCGCCCCTTGTTTTAAGCACACGCTTACTGTGCGCCTATTGGCTCAATGCGCCTCTTGGCTCAAACGCGCCTCAAAGTATTTTTTCAACACTCAGTGATTTATTGAAGACTCGAAGACTTGAAGAGAATTCAAATTACGCCAATGATCCAACGGTGGTTAAAAGATGCATATGCGCCTAATCTGTTGACACGCGTCCATAACGGTCACTTTTATGTTGAGTGTCAAAATGGCCATAATATATGCATGCTCCAATCAACAAGCGACAGCTCATCTTATCCACAAGGATTTCCAACGGCTAGTTTTTTGAAGTTCACTATAAATACCCCATAACTTCAACATTTTGAAGTTGCTGAGTTTTGCTAAGAATTTCAAGAATTTCTCTCTCAAAGCATTTGTTGAAGATTTGAAGATTGCCTTCGTTTTTCCAGATTTCTCAAGAACATCTTCATACCTTCATCCTTAGCCCAGATCTTCAAGCCTTAACACTTTAGTTTCTTGTGCTCTCCATCTCAAAGATCTAAAGAGCCTTGATACTAAGAACACACACGCACCTCTTTAAGATTAATCATTTAGATTCATCTTTTAGAGATACACCGGTTATTGTTTTGGATTTGTTCTTTCATAGTAATAGATCTTGAGTTAGTGTATAAGCTCAAACATTGTAATTTGTAACACTCACTCATTATATAAGATCTCGATTAGAAATCCAAGACTAACCATCTTGGTAGAGGACGTAGATCTTTCATTGATCGAACCTCTCCAAATAGCTTGTGTTATTATCTTGTCATTTCTTTCAAGTTATTATTTTCACTCACTATTTGCTTGTTTACTCATTGTAGATTGATTGAACTGAATTGTGTTGTGTTGTTATATCATTTGCCTTAGTTCCTTATTTCACTCACTTTGAGCCAAAATACTTAGTGTGTGTGTTGCGCTCCCTTTATCACTTTGCGCCTATTTTCATTACTAAATTCCGCTGTGCATTTCACTCACTCACTTAGGCGCATTTCATAACGCTTACTTGATAAAGTGCGCATTCGCAATTGAGTTTTTCAAGGGTACGAAAAGAATTTTAAAACAGCTATTCACCCCCCCCCCCTCTAGCTATTTTTCATACCCTTGTTGCCCTTTGGGACCAACAAGAAGCACCTGCGCAAGATCAAGTTCAAGTTGAGAAAAGCGCAGATCCCAAAATTTCTACTTCTGAGCTATTGGACATGGATGATGAAGTCTTCGCTTTATTTGTGAAGAAATTTCAAAAGTTCAGAAAAGTCTCAAGACCCAGCTCAAACAACAAATTTCAAGGATCTTCCAGCAGAGCTCCTCCAAAATTCACGAGGAGTAGTGATTCTAAAAGAAAAGAAGATCTTGTTTGCTTTAATTGCAGGAAACCAGGACACTTTGCTTCAAGCTGCCCAACTCCAAAATTTGAATATATACAGAAGAAGAGCAGCCATACTCCCAAGTTCACTCCCAAATTCACTCGTCACAAGGGAATGGTTGCGGAAGAAGCAGCACCAGCAAATGAGCAGAACACTTGGATTGAAACAGACTCAGATGAGAGCGATGAAGATTCCGATGATGGACTCGTTTGTTTGGTGGCAAATGATGATGAAGTTGATACTTGTGATTCTGATAATGACTTCTCCAAGGATGTTCCTGATATGAATGCATTGAATAAACCTATCAAGAAATCTGCAGGTTTTCAAGAAGAGAAAAGGAAGAAAGGACCAACCATCAGCGAGCTCGTGGAACAAGGATTTCTCACTCTGGCTCAAAGCGATGGTGGATTGTTATTCTCACGATGCGATCTAAGTGCAAGGAACAAGTTGAGAAAAGGAGCTTACATTAGACCTCAAGTTGAACCAACTGCTCCAATCTCCAAAATCAATGATGATGAAGTGATTGCTGAACAAGAAAAATTGTTCAAAAAGGCTGAAAAGTAATCACTAGATTTGATAGTATGAAGGAAGCTTTAGCACTATCATGTGATGAAATTTCCCAGCTTAAGACCGAGAAATCTCTACTTAAATCTGAACTCACCCTCCTTAAGGAGCAGATAAAGAGCATGACTCCTCTTACTGTTAAAAACTCTTTTCTAACAGAACAGAACTCACTTCTTAAAGTTCAAAACGATGAATTGGTTGCTCAAATTACTGATCTTAAAAAGATTACAAATGAGTGGTCCAATTCTCGTGTCACTATGGAGAACATATTTGAGTCCCAAAAAGTCAGTGGTGATAAAAGTGGCTTGGGATTCTCATCAACTAGTGACAACTTTAAATGTGATGTCTGTGCTGAAAGAAATAGTGAATTTACAAACCAACAAACTTTTGAAATTCCCAAGGAAAAACATTCTAATTCAATGGGTAAAGGACAGGAAAAAGTCAAGAGACAAACATTCCATTATGTCTACCCAATGAAGCAATTTGGGAAAGCAAATGGGAAAGATATAGCTACAGATGAATCATCCTCTAGCAAAATCCCTCTTGAAACCAAGAGCGCTCCTTCTACAAGTAATCATTATGCGCCAAGGAGCCATGCGCCTCAACGCCATGCGCATCCTAGCCCTATGCGCACTCCTAAAAAAGGCGCTCCAAAATTTCAAAAGAAAGATTTTGTTAAGGCTGACTCATCTGACCCAAGGAAGAATGATATCCCTAAGAAAAGTAAAGAGTTTGTGAAAACTCATGTGATTAGTGGCTTTCATCATTGTTCCATTTGTGATTGTTCTGGACACAAGGCCGTGGAATGCCTTTTGCGATTCACTCCCAATGCCAAAGGACGTAAAACCCCTAAGGTCAAGCAAGAGTGGGTTGTCAAAAGTTTCTAACCCTAGGACCCAAAAGGAATAAAGGGGACCTGCTTAAATGTCTATATTTCAGGTTCTTTGTTTCATGGCTGGATCTTCAAAAGTTAGAAATTATGAATGGATTCTCGATAGTGGGTGTTCAAGACACATGACTGGAGATGAATCCTTATTAGAAGATGTCCATGAAGAAAGAGGTCCCTCAGTTACATTTGGTGATAATAACAAGGGTCAAGTTGTAGCATATGGAAAGCTCAAGAAAAACAAAGTGTGCATTGAAAGAGTCTCTCTCGTCGAAGGACTCAAGCACAACTTATTATCCATATCTCAATTCTGCGATAAAGGATTAGAATGCCATTTCTCTTCAACGCAATGTCTTATCAAGAATGGCAAAACTGGAGCTATCTTACTCACGGGTTATCGTAAGACAAATATTTACATCATTGATTTCCATAGTATGAACTCTAGTACTAATCTTTGTTTTGTAGCTAAAAGTGTAAGCGAGAATAGTTGGTTATGGCACAAGCGCATGAGTCACTTGAACTTCCAATGTCTATCAAAACTCAGCAGGGACAATCTTGTCAAAGGACTCCCCAAAGTTGCTGATCATCATGACAACAAATGCGCAGCTTGTCAACTAGGCAAACAATCAAAGCAGTCTTTCTCCAGCAAGACAAATCCCTCAACTTCAAAATATTTGCAACTGCTGCACATTGATCTATTTGGACCAGTTACCACTGCAAGCTTCAAAAGAAATAAATATACTTTAGTTGTGGTGGACGATTTCTCAAGATATACATGGGTGGAAATGATGATCTCAAAAGATGATTGTTACGACATTCTCACCACTCTATTCAGACTGCTCTAAACCCAAAAAGAAGATGATATTGTTAGTGTTCGATCCGATAATGGAACAGAATTCAAGAACAACGGTGTTGCTCGATATTGCGACGATCATGGGATAGATCACAACTTCTTAACTGCTGGAGTTCCACAACAAAATGGTGTAGTGGAAAGAAAGAATAGGACGTTGATTGAAGCAGGAAAGACGATGATAGCCGAAGCGAAATTGCCTAAGTACTTTTGGGAAGAAGCTATCAACACTGCATGTTTTACTCAAAATCGCTCCCTCATCAACAAACGTCACAACAAGACTCCATATGAACTTTGGCGTGGTAGAACTCCCAACATTGCATTCTTCAAGATCTTTGGTTGCAAATGTTATATCCTCTACAACGGAAATGAACATAGAGGTAAATTCGATGCCAAAGCCGACGAAGGTATTTTTGTTGGGTATGCCAAACACTCTAAAGCTTTTCGTGTTTTTAATAGAACTACATTAGTGATAGTTGAATCTGTACATGTTACATTTGATGAACATTCTTTCCTTGAGCCACATTTGGCTCCAAATGTTGCTGATGATTCTATTGAGCTAAATGATACAGGTGCTCCTATTTATGTTGCGCCCACTCAAGATCAGAATCTATCAACACAAGGAAATCCATCTACATCAAATGCGCCTAATTCAATGTATAATGCGCCTGGTGAATCCTCTATTGCGCCTCACTCAAATGATGCGCCTCATGATTCCTCTCACGCGCCTATTTCTACTGCTGCATCTGGTGTAAACCCAAATTTCAATTCTGAGCCAGTTCAACCCCAAATTTCAATGACTTTGAATCTGGTGAAGAGGTACCAATTGAAGACCTTCAAGTTACTACGACTCAACCTAACTTACCTCCTGAAATTCGTGAAGTTAGAGGTCACCCAATTGCTAATATCATTGGTGATCTTCAAGTTGGTGTTCGTACAAGGAGAGCTACAAACTTTGATGCTTACACTGCTTTTATCTCTCAAATTGAACCGAAGAAGGCTGATGAAGCGCTCCAAGATCCTAATTGGGTTGTTGCAATGCAAGAAGAACTCAATCAATTTGAACGATGTAAGGTTTGGACTCTAGTTCCTAGACCAAATGATCATGGAGTGATTGGTACGAAATGGGTGTTCAGGAACAAGATGGATGAGAATGGAACCATCACGAGAAACAAAGCAAGATTGGTTGCACAAGGCTATAGGCAAGAAAAAGGAATTGATTACGATGAAACTTTTGCGCCCGTAGCTAGACTTGAAGCTATCAGATTATTTCTAGCTTACGCCGCTCACAAGAACTTCAAGTTATATCAAATGGATGTGAAGAGCGCGTTTCTAAATGGTGAACTCCAAGAATAAGTCTATGTTGCTCAACCACCTGGGTTTGAAGATTCACAATTTCCAAATCATGTCTACAAACTCCAGAAAGCTTTGTATGGACTCAAGCAAGCACCAAGAGCATGGTATGATACACTATCCAAGTTTCTCATCGAAAAAGGCTTCACTCGCGGTAAAATCGATACAAATCTTTTCATTACCAAACATAATGGTCATAAATTACTTGTTCAAATTTATGTTGATGATATTATATTTGGTTCTACTAATGAATTGTTGTGCAAGCGCTTTGAGAAACTAATGAAGAGCAAGTTTGAAATGAGCATGATGGGAGAACTCACATTCTTCCTCGGTCTTCAAATCAAGCAAATGAGTGAAGGCATATTCATCAATCAAGCCAAATATACAAAGGACTTAATCAAGAAATTTGGACTTGAGAACGCCAAAGCATACGATACTCCAATGGCTACCGGCAACAAACTTGACAAAGACTTAAAAGGTAAAATGTTGATCAAACTCTTTATCGAGGAATGATTGGCTCACTCCTTTATCTTACTGCTAGTAGGCCCGATATTATGTTTAGTGTTTGTGTTTGTGCTCGTTATCAATCCGACCCTAGAGAAGCACACTTAATTGCTGTGAAACGTATTATAAGATATCTCTCTGGCACTGTTAACCTTGGACTTTGGTACACCAAAGATTCGAACTTTAAACTTGTAGGTTATTCAGATGCGGATTATGCAGCATGCACAATTGACAGGAAAAGCACAAGCGGCACTTGTCATTTCCTCGGATATCGACTTGTGTCATGGGCAAGTAAGAAGCAAGCGGCAGTTTCTGTCTCTACAACTGAAGCAGAATTTATCGCTGCTGGAAGCTGTTGCTGTCAAATTCTGTGGATGAAGCAGCAATTAGTGGACTATGACATCAAAGAAGAAAATTGTCCCATTTATTGCGACAACACTTCAACAATTACTGTTTCTGAAAATCCTGTCATGAATTCGAAGACCAAACACATCGACATTAAATATCACTTCCTCAAAGACCACGTGGAAAAAGGGAATATACATCTAGAACACGTGGGAACCGACTATCAAATCACCGACATTCTTACAAAAGCACTTGATGCTAAGAGGTTCATCTTTCTTAGAGGAGAAATGGGTATGCTCGAACTCAGCCAAATTTTGTCAATATGATTTGTCAATACTAATAACTTTGTTGTTGATAAAATTATAAGTTAGACATACACCATGCGTCTGCGCACAAGAAGCGCACGGAGCTATGTGCATAAGGTAAAACCGTTGATGTTTTTCTATCTTGAAACTCTGCGCACTTTAAAGCTGCGCATATTGATCATGCGCATGACCCCTGGATCTAAGGTACGTTCTTTTTTTAATAGTTTCACTTAGGTCCTTGACTTGCTGAGTCAGCATAATTCGCAAGGGTACTTGTGTAATTATTATTTTCCCTCGTCATTTTATTTGATTTTTTTGGGAAATTACATTTCTGCCCTCTGCGCACGTCCCACCTCATTTAATGCAAAGGCATTGAGTGACGCGCATTTAATGCTCTTTGTGTGCTGATTATGATGGAATAGGAAAATATTCGTTTTGACCATTAATGACTGACACACGCGCGTGGCTAGGACTTTTCACGCGCGCGGCTAGGACTTTTCACGCGCGCTCCTCAATGGGCCACGTCATCTGCGCGTGCAACTCACTTGCGCGTGCGCCCCACTCGCCTGACTTTCACCAACTTGTTGTCAGCGCGCATGACGTAAGCATTTTTTTTAATGATTAAAACCTACTCCGCCGTCTCTCTCTCTCTCCTCACTTCTATGCTAAATCTTTCCTCAACCGCCTTCCTCTCTTTCTGACATCTTTCTCTCTCTCTGCACTCAATCTCTACTTTTCCTTGAAATCTTCTCTATATATATATATCATGGCTCCCAAGAAATCATCCACTTCATCTTCCAAGAAGCAAGAGGATCCACAAATGGTAAGAACTTCAATCTCAATCTTTTAGTTTTCCGCCATTGATGGAGTTCGAAGGTCTGTATTTTCCCCTTTCTGATTTCTCTATGTTTCGTTGCTCGTTTTTCAAATTATTTGATGCTGTGTGTTCGTTTTACTCTCAGCTTTTCATTTATGTAATTTGTTTTACGATCTTTGATCGATTGAGTGGATTTCTGTTTGAATTTATTTATTTTGTCTTTTCGAATTCATCTTCTGTTTTTCTCAGATCTTGGTTGTATGTTTATGATACTGTTGTTATGGTTTACTTGTTTGTATGTGATTTTTCATTACGAACATTTTGATGTGCTTTTTATGCATTTTGGAGCACTTTGACATTTTTATGTTCTTCGTGTTCTTCGTGTATTCAATACATGTTCTTCGTGTTCTTGATAAATAGTCATATGACAAGCCTTGATATGATTCTTGATTGTGTTTTTGCGTTTCGCGCCCTTTTTAGGCGTTTGGTTTAAAATTGTTTGTTTTGGACATTTTTACCCTTTTCATTTCTTATCTTTCTAAGTATGGAGTCTAGTTCATGCGATATGCATATAGCTCATGCGCATGCGCTTCTCTCCATGCGCATGACCAGATCTAATTTTTCATTTTTGTTTTGCGCAGAATCTAAACTACTTTATCCCTGGATGGGAACTCGATGTAGAGGACTTGAAGCTCGATGCGCTTGGACGTTATATGATCGAAATCATGGACACGTCGGGCATTCTTCCTCTCTTCACCAAAGGACAATCCTTCATTCTCCCTTCTTACATTGACAAATTCTTCAGCAACGCAGAAGAGGTCGAGCGCTTATACGACGACATCACAGTGCCCTGCTTAAAAAGTTCTATCCGTGGGATTTCTGTGACTATCAACTATGCGCATATTCGTCAGACTATGGGATTGCCTGCGTGCAACAAGAAGAAGCTTCCTCAGGATGTGCAAGATGGTTTTGCGCAGAAGCTGATAAAGATTCCTACTCTGGTTGGTCAATACAACAACCATGATAGGAAGGAGTTTGGAGAGTTGATGTTCCATCTCTGCAATTTGATTGGCGATACAATCAATTGCAAGAATGGGAACAAGTCCACATTCATCAGCAAGCAATGGATGTGCTGCGCTGCAATCTTCAAGAAGAAGAAATTAAGCTGGCCTGAGATTATCTTTGAAGAGATAGTGCGCTGCCTACGCGTATATAAGAAGAAAGCTGCAGATCCAAAGAGACCAGCCAAGTACAAAACGCACTGCAGAATTCTTACTGCTATCTTCATGCGTTTCCCTTCTGTGCGCAAGCTAGTTGATGAAGACCCCTCTCTCAAAGTTGATGTGACCTCATCGCGCACTTATACTCGTGTGTTTCTCCACAATTTTTGCCATGAAGTCAACAATTTTGATTACTGCATGTTCTGGGCTGCTGATCCCATTGAAGTTTTTGAGGATATTCACCCTGAAGATCAAGGATCTCCTCCTGTCTCCAGTGGTGAACTTTTTGAAGCTTCCTCCTCTGAATCTGAATCAAAAATTGAATCCTTCTTTGAGCCGGTCCCAAGCAAAGTAGGCGACAAGGAGAAAGGCAAGGGCATTGCTGCTGATGCGCCTTTGCGCAAGAAGAAGAAGGCCAACAAATCTACTGCTGCGCCTGGGATAACAATTAAAGAGCCTACTGCGCAAACTCCGAAGCGCAAGGCTACTTCGGACCCTGAGCCTCCTAACAAAGCAAAGAAGACCAAGGCTCCTGCTCCTGAAGAAAAAGGAAAAGCCAAGGCTGCTGCGCCCGTTAAGAAGAAAATCAACAAGAAGGAGAAGAAGGCAAAGAAATCAAGAACCCTACTGGATGAGTCTGATGAAGACGTCCAAGTAGAAGCTGATGTTAATGCTGCGCCTCCTACTGCTCCCAAGTCAAATCGAGCCTCTACTCCTCCTGCGCCTCAAGAAGAAGATGAATTTGAAGGTGCTTTCAATGATCCTCTCATCAGCCCTTCCAAATTCACTGGAACTTCCAAGGCTGCTCAATCTCAGGGGGGGAAGCAAAAGGAGACTGCAAAGCCCATGCGCAATAATACTTCTAGTGAGGATGAAGTCCCACTTTCTGCAAAGAAGTATACTCCCAAGCGCCGGGTTAAGAAGGTTGCTACCAAGAAACGTGCCTCAAACCGTACTGTGGAAGATTTATCTGATATTGAATCAGATTCTCCAAGGCATTCTCGTCCGCGCTCTGAAAAATTTGCGCGTGATATAGTAAGGGAAGCAAGACTTGCTGCTGTTGCGCGAAGGAATGTTGCGCAGCAAGCCCCACCAGTCTTTATTGATGGTGAAGGCTTTGCTCATGATGCGCCTGATCCTACTGTTTATGAGGATGCGCCTATAGTTGAAGATGGCAAAGACTCAAGCTCAGAAGATTATGAGGTCCATCGTTCTCCTATCCATGCGCATCACTCTCCTGTTCATGCGCCAGAGCCTCCTGCTGCTGCTGTCACTCCTGTGCAACCTACTGGAGCATCACAGACTTCTCCAATTATTCCGGCTGTAACTCCAGCAACTGCTCCCTCAGATCCCTCAAGTTCATCAACTGACATGCGTCAAATCTTGGCCATGCTCCAGACTATCCAGGCTAATCAATTTGCTGCGCAAACCCAACATTTTCAGGTGGTCACTGCGCAAACTAAGATTCAAGAGCAACTGGATGCGCAGTCTGACAGCTCGATGCGCAAGCCAGTTTCCTTCAGGCTATTGATTGTGCCATTAAGGGAGAGAGTTCTGTAACAAAGGCAACCAGTTCTGAAGCTATGCCTCCTCCCTCAGGTTCTGCTGCTGCGCATGCATCTGGTTCTGGTGCTGCGCCCTCTCAAGATTTTGATCTTCTGCGCCAAGATATCCAGCATAACTTCGACATAATCTCTACTGCGCTCACTAAGATTCCCTCTGTGCATGGGTTGAATGAAGCTTTGTTTTCCTTAGCCACCATCACAGAAATCATTCAGATTGAGTCTACTAAAGTCATCAAGTCTATTGACAATTTTGCGCCTACTGCCTCCAGCTCCTCCTCCATTGATGCGCTCAAATCTCATATGACTGACTACTTAGTTCAGTTCAGTGATACTTTTAATGGAAGAATGAACCAGGCTATGCTAGATATGCAAGCCAGTCAGAACATGGTTCAGGTTGAGCTAACCAAGACTTTGGTTGATGCGCAGAAAGAAATTCAGGACTCCATGGCTGCGTCCCTTCAATCTTTTGGAAATCAGATGGGGGCGTTTGAAAATTGCTTTAACAGAATTTCTAAAGACATCCAAAGAGATAATGCGCTGATGCGCGACGGTATGAGAACTCATGTGAATCTAGTGGTGGAATACAACGCCAAGTTTCAGCAACTGAAGATTAAGTTGGTGAACAAGTTTAACAGCTTACAGAATGAGATGCGCGAAGCACTGCAGTGAATTCATATAGACTAGACTTTGTAATCCTTTTGTTTTGCTGCGCAATTGTAAGTTTTTGATGCGCAAATTTTTTTTTTTGCTTTTGATTTTTCTTCCATTGTAAAACTTGTACTCTGTAACTCTTACCTTTCAAGTTTTAATGAGAAGAAAGCATCATTGCACTTTCACAAAACCTTGTTCAATTCAAACTGTTCGTTTGTGGAACATTGCATATCTTATAAACTTCATGCGCATATCCTTAACAGCTCATATTTAATTGCATGATGTTTAAACACTCAGTTTAAACGAATACTAAACTTAAACTCATATCATTTGTATGCTCTGAGTGATATTTCTGTCTTTCCTATATTGTAAGTTAATTTCTTATGGATAGAATAGAAATCTATAGCATTGGCTAGTGTGTACATTGACTTGAGACATGATTTATCATTTTCTATTCTTATGGACATGTTATTATCAAGTACAATGAATTGCCTTTGTTATAGTAGGTAATGGCATCAATCATTTAGGGGGAGATTGTTGGGTATGCTTATCACTTAACCCTCCTACTTTGTTAGAATTGATTGATACCATCACCTAAGTGTATTTTAAGGACTTTAGGACCCTATGTAAGAAGTTTTTATAACTTCAATTTTTAGCTAAGTCCTCTTTATAGACTAGGCTTAGAGGTTAGGGCTGAAGCTTTGGATTCAAGGTCAAAAGAGCAAAAAGCCAATTTTGGTGCGCATCCTTCCATGCGCAGCGCATCACCTTCTGCGCATCCTATGCGCATGAGCATCATGCGCACGAAAGACCTGCCTTGGTTTATTCTTTCATCTCTTGACCTACCTTTGTATAACTTGGAAAGCGTCATCTCAAGCTACGCTTTCGAATGAGCCAAAATGCTGATGTGGACAAACGACAAATCAAATACACTCAGCATACACGTAGATGGAGACGCGCCTCTAGTTTGAATTTCAAATATAAAGACAGCTGTCATCCTTCTAGAAGAAGTTTGAAATCTGTCAACTTGCTGTCTCCAACAGCTATTTCTTGGAGCTCAGCTATAAATAGCAAGCTCATCCTCATTTTCCAAGTTGCTTGTGAATTGCTAAAGAATTGCTTCCAAAGAGAAAGTTTGAAGATTTGAAGATTGCTTGCTCATTTCCAGAATTCTCAAGAACAACCTTCTCACCTTCATACTCAATCCAAGCCCAGATCCTATAAAGCCTTAATAACACCAGAATCTTGTGCTCTCCATCTTATAGATTCAAAGAGCCCAGATTTCTGATACACACACTCACCTCTTGAAGTTCCGATCTTATCGATCATACTTCTAGAGAAACACTGGTTATTGTCTAGAATTTTGTTCATTCATAGATTATAGATCTTTGAGATAGTTTGTTCTAAATCGTTGTAATCTGTAACTCTCTCATAATAAGATCTCCATTAGAAATCCAAGACTAACCATCTTGGTAGAGGACGTAGATCTTTTCCCGATCGAACCTCTCCAAATAGCGTGTCTATTGTTTGTGCTTTTCATTCTACATTTTAAGCTATACTCATATATTGTTTTGTTTGATCTTTGTAGATTGTATTGCTTTGACAGAATTGTGTTTGTGAGCTTTTTGCCTTAGTTCCATCTTGCGCCTATCTTTAAGCTAAAACTTAGTGCGTGCGTATTTACACTTCTGCGCATACTCCCTGCGCATAAGTGACTGCTTTAAGACTTCCGCTGTGCATTTCACACTCTTGCTGCGCGCTATACTTAGCCAATTTAAGAGTCGTGTCCATTTGCCATTGCTTTGCAAAAGGGTTTGAAAATAATTTTAAATCGCTATTCACCCCCCCTCTAGCAATTTTCATACCCTTGTTGCCCTTCTGGGACCAACAAGGTTCTAACTTCTCATCATCCACATGATAATAAGCAGTACACCCAAAAGCACTTAAAATAGAATAATCAACAGGCTTATCAGTCCATACCTCATGGGGAACTTTGAGGTCAATACCGGCGTGAGGTCCACGATTAATAAAGTAACAAGCTGTACTAACCGCTTCTGCCCAGAACCGCTTAGACAACTTGCATTGGAGAGCATGCACCTTACCCTCGCAAGCAATGTCTGATTCATCCGCTCTGTTACACTATTCTACTGTGGCGTACCTCTAATGGTGAGATGTCTAGAAATCCCCACCTCTCTGCAAAACGAATCGAACAGTACTACAGAACTCCAAACCATTATCTGTCCGGAGCTTCTTGATCTTCTTGTTGGGTTTCCTAGTAGCATGTGCAGCGGAATAAAGCATTTAAATTTTATGAAACCCAAAGCCTATAGATCCATTCATATGATTATGTCAAATACATCTACAATGAATATAAGAATACTAACCCTTGAAGTGTTTAATTTAACAACCTTGAATTCGATGGAGCTTTTCGAACTTGATCACGAACACGATCACGAACAAGATCACGAACCTTGAGGTGATAAGCTTTACCCTCTAACGGTATCCACACCACGAACGAATATCAAGAAGATCTTGATCTTGGTTGCTAGACCACTTTTATGAAACTCACTTTCACAATGAACTATATGGAATTAATATGTAATCTCTTGTTCTTCACTTTTAGGATCTTAGAACAAGAAAATAGTCTCTCAAACTCTTTGGAGGCTTACACAATGCATAGAACTGATTAGGGCTGTTAGAGGCTGTTTATATACTTGTTAAACCTATTCCAAATAGGTAACAAGTGAATAAACCCGCAAGAATACGAATTAGGAAAATCCTAGTCAAAGCAGGACTGATGGTCCGCCCGGGTACACAAGCTGGTCCGACCGGATCAAGGCTTGGTCTGATCGGGTATCAACCTTGGTCTACCCGGGTCTTCCTGTGGTCCGGCCGGGTCCTTTACAAGGTCCGACCGGACCTCCCCTTTTCCAGTTTTCTCCTCTAAACTCCTAATATTCCTCAAAGGCCCTTCGACCCAAAATTCCATTTAAGTCCTTTTTAAGATTCGTTCTAATGTGTGTGACCCTTTAGGATTATACTAAGTTAGCAATGGGTATAAACACATAAGATATGATTAGGTTCTAGCAAACCGTCATACCTACCCAATTAGTATAACTATATAAGTTTGTATCCTTTATAGAACATATCACAATCTCTTTGTTTCACGATGTCTATTGAACGTAAGCCATGGTCAATGGTCAACTTACATAGTTCAATACTTTCTCGATCCCGAATGTATTGATAAGACAAATCTTATTTGTGCACGGCCATGCATTTCATCAATACCATTCATCGAGTGGCCAAATCTTGACATCTCTCTTGACGAGGAACAAATCCCATCTTGGCTTATTACTCTTCCCTACATGATTCTGATTACGCTAATCATATTCTTTATAGCTACCCAGTTAGGGGTAACGTTTGAATATGTCAAACGTAATGTTCATCAAGTGGAAGACTGTAATAACCTCAAGTCTAAAGATTCCAGTGATATAATTATATGAGACTTAATTATGACATATTGACCATGACATAAATCTCATATGGGTCAGTCCAGTATTTGTTCTCCAACAATTACCCACAAGTTTAATTGTATCCCATACACCATAATCATCATATAATTATCTATTAAAATTATACTAATAATTAATCATAATTATCAGGGATGGGGATTATTATAATAAACGTGCAAATGATATAATAATCAAACATTCAATATCTATATTAAATCATAATCAATATATAACATTAATCGTTCAAATAACGTGCCTAGATCATACAACACCAACACTTCTTCCATGTCTGGTTCTCCACTAACGTCTTCCAGTCCTTGAAATTCCTTAGAGCCTCATTCTTGTGCTTCATGATAATCACCCAAGTCTTCCTCGAATAATCATCAACCATAGACAAGAAATATCTGTGCCCCCTTAGTGATTCCTGACGTGAAGGTTCCCAACAATCTGAGTGGATGTAATCTAGAACGCCTTTTGTGTTGTGTATGCCCTTGAGAAAAATATTACGCTTCATCTTCCCTAGCACACAATGCTTAAAAAATTTGCTATCATAAGTCATGACCTTAATCGAACCAATACCGACAACCTTACAGATTGCACTATTGGCCATGCTTATATCACCGCCATCTATCTTCCTGTAATCAGTAAACTATTCTCTCCTAGGACTGATATGGTAAGAAGCTCTTGAATCAAGAATCCACGCATCCGATGCGCGTGCTGATTCTGATGTAACTAGAGCATAATCCTCATTTGAACTGCTACCTCTGGCCACCATGGCCTCTGCTCTGGCTGGTGCCTCGCCTCACTTCTTTATGAGACAATCGAATTTCCAATGCCCCTTCTCCTTACAGAAATTACAGACATCCCCAGGTTTCGGACCCCTCTTGTGTAAAGAATTACCTTTATTGTTCTTCTTCCCACTAGAGCCCTTATTACTACTACTAGTAACCAAACCTGATGACTGGGTATCTGCCCCATTCCCAGTCACCTTTCTTCGTAATATCCTCATCTTTAGAGAAGTTTTCACTTCCTCTAGAGTGATACTATCTTTACGATTTATGCACGAATCGACATAATGTTCATAAGACATTGGTAAAGATATTAGAAGCTGCAAGGCTGCATCCTCGTCATCTACAATAACTCCTATATTACGCAGTCTAAGTAATGCAGAAGTAAATCTATCAAGATGATCATTAATGGGAGTACCTTCTGTCATGCGAAAATCATACAGCTTCTTCTTCAGGTATAACTTGTTGGTCAATGAACGTGTCATGTACATATCTTCCAACTTTAACCAAAGATCGCTTCCGGAATCCGTTCCTGCAACATTGGTTAGAATCTCATCATCGAACTGTTTGATGATCTTAGCATAAGCCTTCTGATCTAACTTCTTCAACGCTGCTGCCTCCTTCGCTGCTGTTTGTTTATCCTTCTCTGAAAATTCTACCACAGGGGTAGATCCTATGTCGACTGCCTTACCATTGAGATCCTTACGATCCCTAATTGCAATCTCCAACGATTTCCATAAATCTTTGTCTATCAACAAAGCCTTCATCTTGATATGCCAGAGAGAAAAACTATTCTTCCCATTGAACTTGTCGATTGAATCTGCTCCTTGACCCATCTTCTCTTTCTCTGCAGCGGAATCCCTGAATCTCTAACCACGAACCAAAGCTCTGGTCTGTTACCAGAGCTCTGATACCACTTGTTTGAGCAATAACCAAGACTTTATGAGAAAAGCAAGCAATCACAAGAACATAGATTTACGTGGTTCACCAAGTTGAGAGAATATTATTATCAATCTGGAGAAATAATTACAAACATCACACTACTACTGTTGCACGAATTTTTATCATAAAATTCCTAACTGTGCAATTCTAGAATTATGGATTTCTCTAAGCACTCTAATAATCTGTCTATGACAATCTGAGGTGTGATTTTGATCTAAACTAATAGCCTCTATTTATACTACTCAAAGCTTAGCTCAAAATCTGGTAAGAACTTGGAATTCAAGTCCAAAACGGACTTGAAACATTTCCTTCTGCAAAACTGGAAGTCTGCCCAAAAACATGCTGCTGCTTGGACACTAGGTCTGGCCAGGTATAGAGACAGGTCCGACCGGACCCTTGCATAGTCCGGGCAGATTCCTTACACTACCCGACCTGATTTCGCCCCTTTGCCAAAACTCATGTTTTAGACGCTTCTAGGTCCGGTCAGGTCCTTCCTCTGGTCCGACCGGACCCCTGTTCTGTGCTCGTCCCAGAATTACGAAATTCGTCTGTTGTCTAATCCTTTAACTCAGCGTCCCAAATTCAAAAGCATTAACCCAACACCAAGAATTGATCATCACGATATCAAAAATAATAAGTGCTATAAGTGAAAGAAAGAGAGAAATAAGATAGGGAAACCAATCAAAGATGATTCCATGATCAAGATTTAGCCAAGCAATTTGGCTTATGAATGTTTTTTTCATTAGATTGCTAACGGTATCAAGTTGGTATTCATTGCTTAAATATAAAATATACATGGAATGTTGCATACGTAGGCAACCTGATTATGAGCACTTCACATACCTAAGCAAGTTAGCGGGTAAAGTAAAAACTTTCTTTCTCCATCTCAAAATAAATATATTTTTTCTTTTGATGAAGAAAAAACATAAATATTTGTTATGGATGGAGGTAAGAGTAAATAGAAAGATAAGAAAAAATCCAATGAAATAATATATGCAAAAAATGTAGAGGTGAAACTTACTCAACTGATGCAATTTTTCTCAATCAATCGAATAATTTTTTTTCCGTCCAAATTTGTTCAAAAAAATTCTTCCCAAACCTAGCGGAAAAATAAGGAAAAAAAAATCTGAGAAAAACTATTTAAAGCCAAAATTTTATACATAAATAGATAGAATGTTAAAAAAAACGTGAAAATCATTGACATGAATGTATAAAGAAGAAAAAAAAGTAGAAGGAAGTATGTCATGTCATGCAATAACAAACACAGTTCCCCATGGAATTTTTTTTATATCCATTGCAAAGACCATCTGTATTCTATAGTTAAGAGTCATTTGGGTTATTTCATCAACAAACTAAGGTAGGTATTTGATGGAGATCTACAAAAGATATGTTTTAAATAAAGGGTTGGTCTCCTGTAAAACGCGTTTTTCCTAATGGTTAGGAAAAACGTGTTTTTCAAAACCTTCAGAAGACGTTATATTGATATCCAGAAAGCTTTATACTGATATCCAGGACCATTCTAGCTATCACTTTCAAAGGTTCTGGCTATCAATTTCATATCCAGAAGGCTTTATATTGATATCCATGACCCATCTGGCTATCACTTTCAAAGGTTCTAGCTATCAATCTCATATCCAGAAGCCTTTATATTGATATCCAGAATCGTTAAAAAAAATTCCGATTATTTACAAAAATCCCACCGCGTTTTTTTAATAGAGGCTTTGACCAATAAGTCCATAGGCCAAATAAAAACTACCAATAAGGACAGACATTTTGAAAACCTACCAAAAAGTCCTTGAAGATTTTCCTGGACCAGAATGCCCTTCCTCCCTCCGTCTGACGCGCGCTGTCCAGTGCTAGCGCTAAGCGCCTCTTCCTAATGCGTTTTCTATCCAACTCCCTCCAACTTTTTCTCTCTCTTCCTCCTACTTTTTCTCTCTCTTCTTTTTTTTTCCCCTCAAAATTTTAAAATGTAATATCTCAAAATCTAAAGATTGAAAAAATAATCTGAGACCACCGTTTTAATCGTGTCGTCAAATCGAATCAAACAAGTACACTCAACACATAATTCAAATTTTAGAAATAAAAATCTCATTTTTCACTAGTAAAAATTTGAGAAAACCATTTTTCATTTCTCAATTAATTTCACAATTTTAGAAAATAAAAATATCAATTTTCACTTGTAAAATCATTTTTCAACTGATTTCTCAGTTGTATGATTTCTCAATTGTGTGATTTCACAGTTGTTTGATTTCACAGTTGTGTCATTTTTTTATTTTTCATTTTAAAAACTGATAAATTCATCTATCAATTTTTCACAATCATTATAATAACTGAGACATGCATTTCACAGTTGTTCACACATGAATTTGAATATAATAACTTAGACATTCATTTAACAGTTGTTCATAATTGAGTAAAAAACTGATAAAATCATCTATAATTTTTCACAATTGATGACTCAATTTATCGGTTTAATTATATACTAATAAATGAGACATTCATTTATCAGTTAACGGTCATTTTTTTCATTTTCACAGTTGTATGATTTCACAGTTGTGTAATTACACAGTTGCGTGATTTAAAGAGTTGAGAAATCAAATTACCATTTTTTTAAGCAAAATATATTTAGTTTATACCTGCAACGAAATACACCGTTTGAATAATAGATAAACCGATTTATCAACCTTATCATTTTTAATTGAGTATAAAACTGATAAATTAAACTCTTAATTTTCACAATTGATATTCAAATTTCACGGTTATGTGGTTTCACTAAATCGAAAAAAAAAGAAATCCCAACAGTAGATTTGGACGAAGCCTAAGATCACAGAGACAAAAGGGAGATTTAATTTACAGTAATACAATAACCATTCTGAAAAACTTGTACAAGATTAACCAATATCCCTACACTAGAAAACTTGAATACAATAAAGACGAGAGAAATAGCTTAACAGATGAACCAATAAACGTAACCCAATTGACTAAGAGGACACCAATTTCGCCACCATATTTTCAACCCAAATCCAATGTGTAGTCACAAATATCATAATAAAGTACAGAGAGGCAAAGTAACTTCAATCAATTAATTTAGCAAGGAGAATTTCATTCTTAATCAACGGCTTGGAGAACGAGCTGCAAGGCGGTTTAGTCATTTGCGAAGCCATGAAGGAGACTGAATCGACGCATGCGGACCGGACGGCGGAGCCAGGTTCACGGAGCCGGCGTAAGACGGCGGACATCATTTTGGACACCCCAAATTTCAAGTTGGAAATATCAGAAATTTCCAACTACCAAACAGCAACTTTCACTCAAGACTTGACATATAACTCGGACTGGACTGCGGCGAGCTAGAAGAAAATGCCAGAAGGAGAAACTACAAGACATACCTATTCGTTGTCCGTTCCTCCGTCAATCAGCTACTCCAATCAATTTCTCATATTTCTTCACCCCAAAATTGAATTAGAATTAGAATTAGATCGGTAAGAGGCATACGCATTGCCTCCGTACTGGAGATTTCTCGGAGGAAGAGATGGTGAAGATGCAGGTGAGAAAGGGAGAGGGGAGACGTGAGACAGAGACGGGAGCTAGGGCTTCAAACAATTTTTGGGGGGGGGGGAGACGCAGTATATATGTGGGGGAGATGAGGGTAGTTTTGTCATTTAAATTATAGTAAGGACTTTATGGGAGTTTTGATTTCAACCTAGGGACCCTAAGGTAGAATCTAAAATATTGTGTTTTTATTGGCAAATACCACATTCTTTTAGGGACTTATTGGTAAAAATCCCTTTTTAAAAACACGTTTTTTCTAAGCGTTTAGAAAAACACGTTTTTCCCAAGATTTTGCGTTAAATAAATATCTAATCTTTCATATTCTTTATCATGTTCTTTCATTTAGGAGTATTTATTGTAATTCATGCACCAACTTCAAATGCATTGAGTCTTATCCTATCATTTGATTAATGAAATTTAATTAGTTGAAAAGTTACATTAGTTGAAAAGTCACACCTTTAATGCACGCGGTACCTAGTCTACACTCCTATTCTATATACTCCCTCCGTCCCACTACAAGTGAGACTAATTTCCTTTTCAGTCCGTCCCACCACAAGTGGGACTGCCCAAAATGGAAATGTTTTAATATATTTGTATTCAATCAACCCCACCATTTAACTCACTCATTCTCTCTCTTCATTTTCCACCACTCATTTTATTCAACCAACACTACTATTTACCCCACTTATTCTCTCTCTTCATTTTCTACCACACATGCACTACATTTTTCTTAATTATTGTGCCCCACAAGTTGGTCTCACTTGTGGTGAAACGGAGGGAGTATATAAGAGTATGAGTTACATTAGATACTTATATATTCTTATAAAAGACTCTTCTATTCATATATGTTTTCTATAGAACTTATGTAAAGAGAAAAGTAATTCAAAAGTATTTAGTATCATACTTATTGTTATTAACTAATATTAATACATATTGTTATTAACTAATATTAATACATACGTAGCCGAATGTTAAAAGACTTTGGAATTTAAACAGACATCCTACATGAAAGCCTCACAATTAAGAGAAACCATTTTGTTGCTTACGTGTCATACCCAGGGTTATTTTCATCAACTTTAAAATACTATAAGTATAGATTTTAAAACAACTTTCAGTGAGAGTAGTAAGCATCCTACTGTTTGAAGTTACAAGCCCAGCCCAACTCTATTATTTCTACTAATTCTAACATGTAATTATTGACCAAAATTGATCAAATTCATTAAGAAATATTGAAACATTTGATTTGACCAGCCCTTTGGAGTTACAAGCCCAACCCAACTCTATTCTTTCACAGAAATGCAAAGACTTTCACCTTCCAAATCCTTTGAATTCAACCCCGCCATTCATGTTATCAACAACTTTTGTGCCAACACAAATTGGCGCCAAAATAAACCTCCAAATTTCCCGCCATTAATAAATTCCCCAACCCTCCTCCTCCCCAGAATCAGTCACACCCACACAATAATTTCTTCCATGGCAAAACCAAAAAAGAAGATAGAAGCCAAAGAAACCACGAAGAAAGAGAAGAAGCAGTACTGGCTGCTAAAGACGGAGCCAGGGGAGTGGTCATGGGACGACCAATCCGCCAACGGCGGCATATCAAACTGGGACGGCGTCAAGAACAAACAAGCCATAAAGAATCTCAAATCCATGCGCCTCGACGACCTCTGCTTCTTCTACCACTCTGGTGCCAAGGCCCGACGCGTTGTCGGCGTCGTTCAAATTGTTCGCGAGTGGTACGTAAATGGCGATGATGAATATGTTGGGGCCGTGGATGTGAAGGCGGTTGGGGAAATGAGGAGAGGGGTGGATTTGAAGGAAATGAAGGGGGAAGGTGGGTTTAAGGATTTTGGGTTGATTAGGCAGCCAAGATTGTCAGTTGTTGCTGTTGATAAGGATGTGTGGGATAAGGTTTGTGAGTTGGGCGGTGGGTATGAAGGAGATGGTAATGATGTTACTGATGATTAGTGTTGCCC
The DNA here is from genome assembly GCA_026119855.1 of Campanula takesimana. Lineage (NCBI taxonomy): Eukaryota > Viridiplantae > Streptophyta > Magnoliopsida > Asterales > Campanulaceae > Campanula > Campanula takesimana. Next base: position 295,073 of record JAOWBW010001085.1, read on the forward strand.
ACCAGGTGTTTGTAATTATGCTTCAATGGAGTAGTAGGAATAGCAGTAAGTTAAGAACTGATCATTGCTCTAGTTTTTGTTTGTTTTGAGAATTGGGGAATCTGCTGAGATTCAGAGCAGATTTTTGGGTCGTAATCAGGAGGCTGTTAATGAGAAAAGCATCGTCTTCCATAGTTCTTTTTCCCCCTTTTTTTTGTTTTAGTGAATTGTTTTTCCCATAATCAACTAGAGCACTTCCCTTGTCAATGCAGTTTTGCTGTGTACTTGCAACAACAATACAATACTATGCTTTAGTTTTTATATTTGGTTCAGTTGTTAATTTTTGGGTCGTAATCAGGAGGCTGTTAATGAGAAAAGCATTGTCTTCCATAGTTCTTTTCCCCGCTTTATATTTAGTTTTTATATTTGGTTCAGTTGTTAATTTTGGAGCAAGACAACCCAATTGGTCGTCCCATTTTTATTTTTTTCTCTCTCTCACACAGTTGCACACACGGTAAGAGAAATGGAAAATGCTGCTACTCATTCTGCTGTATCACACATTTCGCCCTCTATCAATTCGAAAATCGGTAATCAGAATGTCATAAAAAACCAAGAATTACATCCAGAAATAAATTTGAAACATAGGAATTCGATCCGCTTTCAAAACCAAATCTGAAAAGAGAGAGAGAGAGAGAGAGAGAGAGAGGAGGCGAATCAGATATCACAACCAGATCTGATTTCAAAGTAGGGATACTCTGTTTCTGGAGTCGTTTATAGATGATTCATCTTGGTGTAAGTCTTGGGCGGAGAGGTGGTGTTGATGCCGAAGTTAAAGAAGAAGATGGAGAATTAATGGCAGGGACGATGGCAACAAAGAAGCGATGGCAGGGGGATCAGACTGAGAAATGAGGGCAGACGCGGAGGGTGGGTGAGGCTTGGGAATAAGGGACGCCTTGGTTGGAGGCTATGGGGAAGAGAGTATCAATCTGCATTTGAAGATCTGGTAATTGGGGGATGGTTACATGGTTATGATTTCAATTTAGTATCAATAGTTTTTTTTTTTTTTTTTAAATGAATTTAGTACAGTATTAGAATTTGACTATATTACATTTGCGCCCTTCACATGGAGTCCTTCCCATTTTTTTTGTCACGTGCTCTGCTTGACCAGTTTTTAGAGTCAAAATTTGCTTAGTCATCTCAACATATGCAAAACCAGTAGGTCATCTTGCCACGTAAGACTGAATTAACGGACATTTGACCGGTTACTTCTCTAGGACCACTTAATCAACAAAAGTAAAGGTCAAGGATAAAAGGTAAAAAAAAATTGTTGAGTGACGCAAATGTAAAAACTTAAATAGTTTAAAGATGAAATAGGTACTTAACTCACCTATTGAGGGTTATTTAGACCATTTCTAATCTGTACATCTGGTTTTACAGGTGTAGGAAACTCGCATCCGAAACCTATGTTTTTATCTCCTTTTTCCGTTTTTGTTTATGTGTTTAGATTGTGGATGACAAAATAGACTTGATACCTCTAGGTCACATGATCACTATATATATGAATATGACAAACTAATCTCAATCGGTTTGCTCTTTCGACCGGACACCTAACAATTACACCATATCAATTTGGGACCCGAGACAGGGAGAGTTTGTTGCCCCGGGTTAGCCAAGCTAGAAGGCCAAGTAATAACAATAATTGATTTAATATAAACTACTCTTGTTGTTGTCCCAGAATGAGTGTCAATTTTTTAATTTCCAAATTTACTTTTTGACCAAAAGGTTTTTTCTAATAGCAATATTACAAAACATTGGGGTCACAGGGGCAATTATTCTTAAACCTCAACAACTCTCCAATTGCAAAAACCCTTTCTTTTTTTTCGGAATTTTGCCTCCCCTAATTCGAGTGAAACAGAAGAAAGGGCGGATGACGCCGGTGAAGTTCATGCATCTGGCGGGTCGGGGTTGGAGCCCTTGTTTGGCCGTAACTTGGAACCAATCAAGCCAAAAAACATCGCCATTGAGATGTCTCCGAGCATTCTCATCGGAGTCCAATCAATCTCGCGGCGGCCTCCCCCGTTTCTTCTCCGAAATCCTCCCTCCTTCCAAGGCATTCTCTCTCTCTCGCTCTCTTACATTTTCTGCTTCAGCCTGCTGTTACATTGAAAATGGATTTCGGATAGTTATATGTAATGTCTTTTTAATTGTTCAGGGCGGTGTTGTTCGTGTTGAAGGTGATGAGTTTTGGCATATGACTAGAGTGTTAAGGTTGACAACCAATGATAGGTATTCTTAATCCTTTACCATTCAATTCGTTTAAGCAAATCCCAGTAACCACACATATATCGCTTGGTTTATTACGGTTCTACTCTTTTCCTACCTATGGTACTGTCCAAGAAAGAAAAAGATTTGTCTATGCCAAGAAGCATTATGAAAGGTTTAAAAGGGAAAAAAAAAAGAGCCAAATTCAAGTTATGAAAGTATCAATTGAATTTATTACGCCCCTTTGAAGGATGATACGTGATAGTTTTGCGTTAGCCTTCTTTATAGGAGTATTGGAAAGATATTTGTTTGAATGTGGAAAGCCAATTCAAGTTATGGTACAGTTTTTGTTTGTTACATTACCATATTTCACCCTTCTCTAGTTTTGCATCCAATCACGATTCTCTAACTGCTCCGTAGTCTAAAATTGAAAACAATGGCTGTTATGTTGAAACATAAGGTGTTACTGCGGTGTTAGACTTGGTGTAACAAGTTATACCGCCTTAGTACCGCCAAGTGCGAGGGGCTTGCACTTTTTGAAGGATCAATACTTGATAATGTATTCACTAGCATGAGGATGTTGCACCTTACTGTTCTCGCTTAACATGAGAGCAAGAGCCAGTTGGAAGATTCAACTGCTTACATTCCGAAATAACGGGTTTAATAGCTGACCAGATCTGTAATAGGGTCCAAGAATGGCTATAGTGCTTTCTAGGAAGCATACACTACATTAACAAGAAAGGGGGTGTGTTAACTTTGTACTTTGAGGCAACAAGCTCTTGTCCTTTTGTCTAGGGTTCTAAATCAAATATCATAATTCTGTAATTTTTGGGCTTAGCTGAACTCGGAAGTACATAGCATAAGTTTGCAGTTGAGCAATGATAAGAGGTCATTGATTTGTGGTGCGAATATGAGAGCCTAAATTAATGTTATATTGGATACTTGAAAAGTCTTGCGAAGCCTAAGGATTCAAAGATTTTGCAATCACTTACTTGGTTTCAACTCATTTCAGTATTAATCTACTGGAAATAGGGTTGTCCTTTTGTCTAGGGTTCTAAATCAAATATCATAATTCTGTAATTTTTGGGCTTAGCTGAACTCGGAAGTACATAGCATAAGTTTGCAGTTGAGCAATGATAAGAGGTCATTGATTTGTGGTGCGAATATGAGAGCCTAAATTAATGTTATATTGGATACTTGAAAAGTCTTGCGAAGCCTAAGGATTCAAAGATTTTGCAATCACTTACTTGGTTTCAACTCATTTCAGTATTAATCTACTGGAAATAGGGTTGTCGGTACATACTGATTATTCCAAATTTCAAATGTTTGTGCTCCAACAGTATTAATTATCTTCTATAAACTTGAATCGTCTATAAATTCCCTTAAAAAGTTCCGAATATTGTAAGGATAGAGCTCTTCAATGGGAAAGGTGGTATTGTTGAGGGGTGCATACAGGAGATTGATCGCACTGGAGTAGATTTTATGGCTACAGATGATGTAAGATTGGCATCTCTCGAGACTACACAGTGGCACGTCTTTGCTGCTTTTGGTGAGTTGTGATATTTTTTTTTTGCAATTACCATTGAATATCAGCAGTTCTCTAAAAATAGTACTACCTCTGTCCCTTAATGAGTGTCCAAATTTCATTTTAAGGGACATAACTTTATGTACAATTTGGTGGCAAAATTCATATATAATCTTGTAATCCTCTTTACAAACATTTAGTTTTTGCAAGTATAAGAAACCGGTGATTTTTTTTTCGAAAAAAAACATTTAGGGACAACGTTATGATCAAAATGGACTCTCATTTTGGGATAAAAATTTCCTGAAAATGGACACTCATTTAGGGACAGAGGGAGTAATTGTATTTATCCTTAGGTACCTTGAAGGGTGGTCGGGCTGATTGGCTTGTTGAGAAATGCACAGTATGTTTCAGCGTTCATTTGTTTTTTCTTTTAATGGAACCTATGATTTATCCTGCAGTTACATATTATTCGTGTCATCTCTTCTTCGTTGTAGGAGCTTGGAGCCAGTAGTGTAACGCCTCTGCTGACTGCGCGTTCTCCTTCAATTTCCGAGAATAGAGTGGACAGACTGCAACGAGTCATTTTCGCTGCTGCTAAACAATGTAAAGTATTGGTTCAATGAGTGCCCTCTCTTCTCTTGATACCTCACCTAGACTCTTTGGCTTCAATGTAAACTTACATACTCCCTTCGTCCCAAAATGATCTTCTCATTTGCCATATCTCATTGTCCCCAAAAGTTCTTCCCGTTTTAACAATTTGGGCTTAAAAGTGAATAAACAAAACATGGCTAGTGAAGCAAGTGTTCATATTCTTAAAAAGTTTGAATAGTTCCGAAGATCATTTTGGGCGAGGGAGTATTTACTTTGTTCATGTTTTCTTGCTTTGGAAGGCAAGGCAAGTGTAATGATCTTTGTAATGCGAAACTCTTGTTACAGGTCAACGGCTGCATGAAATGGCTTTGAATCCTCCTGTAAAAGTTGGGGGCCTTTTACCTACTGTGAGTTACTTCCCTCGCTTGTCAAATGTCTTTGTTCTCTGATATTTAAACTCACTCTAGTAAGCGTGTTATTGGTAGGTACCATTCTTTTTGCACCAACTATTGTCTCTAGAGCGTCTAAAATAGTAATTTTCCTTGTCAGACTTACGTGCTCACTATTTTAATGCATCAGATTGCGCAGTCAAAACTATCTTTTGTAGCTCTAGCGGAAGCCACCCCTTTATTAGATGCTTTGTCTTCCTCTGTCTATGAATCTGCTGGCTCAATCATAATTGGACCAGAAGGGGGTAAGTATTCATTGCAAGTTAACATCTCTGTATCTTCCTTTCAAGTTATTTTCTTACCTTTAGACTGCTTGTGCTCCCCCCCATCCACCCCACTCCACCCCAACCCCCCACACAAAAAAAGAAAAGAAAGATAAAAGAATGTCTTAGCTCTTAGTGTGAACTTTCTGGATCATTAGCGTTCTTAGGAAAGGTTCCTTGTAACCTAATAATAAATGTTTTTAGCTTCACATAATAGCTCTTACAAACAATTAACTACATTAAGGATACTTTTAGCTGATTAAGGCAATGACATTTTAATGCAAGGCAGCACACACTGAGGTAAATTTGGTGGAATTACAAGCTCATGTACTAATAAGAGATCTATCACTACTTTAAACTCCAATTAGGTAAAATTAAAAGATAAACTTGCCTGCTGTGTGCTAAATATCTATCTGATTTCCCTTTTCTAGTAACGATCTCATCTGCATGCTTCATCACGATGGAGCATAGTGTACACCGATTCCTCATGTGTGGGTGTGGAATGAAAAATTGAAATATTGTGATAATGAGAAGCATACATCTGCCTATGGCTGAAAATTTAGCTGGTTCCATTCTCAACTATGTCTTTCAGTGCTAGCTCAATATAACTTCTAAAGATGGCTTTATTGGGATTAAGCTTACCCGTGCACATGTAGAACAAACACAGGACAGTTTTTGAACCATGCTTTTTGAATAAAACACTACTTTCATGCAGAAGTTTGCTTATGCACTTTTAGTTGGAAAATTGATGCTTAATTTACTCATCTTGACCAAATGTGAGTAACTAAGCATGAGTTGTGCTGGCTCTAGCATTTTATTGTCTAAAAATGTCATTTTGTAACTGTTTTTTTTTCCTATTAAGATGCTGATTTATTTGGCTAATGAGGTTGTAATTAAATGTCAGACTTCACGGAGAAAGAGGTAAAATTGATGCTAGAAGCAGGGTCAAAGGCTGTCGGCCTTGGGCCACATCGTCTCCGAGTCGAAACCGCTGCAGTGGCACTTTTGGCGGCTTCCATGTTATGGTCTGACTCACAGCATCAATCCAATCATTAGCTTTGTCTCATAGGTATGCCTTGATCTTTTTCCAGTCTATTTGTGCTAAGATATCTGATACCAGTGTTTGTTTATCATCTATGGTTGAAAGAGGGTTGTGTTACACTATGCTCCATGCTCGTCTGACTCGCAACATCTGTATATATATGTTTCATTTTTTTTAATGGAGTTTTTATCTTGCAATTTTACTTCGGCTGAATGAAATGGGTTGTGTTACACCATGCTCCATGCTTGTCTGACTCGAAATAATCCTTTTATATACCCCCCCCCCCACCCCCACAAAAAAAAAAAAAAAAAAAACCCGCTAACAAGAAAAAAGAGGATGGGCCTTGATGTACAGTGCATACTTTATAAGGATGGAGCTTTACTTGCTTTTACTTTCATGAAACCGCTCTCAAATTGTTTCATATTTTATAGATGCGACTCCTTCTGGGACGAATGGTGTTACCATTTTCAGTTTATTACGGGTAGTGAGTCACTTTTCCTTGGCATAGGTCTGTACACTTCCATTTGAACTGCATGAAAGCAAGACGCACATATTTCCCATGTTTCTGTCACCAATTTCATTTCTGGGTGAAGCAACATCCGTATTGTAGATAAAATTGAGTGATGGTAAATACAGCTATTCTTTAGCGAAGATTTTAATGTCAATTCATGGACCATGTGAGAGATCAGCTGGACTAATACTGCTAGCTAAAATTCATAACCAGAGCAAGTTCGTATATATTGCTCTAAAACCCCTCAAGTTAAAAATAATTTGGAAAAAATAGGTTTTTTTTTTTTTTTTGTTACTAATGGGGGCAGTTGTCAGTTTACTGTGTGTCTGGTGCTGCTAGATTATGGTTAGGTTGAATGTTGAACATACTTTTTGTTCTTTTAAAATTTTGTGGCATATATACTTGATATATACTGGCTCTGCAATGCAGATTTGGTTGGGCAGATTTGGTTGGAACACTGTTGTAAGATAACGGTAAGTAATTGCTTTAGTTAATTTTCTTTTAAAATAGAAACAAATAGCCGTTGTAAAAATCGTTCTTGTTAGTTTTCCTCATAAATAAAACTGAAAGGTTTGATAAATTTGATCAATGTAGTGTCTTTTTCTTCTTTCACCTGCTTCATCATTAAATACTAAGATAAAAAGCTGTTAAATATGGTTGCAGAATATCTATTTCTTGATTGTATCACTCAGATCTAGGACACACTGACATTTTCGTCACTGCCACTTGCTGGTCACGATAAGCTTCTTCAGTTCTCGTTCTCAGGCCGCGTGTTTCATATGGTAGTAGGTTTAAGACGTACTGGAGTATATATTCGATTGTCAACCCAGGAACATATCACATGCCAATCACAAGTCTCATTAACATGTAGATCTTGAATATTTATTCAAATTTATCGCTCTTGTTGAAATTTGACATTAGTAGTTTGGAGTCAAGTCTAATCGATAGAACCATACTTAAAAAAAAAAAAAAGAATACCCCCTCCGTCCCATAATGAATCGCTTTTCTCGATTTAAGGAACACTCCAAAAACTTGACTTTTGACTGTAAAATATTTCATAAATCTTTTTGTTCTCCGCTTTCAACAGGGAAAACTGCAATTTAGTTGCCTGAGTTTGTCACGATGTTTCATTTGGTTATTCAATTTGTGTTCATTACAATATGTTTATTGAATACGTCTTTTTGTTGCAATCAGGTGTAATTTTGGATGGCCCGTTAAAAAACTAACAAAAATAGATGGAAAACGTAACAAATTTCTTTCAATATTGCAATAATTACCCCTACAATTTAAATTATTCCACTACTCCCCCTAACTCTAAACGAATGGAAATCCTAAAGCCTAAGCCAGATTTCAAGGTGGGCCCCTCGTAATCTGATGAAACGCAATCCAGACCTCACGCCCTTGGATCTGAACATCGGATGTTCTAATGACGCAATGAACTTGGGGGGAAGTGTGCGTGAGTGCCGGAATGTCGTCTTGCATTAGGTCCGATGAGATTTGACGGTGAAATCTAACGGTGAAGGTCGCGGGTAGACTCGCTGAGGATGAGATCTGGCGCAGGGGTATAGCCGGGAATCTAAGCTCCGTTTGCAGGGATTCTAACACCTCCGGCTTCGTTTTGGCATGGCGCATCTATTTTTTATGTTCTTTGTTCTTGCCGGACTGTCGTCTGCAACTGGCGATAATAGATCTAGCCAAAATCTTGTCGCCGTTGGTGGTTTTTGTCGCTTATGGTGGCGTTTGACAGAGACTTTTACTGTGTTATCTTAGTCTTGCTAAGAAGAGTTCGGATTTGGTGTTGTTTTGGTGTTTCCATTGTCAGAGGCTCGGAGCTGGAAATAGAAGTCGTCGGGAAAGAAGAAGTTTGTAGGCCCAGTGAGTATAGCGCTCTTGAAGAATGAAGAACGAGCTAGGGTTTTGGGCCCTTTCCTCTTTCTTTTTCATGAAAATAATTAAAAAACCATATTAATTCCTTTCGAAAATATTACTATTGAAAAATAAATTATTGAACAAAAATAATTATCTTACTCCCTCCGTCCCAGAGTATATGTCCACCTTTTTTTTTTAGTCTGTCTCAGAGTATATGTCCACTTCCTAAAATGGCAAAAAAAAACTTTACTAATCCTCCCACTCATTCTCTCTCATATTTACTTTTATACTCACAACACCAATCAACTTGCTATTCCCTCCCACTCATTACTATTTCCTCCCACTCATTCTATCTCTTATTTTGCTTTTATACTCACAACACTTACATCATTTACACCGTTTTTTAATCTCCGTGCAAATGAGAGGATGGACATATACTCTGAGACGGAGGGAATATTATTTATTAAAATATACTCCCTCCGTCCCACCCGAATCAGCATTTTTTGGGTTGGGCACGGGGATTAAGGGAAAAGTGTTAGTGGAGGAGGTGTTGCGAGTATGGAAAATAAAGTAGGAGAGAGAAAGTGCGGTAGAGAATAATGAGTGGAAAGTTGTTGTGAGTGTGAATGTGGGTCTCATTAAATAAAACACTTCCATTTTTGGGTTGTCCTAATTCGAATGAGACACCCAAAATGGAAATTTGTCCTAATTCGAGTGGGACGTCGGGGTCAGTGAATATGCGTTCAACAACGGGAGGGAGTATACTCCTTCAGCCCCTCAAAATAAGTTCCTTTAGATTTTAATTTTAGGATTTAGTTTTTTCCTTATGTTAGTTTTTTAATATTCGTTAAGAGCTAGGGGGCTTAGTGGGATAATTTTAAATAGTAGGGGTGATCATTGCAATTTTAAAAGAAGATTGTTACGTTTTTCATCCATTTTCTTTAGTTTTTTAACAGACCATCCAAAATTACACCTGATTGCAATAAAAAGACATATTCAGTAATCAAATTGTAATGAATACAAACTGGATAATCAATTGAAGTATCGTGACAAACTCAATTAATTAATTTGCAATTTGCCCCTTTCAAAATGTTAGTTTTGCAAGTTTAACATTAAATATGAAAAAAAAATGGTGAAAAATAATTTAACAATGGAGTATTTGTTGTCAGATGTTGCTCCCCTTTTTTTGGTGTTAATTCTACGAATACGAAGATTGATTGAATTTGGGGAAATAATAAAGTTACAAAAAATGGGTATAAAATGTGGCTTACAAAATGAGGTGTCATAATTGTGTTGGGGTTTTTAATTGAAGTGTGTCGGGTCCACTATCGATGTAGCCAATGAAATATCGTCACCACACCTTGTATCCATAATTTTGTAAACTTCTTTTGTAAGACCATCTACAATGGCAAAAAAAAAAAAATGGGTGTTGAATGGGTATTCACAAAAGAAAAAAGCTTTAATTGTTCCAATGGTTGTTTAATGGGGTGTGTCTGAATGGTTTTGTTGAACTCATTCAACATTTGTGAATGGGAAAGGTGGGATCCGGTTGGACACGCGGCGGCCACACACTGGGCCGCGTGCACACCACGCGGAAACATGGCGCGTGTGGTCGGCGGCGGATTCTTTTTTTTTTTCTGGACAAGCCACGTGTTGGCTTCTCATTGGCTGACGAATTTTTTTTTTTTTAATCTCAGTTGTTTGAGCTGTATTATTTCAAAGAAAAAAATAAAAAATAAATTTTAAGTGGTGGGGGTATATGATAATGAGTGTGAAAAGTGTTGAATGGGGGATTAAACAAACTATTGTAGGGTGTAAAGTTGAATGAGTGTTGAATGGATTAGTTGGAAGAGAGAGAAGATGATGTGGAGTGATAAAGTGAGTGTTGAATGAAAAATTTTGTTTAAATCATTGTACATGGTCTAAGCCTAGCATTGCCATTGAATTTGATCCGTTATAGTAGTACTCAGCTGCACGTGCAGAGGTGTGCCGCCACACGTGCAGCACGCTCTCTCTAATTCTCCACCGTACATTAGTTTACACATGCTGAAATTTGTAATATTCGGCAGCCTTGAATGGAAAACTTAACCTGGGGAGGTAATAACTTCTTCTTAACGGTCATTAGTCAATGGCTTAAACGTAGATTAATGCTACCCATATTTTTCTAATCATTTACTGTAATACATATTTGTACTATCAAAAGTCCAAACTAGTTCCCTTAAAAATAATAGATTCGTTGTGATTTTATTCTTTATTGTGTTTACGCCATCCGCAAATTTTGACACTGCCCGCCACCCTATCTATTTATTTATCTACCTTAAAAAAACTACTTTCGCACGTTCCATAATAAATATAAATGTCGTTTTAGTAGTTATATTTTATTTCAAAATATTTGTCGTTTTATTATTTATATAAAGCTATAATTGTCTGTGTAATTGACTTATTTTAGGGGTACACAAGACTTTTCTACTTGTATTAATTGCATTCCTTAATATGTGTGGAGAAGTTTAAAACGTCATGTATTATAAAACGGAGGGAGTACTACATCCTTCTCAAAATAAATGACCATTTTTTTTTTCCATATTTGATCAAGAGAAATTTTGATTTTTTTTTTTTTTGAAACTCATTTCGAGACCGAGGGAGATTTTTTTTCCTTTTGACTTGGATTACAATTTTTTCTTGAGTAGGTTTTGAGGGAAGCTAGTTTCTCCTTAAATTACAGAAGTCCATTTTTTTTACTTGCAAGTATTTAACGAATATTTAGGAAGTTGAAAAACGTGACTTTTTATAATTTTGGAAGAAACTAGTTTCTCTTATAATCTTGTGATTTTTCTTGCCTAACCATGGTAAGTAGCCTGTTTACAATACGGTTTGGTTACATTTTTTTTTTTGACAAGCTAGTTACATTTCATTCATTCAAGGCAATTGCTATCGTGTTACAAACTCCTATTAAGTCTATTAGAGATCTATTGCCTAGTCTAGTACGATTCTTTATTGGAGTTTCACCACGTCAGAACCTATTAAATTAACAAAGGTTCTCCACTTTGCTCCCAGAGGGAGTCGAACCTGCGACCTCCACTTAAGTGAGAGGCTTACCCACACATCCGGATAGCATTGGGCCAAGAGGCCCTTGATGGTTTGGTTACATCTAAATGCGTTTATTAAACTAATTCAAAATAAGACTTGTTTGTACATAGTTCAAATAAATGAAGTGGTTTAGTGACACACTCAAAAATGAAGCATATTTTTTTTTTATTATTAATATTATTATTGATAATAAAGTGAAGCATCTTTAAAGCTTCATTTCGAGCCTTCTCATAAATAAATAAGTAGATAATGCTAAAATGTATCTAAATTTCAACGTCAACCTTCTTATAAAAGCATTAAAAGCAATCGCAACTAAAAAAAAAAAAAGCCCTAAATTTCAAAGTCAAGTATGCTGCATTAATAGTGCTTAAAGTTTGAAAAATGTAGCACGGAAAAATGCCGTGTTTATTTTGTCTAGATAGAGCGAACTCAGCTGTGTGTAAGCTGGAACTTAATGGTTCAGACCTACTATTAAGCACGCCGGTCATGATCTCTCTTGTTAATTTCTGGTCAATTTAGTTGAAAAACATTTCATATACTAATATGTCAGAGAGGACTAAACCATCTTTACCTATCTCTCTCTAGGACAAAATGAGAATGGTTACCCCATGACTACCGGAATGATGTTCTTTTTTTTTTTTTTTTTTTTTTTTTTTACTGTGAACATACTTTGAGTCAATAATTTTAAATTAATTAAATTCTTTCAATAAAAATTTAAAACTTATTATTGATACTCCTTCCGCTCTGAAATATCGGTCGCTTTTGAGCAATTTTTTTGTTCCAAAATGACTGTCACTTTTAGGTCAAAACTATAAAAATTCCTAATTTACCCTTACATTGGAAGTTGTTTAGTCTATAAATTGGTTTAGTGAGTGTAATAATGTAAGAAAGAAGGACAATTAAGTATGGAACTTTCATAATGTTTGTCGTTGTTGTATTTGTGTTGTTTTTCTCTCCATATCTATATGTGAGAGCCTTTGATTTCACTCCGTTGGTGAGGGTCTGTGATTTCCCTCCATTGTTGAGGGCATTGTGTATTGTTTTTGTTGTTTTTAGAGTTATGGAAAAGTCTGAATCTGACGGAGCGAAGCAAAAAAGGGATAGAAACGCAATACTTCATCAAGATGTTCATGAAGTCCAGCGTTTTGAATGGGGGAATTTTTCGAAGTCACATTTCGTTAAGATTGTTAGTGTAAACAGAGGTGTTACCTCAGATGTTATCGCTGGCAGTCATGTGCTACCCGGCGAAAAATGTGTTATAGTTTTACATTTCTTTCCATAATAATTTTTATACTAATGTCCTAATATTATTATCTAGATGGCTGTATTTTTGGTCCATATTTCAGGTTATATTAAGGTGGAAATTAAAGCTAAATATATGGAGAATAGTTTAAAGAAGAGTTATTCATAAATGGTGATTTATGAATAACTTTCAACATATTTAACATGTGGGTAAATGATAAAAACGTGGGAAGACTTGTTCCAAGAGTTTGTTGCTGATTAAATGAAGAGTACAAGGCTAGAGAAGCTCGGAGTACAACTAGGCGAAGCATAGACTTGGGCATCAAGTTTTCGGTTGAGAAAAACAAGGAAAGAAGACCAAGTCTTGCTTGATTTGTGGAGAGTTAGCTCGGCACATGATCTCCACCCTCCTCACACGTCTAGAACAGCCTAGGGCTGTTTATTTGAGTAGCCTTCAAGTCTTTGATGGCTATAAATAGTGCTAGGATGGACACTTTGTAACGAAGCCAAATTTTACACACATCCATAGCACAAAGAGCAAAGTACTTCTTGGCTCATTAGATCCTCCCTCCCATACACTCTTTTCCACACTCAAATACTTCGGGTTTGAGTGTGTTTTGGCTAGGATAGGATCATCGTACGTTGTTCTACTTTTGGTTCCATAGATCGTATATTGTACTAGCTATAGGGAACCTTTTGACTTTGTAATTGGTATTGATTATAAAGTTTTCGCCATTTAGGCATCTCAAGTTATATTTATATAACTTGAGAAAAATATATCTCTTGTGCTATTTATTTTTCCGCTGCAAAACTCTTATATTTTCGGGTGTGTGTATTCTGTCCGTCAGCGTGCGTTACCTGGGGTGTTACCTAACACTTGAGGTAACATCTGTTCTCAGAAAGCTTTTGACAAACATTTTCAATTGCCATGATGGTAGTGCTGGTACTAATGCAGGTAATAGTGTTGCTACTGATGCTGTTGGTGATGCGGGTACAACTCGTGCTGCTGAAGATGTTACTGGAGATGCTGGTACTAGTGGATGATGGATAAGAGGAAGAATAACTTTGTTTGAAGGTTTATGGTACCACAATTCTTGGGCAATGGTTTTTCTTGGTACTTTAAAATGGTTTCAAAACAATTTTTGTTTTGGTTGGTTTGGTTTTTAAAAACAATTCGTATTTTGGTTTCTAGTTTAGAACTTTAATACTTTGGTGGTTATGCTTTGGTTTATGACTTGTGGTTTTGTGGATTTTAAAACTTTGATTTACTTTTTGTTTTAAACTACTAATTGTTTTAAACATGGTTTTGTTTTACAATTAGTATGTTAAGTAAATCTTTGTTGTTTCGGTTAACTCCATGATTAAGGGGGAGTTAATCTTTGGTGAAATGCTTTGTTATACTGTATATGGCTAACATATGTTACAGGTACCATCACCGCCTTCTTCAATTCGGCGATAACCAAAACCCTCAAAACCCTTCTTCGACTTCTCCAACAAAATTCTCTAATTTCTTCCCAAAAATTCAACAATTGTGAAATGCTCTGTTATACTGTATATGGCTAACTTGTTTTTGCAGGTACCAACACATAGGAGATTGGAAAGAAATCTCAAATTAAGGGGGAGATTGTTAGTGCAGACAGAGGTGTTACCTCAGATGTTGCCACTGACAGTCTAAGTGCTGTGACGAAAATACTTTGTAATTTGACATTTCTTTCTAATATAATTTTATACTAATGTCCTAATATTATTGTCTAGATGTTGGTCTATATTTTCAGGTATAATAAAGTTGATTTATGGAGCTTAAAACATGGAGAAGAAATTAATAAAGATTTATTTATAAATAGCGAGTTATTGAAGGAGTTAAGATAACATCTCCCTTTGGCAAGAGTGCATCATCGTAGCGAGCGCCGTGCCCCTAGCTACTAAGGAACTATTATCTTAGCTTTTTAGCCTTTATGCCTCTGATTTCATAAAAAAGTTAGTGACTTTGTCACTTTTGAGAATAAAGGGAATTTTATCAAGGGATGTTTATCACAAATGATATCTTAAGTGTTACCATCGTTGCCATTAACACATTAGTGTGTGCTACATTAATTTTTTTATTTTTTATTTTCGGATTTGTTCATTAAATTTTCAAAGTTTGAAAGTCTTTTATTTTTAAAGAGTTTACAATTTTGAAAAAGTCTTAAACAAATCTATTTAATTGTGGTAAAATATTATAGTAACTATTTCCCTAAAATCTTGGATTCTATCTTCATTTTTGTGTGGGAATCGGTTACTCTTTCTTTTACCCGTCCTTTTTACTTTTTACTTATTAGTTTTATTTTTTTTCGTTTTCTTTTAATTTTTTTTTATTTTTTTTTTTTTAAAAACGAATGTGTAGGGAGTTGGGTATTTTGTGTGCAAGTAAATAGGGGGTGTTTAATTATGATAGTTTAAATGTGAGTAAAAATAGGGGTCTTAGTTAATTTAGGTGATAAGGGTTAAATCTAAATTAAATTCTATCTCTATTCACATTCCTAACCTCCTAAAATCCTATCCCTATTGTTGGGTTTCCAAGTGACATGCGCAGCGGAATTAAGCATTTAAAATTTTAAGAAACCCAAAGCCATGGATCCGTTCATATGATTAAATCAAATACAACAAGATGAATAGAGGAATAACTAACCCTTGATGGCTATGAACTTTTTATCTTTGGTCTTGGTGGAGATCTTGAAGCTTTATCACGAACAAATCACGAACTTTGTAAGATGATAAAATTCACCCTCTAGCGGTATCCACACTTCGAACGAATATCAAAGGAACTTCTTCGATCTTGGTTGCTAGACCAATAATTATGAAACACACTTTCACAATTGAATAAAGAACTATACGGAATTTAATTGTGAATTATTTTGTTCCTCAATCAATGATATCTTAGAACAAAATAAAATCTCTCTCATACTCTTTGAGACTCACAAAATTACTTACTAATATGGTCTGACCGAATTGGGGTTTTTATACACAATTAAGACCTATTCCAAATAGGTAACTTGTGTCAAAAACCATTCCTAATCGAATTAGGAAATTTCCAGTCGGCATACCGGGCGCCCGCCTGGTCCTACCCAGGCGCCCGCTCATTTGACCAGAAGGTCATGTTCCTTTTCCGGCTTGTTCAAGCGCCCGCCTGGTGCAACCCAAGCGCTCGCTTGGTTGACCAGAAGGCCCAGAACCTTTCAGAAATTCCTTTGAGGTCCTTCGACCCAAAATTCCAATATAGTCCTCTTATTTAAGATTCGTTCTATTGTGTGTGACCCTCTATGATTATACTAAGTTGGCAATGGGCTCAAACATGATCCCATAAGATATGATTAGGTTCTAGCAAACCGTCATACCTACCCAAATAGTATAACTAGACACAAGTTCGCATTCCTTTTAGAATATGTCACAATCCTTTTGTCCACGATGTCATTGAACACAAGTCATGGTCAAACAGTCAACTTGTTTTGGTTCAATACTTTCTCGATTCCGAATATGTTGATAATTCAAATGATATTGATCCAATCAATCCATTTGAGTCCGGCCGAACATTTCATCAACATCATTCCTTTCGAGGGGCCCAAGCTTGACATCTCTCCGTGGAGGGATAAATCAATTTTGCTTATTATTCTTCCCAACTGGAATCAGATTATGCCAATCATACCCTTTATAACTACCGTGTTAAGGTAGCGTTTGAATATGTCAAACACAATGTTCATCAAGTGGAAGACTATAATAACTTCATGTCTAAGGATTCAAATGTCATAACTAATATGAGATATATGTTCGACATAGACCATGACATAAATCTCATACAGCGGGTCAAGTCCAGTACCTTGTTCCAAACAAGTACCCATAAATCTAACATGATCATCCCATGATCATTTAGCCTTTATACTAGTGCTTAACAAGTACTAGGGACGGAGATTATTATAAGTAAACATGAACAACAATAATAATCAAAACATCTCTTTATTGATATGAAATAAATGATAACAATTACAACGTTTATTAAACGTGCCTAGGGCACCACTACCAACACCTATTTACTTTCTCTTTCTCTCTCAAACGCACATATATACTCCCACCTCTCATCTTTTTTTCTCTATCTCAGCAACCCCACAAAATTCTTAAAACCCTTCTCAAAATTCTCTAACTCTACCTTCAAAATTCAACAATGGCTTCACCTTCCCAAAACCCTAACCAATCCGCACCTCAAGAGGAGTCACCGAGTGTTGTCTCGGGTGTTACTTCACCTATGGACTTATCTCCCATGGTTTCCAACATATCTCCATCTATGGCCATGTCCATTGATGAGCCTTCCATGGTTGCTACCTCAGTCCAACCTACCCCTTCCGTGACTGCCTCTCAACCACCTGTTACCACCACCAAGAAACCCAAAAGAAAAGCCCTTTCTTCCTCCAAATCGGCTGCTTAACCCTCCAAGAAGAGACACCATCGACTTCATTAATTTGATTTCTTCCCAACCTGGGGGAGATGATGGTAGTGCTGGTACTAATGCAGGTAATAGTGTTGCTACTGATGCTGTTGGTGATGCGGGTACAACTCGTGTTGCTGAAGATGTTACTGGAGATGCTGGTACTAGTGGATGATGGATAATAAGAAGAATAACCTTGTTTGAAGGTTTATGGTACCACAATTCTTGGGCAATGGTTTTTCTTGGTACTTTAAAATGGTTTCAAAACAATTTTTGTTTTGGTTGGTTTGGTTTTTAAAAACAATTCGTATTTTGGTTTCTAGTTTAGAACTTTAATACTTTGGTGGTTATGCTTTGGTTTATGACTTGTGGTTTTGTGGATTTTAAAACTTTGATTTACTTTTTGTTTTAAACTACTAATTGTTTTAAACATGGTTTTGTTTTACAATTAGTATGTTAAGTAAATATTTGTTGTTTCGGTTAACTCCATGATTAAGGGGGAGTTAATCTTTGGTGAAATGCTTTGTTATACTGTATATGGCTAACATATGTTACAGGTACCATCACTTAGGAGGTTGGAAAGAAATGCACAAACTAAGGGGGAGATTGTTAGTGTAAACAGAGGTGTTACCTCAGATGTTATCGCTGGCAGTCATGTGCTACCCGGCGAAAAATGTGTTATAGTTTTACATTTCTTTCCATAATAATTTTTATACTAATGTCCTAATATTATTATTTAGATGGCTGTATTTTTGGTCCATATTTCAGGTTATATTAAGGTGGAAATTAAAGCTAAATATATGGAGAATAGTTTAAAGAAGAGTTATTCATAAATGGTGATTTATGAATAACTTTCAACATATTTAACATGTGGGTAAATGATAAAAACGTGGGAAGACTTGTTCCAAGAGTTTGTTGCTGATTAAATGAAGAGTACAAGGCTAGAGAAGCTCGGAGTACAACTAGGCGAAGCATAGACTTGGGCATCAAGTATTCGGTTGAGAAAAACAAGGAAAGAAGACCAAGTCTTGCTTGATTTGTGGAGAGTTAGCTCGGCACATGATCTCCACCCTCCTCACACGTCTAGAACAGCCTAGGGCTGTTTATTTGAGTAGCCTTCAAGTCTTTGATGGCTATAAATAGTGCTAGGATGGACACTTTGTAACGAAGCCAAATTTTACACACATCCATAGCACAAAGAGCAAAGTACTTCTTGGCTCATTAGATCCTCCCTCCCATACACTCTTTTCCACACTCAAATACTTCGGGTTTGAGTGTGTTTTGGCTAGGATAGGATCATCGTACTTTGTTCTACTTTTGGTTCCATAGATCGTATATTGTACTAGCTATATGGAACCTTTTGACTTTGTAATTGGTATTGATTATAAAGTTTTCGCCATTTAGGCATCTCAAGTTATATTTATATAACTTGAGAAAAATATATCTCTTGTGCTATTTATTTTTCCGCTGCAAAACTCTTATATTTTCGGGTGTGTGTATTCTGTCCGTCAGCGTGTGTTACCTGGGGTGTTACCTAACACTTGAGGTAACATCTGTTCTCAGAAAGCTTTTGACCAACATTTTCAAAGATTATCTGTTGCAAGGATGGGCTTAGTAGGCATATTCATTTTCTTTGCAATTGACAAGTCAAAATGCCAATATGTTGGCAAATGTAATATCTAGGGCAGCGTTTGTAATTGCGAGCCCCACCGTTTGGGTCGAACTTCCGACTTCTGTGGACAGTCGACTTCTAAACGTTTGTTATTATCGTTAATAATATGTGTCTTTTGGTTTCAAAAAAAAGTATGGAACTTTCATCTTAATATGTCGTAATAATTGCATTTCTTAATTTTTGTGAAAAGTCTAAAAACGACCGTTATTTTGGACCGGATGGAGTAGTTTTTATGATAATGTATCAATAACATGTTTATAATTTTCATAAAAATAATTGAATTTATTTAAAATTATTATTCAAAGTACATTTGTAGTATATGATACCCCATCCGTCCCAGAAAGATGGTCTACTTTTGACTTTTGATGGTCAGTAGGTGAACTTTGACTAAATATAAATGTCAATCCAACTATTCTTGTGAAATTTTAAAACTTGTGATTGATTAATCATCAAGTGATTTATCAATGACCGATTTTAAATTTTTATTGAGATGATTAAATTGATAATAATTTTTGGTCAAAGTTCACATGTGTTGACCATCAAAAATTCAAAGTGAACTATCTTTCTGGGAAAGAGATAGGGAAAATGTTGTTGGTCGTGATTTATGTAATAAGTATAATTTTGAAAAGTATGCATCGATAAGGTCAACGTAGAAAATAAAGATAAAAATAAATGAGCAGTTACGTAAATGGTGGCTGATGAAAATACAGCAATTATATGTAAAAAATTTACTCATTCCATCCAGACTAATTTTAAGTGCGAGATGTTGAATACTCTCTTCTCTTCCTCGCCTAATAATGTGCCCACATTTTTCTTTTCGGTGTACATTAATTAAAAAGTTTTATTATTTAAAATATAATTTTTTTTCTTATTCCATCATCCAGACTAATGTTTTTAGTTTGATTTTACACAGAGATTAAAAAAAATATTGTGAGTATGAAAAGTAAAATAGGATAAAGTAGGAGAGAGAAAGTGGGTATAAAGTTTTTATTGTGAGAATGACAAGTGAGTCTCATTAGCCATTTTAGGTAATAAAACAACTAAGAACCTTAGTTTGGGACAAACCAAAAAGGAAAGTAATAACCTTAGTCTAAAAGACAGAGGGAGTAATACTCTTTTAGCTACCGGAATTCATTTGTCATACCAGCAACAATTATTTACTACTATTTTTGCATCAAAATAAATATTTATAAAAATTCTAAATTTGCGTTTGATCAACAAATTTAAGGCTTTTATGGACATATATTTTAGATCGAAATGAATATTATTCTTTACCCCACTTTATCTCATTTCTCAGTTTCATACCCACAACCGCAACACATGCTCTACTACCAATATTTTTGAACAAAGAATATGCAACTACATTTTGTTTTTTTTTTTTTCTTCCCATTCGACATTTCTTTATGCAATATTGTAATTTGTAAGTAACTTGCACACATCTTTATTAATTTAACTTTTTAATTTTTCGTAGTTTATTAACGCCCAACCTAGAGAGCTTGTGAGAAACGACTGTCCTTTACTCCTTGCCCTTGGCTCCAATAAAATTTTCAAAATCCGATATTCAAAAATCAGGTTATGGGTTATATAGTTAATCATTGGTTGTTGAGATATACGAAATCATATTTTGCTTTATCTCTTTAAAGTTCATTAAAGTGACAAACTAAATTGTTAGTTACTAAAAGAATACCCCATCTGTCTCGTAATAAATGTCCTACTTTCCATTTTCGTTTGTTACAAAATAAATGTCGTTTTACTAAAAATATGTATAAAGTTTGGTGATCTTCCTATACTACCCATTCTAATAGGCACAAACATTGTAATGTCATAAGAGGTGTCACTCTACCCATATGAATAGATTGGACAATCAAAGAAACATAAGTAAAAGCTTAAAAACATTGATTTGTCAACAAGTATGACATTTATTCCAGGACAGAGGAAATATTTAATTAATGATTATTAGAGTTTATGATAACATCATTCAATTAATTATTACTAAATTATTTTGTGTCCAATATTTTGTATTTTTTTTTTTTTTGCTTTAATATCCTTGTACAAGACTACAAGAGAGTAGAAAGGTGGTTTAACTTAATAAAGCCAGGTAGCATTCGAAATAACATGCTAAAACAAAGATCTGGTTGACCTGTTTATAATCATGGATAAATAATAATAAAAAAAAAAATACTAAAATACAGAACAAGGGCAATGTGGGTCTGACCATCAACGGCACTAATGAAACTTTCATTATTGGTCCCTGTGTTAGTTAAGATTTTCTTCATTGATCTCTACGTTTAAACTTTTGCATCGGAATGGCCAAAATATATCATATTTGCACATAGTCCCTAATTATACCATTTGTTAAACCTGCATCGTTAAAACCTTAAAAATAAACTAATAATTTAAAGCTTAAATGCTATACTAAAATATTTAAGGTTGTTCGAGAAATGACTTTGATGAAAGATAAGTAAGAAGTTTTGAGAAGACGAAGAAAAGTGAAGAAATAGGCCAGAACGACTTGGACTGTAGAGTCTGAGTCGGACTAGCTTTCACTCTGAGTGCCAGTCGTGCGCAATCACTCCAGCACGGGTGCATGGGGCGAGATCGACTTGTGCCCACCAGCACGAGTTGTGCCCACCAGCAGATCTGGCGCATGATACAGAAACGCGTGGAATAAAGAGGAGTCCTTAGGGACTGTATAATATATACTCTTTCCGTCTTCAGGGTTAGGAATCTAACAATATAAATACTTTGATTGTAGCCTACACAACACACAGAGAGAAAATAAGAGAGATTAATAATTCTAGATCTAGCGTTTGCACAGTAAAGAATTTTGGGATTAAATTTCGTGCAAAGTAGATTAATGTGATCTTCAGAGTGTGTTGTTCTGAAATGATATCTCCGGCCATAATAATATTTCTATTTGAGTGTTCAAACTTTTTAAAGATATGAACACTTGATTCATTAGACATGTTTTGTTAATGCACTTTTAAGCTTAAATTGTAAAAAACAAAAGATTTTTTTGAATTAATGAGAAATGACAAATGAAAAGATCATTTTAAAGCTGAGGGAGTATATTAGTAAGTTTAAGAATTAAAAAAATGGCATGATGTTGCGTAGAAGAAAAATTTGTGTAAAATTTACTTAAAAATATATAGGTTGATTTACTTACAAATATTGTAGTTTTCAGAATATAAAAATGGCATTAAAGATTAAGGACAAATGACGTGCAAAAATGTCTACTTTGGTCACTGAAGTAGAAAGTTTTAAATGCTGGGACTAACCTTAGATTTTAAGAAAGTAGAGGGACCACTGATGACGTTGTTCTAACCATAAACCCAAATAGTCAACATTAAATTAAAAATGAAAACAAACCCCATTTAATTTTTTATTTATTTTTTGACAAACCCCATTTAATTTGGTCACGCAGCTATAATCGGAAACTTAGGAGTATATAGCCCCTTCACTCTCCAACTCTCTCTCTCCATTGCCGTCACCGACGATCTTATCTCTATAACACCTAACATTCAAACAGAGCCGAAGATCAAGGCGACAAAGAAATCGCTTAAAAATTGATCGGAATTTCGATTTCAAATTTCAATCGTACAGATTCGAGAATGGCGAACCAGTTGGAGAATTTGGTGGAGTCGATTAAATCAAAGGTAAGAGCATTGAAGAAGAAATCTTCGTCGGGGAAGAAGAAGAAGCCATACATGAAAATGGACAAGAGCTCCAGCGTCAAGGTCGAGATCCGTAGCCGTCAGGCTCGTAAAATCATCGACAAAACTCTCCAAGCCGCCGATCACCCCGGCAAACGTACCATTTTCTAGCAATTTCCATTTTTAAATTAGGAGTTAATTTTGTCTGGCTTTTGAATTTTGTGATGGATCAGTAGGGTAAGTTGTAGATATGTTGGAATTCCGGTTGTTCCCGTTGCCGTTTAAGGTTCGCTCCGTTCAATTTACGGGTCTGGTTGGGGACCGTTTCGTTTTTGAATTCTGGTAATAAAATTAAAACATTTACTTGACTCACTAGCAACACAATTATCCCACTTCATCTTGTTTTGGTTTTTAATTTATTATTTTCGTTTCTGTTTTCTTGACAACGCGGGATAGCCCCTTCCAGCCGATTCGGTCTTTTAGACTCCGTACAAGTGGCAACATTATAAGAGTATTGTTAAACCGCTTCTTTCTATGACCCCTCTCCAGTCTCCTTTTAAGTGACTTGAGACAGGAGATCCAATACTTAAAAGTACGAATCACTCCTATTCCATCATTGATATTGGACGGGACATACTTATTTATTTTTTTGATTGTACTTTTTTTTTTTTTTTTTAAATATACTTGGAACTATATTTTGAGTTTGTTAATGGTACAATATTGTAAAGCATAATTAAAGGTATTTTAAGAAATTTACGTATGTTGTTGGTATTGGCTCAAGTTCGAGAATAATTCAAGTTTATCATCCAATTCATCATTATTTACATGGTGAATGTATGTTGGTGTTTGGAGTAAGAAACTCGTAGTGTCCCGTTTCTCTTTTGAATATATATTTATCTTGAGATGGTTTGTGCTTATAAATGGGCTTTGGTAGTATGGTTTCAATCATCGTGGCAAGTTGTGAAGAGTGTTAGAAACACATTGAGAGAGACACACCTTTGTAATGTAAGGCGAGTGTGAGATACAATTTGTAAACACTTTGTATTCACATTCATATAGTGATTTTTGTTGCCGCCCGTGGATGTGGGAGAGTTTCTCCGAACCACGTAAATTTTTGTCTCATTTATTACTTTGTTCGTGTGGGTGGTGGAAGTGCAATATCTATTTCCTCATTTGGTTTTAGCAATTGATATCTAGAGCTTTGGTTGCAGCAGTTGAGATACTTGGTGCTCCCTCACACATCACATATTGAAGTAAGTCATTTGTTATTTCTATCTTGGATATTTATTTTTTCAATAGCTATTTTGTTTTCACTCGTATTTGGATAATTGCTTTGGTAATAATTTTGTGAAATGGCAGAAAGAAACTGATGCTAGTACTAAGTAAAAAAAAGTGAGCCAAGGGTGTCTAGTACTAATCTTGAAGTTGAAAATTTTAATGGTAAAAGTAATTGGAGCTAAGAAAGGTGAAGTCTTGGATCTTTTGGCTATGAAAGATGATGTTTGGTAATAATTTTGTGAAATGGCAGAAACTGATGCTAGTACTAAGTCAAAAAAAGTGAGCCAAGGGTGTCTAGTACTAATCTTGAAGTTGAAAATTTTAATGGTAAAAGTAATTGGAGCTAAGAAAGGTGAAGTCTTGGATCTTTTGGCTATGAAAGATGATGTAACGGAATTTTATACATTTATTTCCTAGGTTTCTATGAGCTTCAATGATAATTTTTATGTATTTAGAATAGTTTATACTCCATCCGTTCCGGGTAAGTTGCAACAATTTGCTATTTTGGGCATTCCACTTATGTTGCAACAATGCCAAATAAGGAAACTCTTTATTACTTTTATAATCCTCCACTTATTCTCTCTCTTCCTCCCAACCACTCATTATTCTCCACTCATTCTCTCTCTTCCTCCCAACCACTCATTATTTTCCTTTCTTAATTTTTGTGCTTCCCCTTCCATGTTGCAACTTACCCGGAACGGAGGGAGTATACAATTCTGGGCGAATTTATATTTTTGGGTTGTAATTGTAATTCGGGAGTATTTTAGTCATTTTATATTTTTACCAGGATTTAATGATTTATGAGACAAAATAAATCCCATTGTTTTAAGTAGAAAGTCAAAAGCCCAAAATAATGAGAATGGAGTGGACGAAAGTGCAAAACTAGAACAAGACCAAGAATAAATGGCCCAAGGAGGAAGACTAGCTGGAAACAAGGTGGCCTAACAAAGATACAGCCCAACTCCATCCAAGTGGCACAGTTATGATGACCAGGCAGCCTAACAACCACCGAAGCCCAACTCGCAAGGCCAAAATGTTGCACGAATTCGCCAGGCGTGCGCACGAATGCGGCGATCTGGGCACGACTCGGGCAAGGAAGAACGACTTGTGAGGAAGCGCATGTTCCAAGCGCGATTTTGGCGAGACTGGCACGTGACGGAGCGTTGGCGCGCGAAGAACGTTACCTATGTGACATCGAGAAGGATGAATTGCGAAGACAGATTCAAGTAATCCAACGTCGCGCTGGGCGCTTGGAGATTAAAAAAAATCCAACGTCGCCTTGATGTGAGAGCCCGCGCTCAAAGCCGCACACCGAAAATGATCGCTCGCGAGGGTGATTCGGGTGATGCCTCGTGCTAATGCGCTTTCGGAAATGCGCTCGGTTCCCTCTCGATGGAATCAAACAGTCAAGAGTCGCCACCTCATTTTATTTTAGGAAAAACGAAGATAAAACCTTTTGTTTAGAGAAAGTGGATTCGGGGGCTAATTTACGAGAAAGAGAAGGGGTTAGGCACTCTCCTCGCCCGTGATGGTCTCTAGCATGCATGCCACTTAGATTCAATATTATGCCTTTTTATACCTCGTTTTATGCCCTAACAAAATGGTGATTAATATACATAGGAGTCTTCCTATTCTAGGTGTGTTCGCTTTAAAGTCACAAATGAGAGTCGGTTTGGGTGGACTCCCACTTGGTTTTGAAAATGATTTAGCATTCACATCCAGTAAAGGAAACACAAAGGATGGGGGATTAATATCTACAAATGGTAAATAAATGAGAGACAAATCCCGTATCAAATGAATGTCCAAAAGTCCGTCCCAAGACATTTTAGGGACTGCTGTCCACTTCATCTTCATGAACCTGTTTCTATACTTACACAATCTGAAAAGTAAAGGTAAAAAAAAAGTCCCTAACACATCAAGTATCAATTATGATTTTTCCTCTGATTTTAGGGGCATTTTATGGTGTCCAAATAAGGCATGCAATATGACATTCACAACAGCCAGATCTGACAAATATGCATACACTCATAAAAGATCCACTTTTTGCATCATGAAAACGGGGGAATCATAGAAAACACTAAATATAAAAGTTGTTTATAACATATTGAAGTTTAGATCTGAAAAGTTTCAAGGCCATCAAGCAAGTATAAGTCACACAAAACTTCTCTGACATTTCCATGTCAGAGATGAACCAGCACAGATTTGCAGATCAAGAGTTCAAACAATAAAGTAAAAGACAAGTTTATACTCATGGGGAAAATGTGATATTTGCATTATAATCTTACCCTGTTTATCTAGAACAAGAACTCTTTTGTGGTCTAAGACCAAAAACCACGTTTACCATGTATAAGAAGAGAAATAAGACAGAATGGTCTAAACTGCAGATCTGCTGGAATGTCATGAATACCATGAAAACACTCATCAAAACTCATCTAAATGAAGTGATGTGGGCATTAAACTTTGTGTGTACATAGATATACATGTTAAAAACACAAAACAACAGCCATTGAAGCATTTAGTCAAGATCTAATGAGTTTTCACATGGAGATAAAGGAAGACATGGACAGATTTGAGATTTTGAGGGAAAGCATGCTTATTCTTTGAAAGCCTCCCAAACCACCAACACATATATACTTGATATTCACACATGGATGATATATATACACAAATCCAGTAGATTAACATGCTAAGAACTCAAGAGAACATGGTATATAATCATTTTAACAAGAGAGAATCAAGAGTCATCAACATTACATCTTTTAGACATCAAATGGAGGTCTAGCCTAACAAAGTGGCTAGCCCTCTTAACAAATTATATAATCAACTACATCTTACATATATAAAGGTTACAAGATGAGAAGATTGTTGGAAATTGGTCAGGAATATTGGTTTGACCAATATTTGACCAAGTTTCATTATTAGTTCCATTTAATAAAAATGGAAATTAGTTGCAAATAATAATCTACATTCGGAGTAGATTAACGTGATGTATTTATTTTCTCAAAACCAATTTCAGGTGAATTAGAAATTAATTATTGAAAGTGTGCAACTTTAATGGGATTATGAAGAGTTGAAAATGTGGAAAGCCATTTATCCCACATTGGTTGGAAAATGAAAAAGATGAGAATATTTAATATAGCTTATCTAAGAAGGTTCCAATCAAGTGTGGACTTGGGCTTCCAAGCTAAGTGGGCCTTCGGGCTATCCATGCAAGCTAGTGGGTAAATAGGATAATTTTGGGCTAGCCCAAAATTGACCTATGACCCGCGAAGGGCGGAATGGGCGGTTTAGGGCGCATTTTGCACTTCGCACTGGGAGCTGTGGAGCATAAATTTTTGGCAACGATGGGCTCCGTGGTGGATCAACTCAGTTGGGCTTGGAGCAGATTCGGTTTGGGTTTAGGCGGCCCAGTCCGGGAAAGGTTCCGGTTCGGTTTAAACCAAATAGGTGCCATTCAGGCGGTTGGGTTGGCGGTTACCACTGGAGCGACCCGTTTCTCTTCAAACAGGCGGGTCGGGCATCATGGGTCAACCCAGCAGATCTACAGCATCCCTTAAAATCTGATCCAACGGTTGACAAGGCAACTGATGCAATTATGCCCTTTCACAAGGGACACCCCTAACTCTTCATCTAGTATAAATAGAACCCCACATTTGCATTTCATTTCCATCAGAAAATTCACAAAGCATCCTAGCATTCTTAGAGTTTCCAGTCAAGTCCAAGAAGTTCCCAAATATCAAGTAGTTCGCCGAGACTTCCATTGTAGTGCTGCAAGAAAAAGTCAGTTAGTCGTTGTATCTTGGAGATGTTTGCCTAAGACCGTTTGTAAGTACCCCAATCTGAAATCGACCTACTCTAGAGGAATTCTTGGTACCATTCAGGGATAAACCAATGGGCCAGGACCTCACTAGGATAAACCTGATATTCTAGGACTGAACTGGAATTAAACTTGGAAAAATCCAGAAGCTCGCCAAGTCGAGTCGTACGGATGGTTTGGGCGCATGAGGTCCCTAGCCGTACGGCTACTTTGGGCACCCTCAACCTCTATAAATTGAACCCCATGCTGATCATTTTAGGGGGGGGGGGAGGGAGAAACAACATAAGAGAGATTACTCTGACAAAATCACTGCAGTAGTGTGAGAGGAGTGAAACAAAGAGTGAAAGAGAGAAAGGAAGATTGGCTAAACCAAAATAGGTAAAGCCACCTTCTCCCCCTCCCTTCCCTTCATCTATAACTCTATTTTATCTTTAATCTTTGTTTAAGTTATGTTAATCTTTATATTACTTGCAAGACTTGTCCATTCAAGCACTTTTACATTACTTGCAAGACTTGTCCTTCAAGCAACTTTACATTTATGCAAGACTTGTCCATTCAAGAAAATATACATATATTACTCTATATATTTCTCTTGTCCAAGCCATGAGATGATCCAAGGTGCCCTCCATGCCTTGTGTGGAAGAGGTTCAAACCTAGATGATCATGGCTTGTTGATTGTCATTTACATTCTTGTCTAGTTGGAATGATTCTTTTGTTGGCAATAATGATCATTTGGATGATAAAGCCTCCATCTTTATCATCCAACATTGATCTAGCTCTAAAGTCCCCTTTGGGGCCATAAAGATTCAATCTTTATGTGTTGATTTGACTCTTTGAAGGTTAATAATTCATAAAAGTGCCATCTTGGGGATACAGTTTCAATCTTTAGTCACCAAATGGTCAATTTTGGCCCAAAGGGCATGTTCATCAACTTTTCTCAATTTTCTCCCATGATTGCTTATGATCACACCCAAATACTCGTTTTGGGGACTAAGTGATGATCATTTAGAATATGAATGTTGTATTTAAATTTATAAAGTGTTTTAAACAAACTGGAATCAAAATAGTTCTGTCCAGTTTCAACAGAATGTTCTGTTTCTGCTCTGAAACTGGACTGTTCTTGACTGAACTGTAAAATCTCAGGAAACGGCCTGTACATCCGTACGGCTATGTTGGGAACAGGGGGAAAAATGTCGGTTTTGCCCTCTGATCCATATTTTCTTAATAAACAGACCCTTTCAGTTAAGTTTTTCCAAACAAAACCAATAACAGAAACTTTTCCTTTAAATACACACACACACATGCATATTTTCAAACTAACAAGGGAGACTCGGTTCTTTCCGAGGCATTTTGGGTGAACCGCAAATATGTTCTTCCCAAAGTGTAACCTGACCTCCGAACTCACCTTCTCTAACCATTTTCATTTGTTGGGTTTAAAATTAACAAATGTGGCGACTGTTGGTAGTGGTGCCCTAGGCACATTTAATAAACGTTGTAATTGTTATCATATCAATAAAGAGATGGTTTTGATTATTATTGTTGTTCATGTTTACTTATAATAATCTCCGTCCCTAGTACTTGTTAAGCACTAGTATAAAGGCTAAATGATCATGGGATGATCATGTTAGATTTATGGGTACTTGTTTGAAACAAGGTACTGGACATGACCCGCTGTATGAGATTTATGTCATGGTCTATGTCGAACATATGTATCATATTAGTTATGTCATTCGAATCCTTAGACATGAAGTTATTATAGTCTTCCACTTGATGAACATTATGTTTGACATATTCAAACGCTACCTGTAACCGGGTAGTTATAAAGGATATGATTGGCATAATCGGATTCACGTAGGGAAGAATAATAAGCTAAATGGATTTGTCCCTCTTCGGAGAGATGTCAAGCTTGGGCCTCTCGTAGGAATGATGTTGATGAAAATGTTCGGCCGGACTCAAATGAATTGATTAGATCAATGTCATTTGTATTATCAACATATTCAGAATTGAGAAAGTATTGAACAAAACAAGTTGACTTGTTTACCATGACTTGTGTTCAATGACATCGTGGACAAAAAGATTGTGACATATTCTAAAGGAATGCGAACTTGTATCTAGTTATACTATTTGGGTAGGTATGACGGTTTGCTAGAACCTAATCATATCTTATGATTTCATGTTTCAACCCATTGCCAACTTAGTATAATCCTAGAGGGTCACACACGATAGAATGAATCTTAAAAGGACTAAATTGGAATTTTTCAGTAGTTCTGGCAAGGCGGACGACCGCACAAAAAGGAACCAGGCGGCCACCCAATGTTGGGCGACCGCACAGTCTCTTTTGGGCGGCCGCACAGTGCTGTCGGCAGAAACTTTCCTAATTCGATTAGGAGAAGTTTTTGACAAAAGTTTCCTATTTGGAATAGGTCTTGCTTGTGTATAAAAAGGGGATTTTGGCCAGAACTTCAGCCATAGCCTTTTGTGAGTCTCCAAAAAGTTTGAGAGATGTTTTATTTTGTTCTAAGACATCTTGGATTGAAGAACAAAATAATACACAAATAAAAATTCCATATAGTCATATTAAATTGTGAAAGTGTGTTTCATAATTTTTGGTCTAGCAACCAAGATCAAGAAGCTCCTTGATATTTGTTCGTGGTGTGGATACCGCTAGAGGATGAAGCTCATCATCTTCAAAGTTCGTGTTCTTACTTTCATTGTGATCAAGCTTCAAATCTCCACCAAGATCAAAGCTAGAATTCAAAGTCATTAAGGGTTAGTTTTTCCTCTATTCATATTGTTGTATTTGATATTCAAAGTCATTAAGGGTTAGTTTTTCCTCTATTCATATTGTTGTATTTGATTTAATCATATGAACGGATCTATGGGCTTTGGGTTTCATAAAATTTTGAATGCTATATTCCGCTGCGCATGTTACATCGAAACCCAACAGCGACTTCGTTTCTTTTTCGTTAGGAAAGTTACCCGTGTTTGACATTTCTTCCTCGTGCGAAACTCGCCTATTTTCGCCCCTTAGGGACGGGATCCTTACAGTGGCGACTCCGCTGGGGACATAAAGTGCTTACGAACTTCTCTTTAGAAGATTTGGAAGCACTTTTGTGTGGGTCAAACTCCCGTTTCCGTTAGTTAACTTTGTGCATGATTGTGTGTGTTTGCTGTTTCTGTTTAAACTGTTTTGAGTACATACGTTCTGAAAATGCAATAAATTGGAGCATGATGATCAGAAGTTGGAGAAACTGAGAAAAAATCTCTACCCTCTTGGTCTAGCCGTACGGCTACTTTGGTAAAAGGCCAGAATGTTGCAAATTAACAATTTTGTGCAGGGCAGCAACATTCTGAATTGACTTCTGCTTTTGCTTGTCCAGGTTCCAAATTTACAGCCTTACTTGTGCACATTACCTTTATTCTTTCGGCCAAAACTTGGTTTTTAAAACTTGGTTTTTAAAACTTGGTTATGCATGATCTTTTGTCCATAAAAGGGATTTCCAAAATCTCATTGTGCATAACCCCCTTTTGTAAAAATTTCTTGACTCTTCGCGTTGTGCATAACTTGCTTTGTATAAATGGTTTCAATGTAAAGGTTGTTCTTTTGGCAAAATGTTTGATTCGAATTTTTCTTTTTTGGTTGTGCACAACTTTGTATATATACAAGTTTTGGTCTTTGTTTGTATTCTTTGACTTATTGTGTAGAAGATGCTTACTTGCTTGTTCATACTTGTTCATATCTTGCTTATGCCATGCTCATCATGTTGAAAAACAAAATAAAAATCTCTATTTTGACTCAAAAAGGGAATATAGAATTGACTTCACACAACGCGCACTTGGCCTTGCACGTTCCAAATACCCTTTAAACCCGGGATGGATGCCAGATGCAGCTCGATTGGCGCTCTTGTTCCCTTCGAGCGCGCACGGGTCCATTCCACCTCCCCTTCCGAGCCGAGTCAACCACACTTGTCAGTTACACACAAATACCGAGACTTTGGTTGGTTTTGGTCTAGATCACGTTACCACGTCCCTAATACGTGTCTGAGATTAATTGTGGGCAAGTTAATGCCCGAGTCACGACTCTTTGTGAAAGCAAGTGTGACCATGGTCAACTTTGACCCGGTCCTTGACTTATGCGTTAATATTGGCTATAATTAACCTAAGTCATGTGCTATGGATAGGGTGACACCGTGTTGTCAAGCCCTAATAAATGGTCCATACTAATCATCCTTAAGCCCAAGGATAAGATTCGAGAGCCCTCATCAAAGATGAGGCTATGCCGGAAGTCCCTTAAGTCCCTAAGATGAATCTCGATCTTAACCGGGGCTTAATCATGATTGGAATGGCTCACGCATTGAGAATCTTGCGATACACTAGACCCTAGGTTCGTCTCTTTTGGTCGGTGGAAGCTGCTTGCCCTATAGGACCCTCGCCCGGGACAGTCCATCCTTGGGAGTGTGCAAGGCAGGTGAAAAACGAGGGGCTTATAGGCACAGTGATGGCCTCCACTGATCCAGGATTTAGAATAGTTGCGAAAAAGAAGAGAAATATTTTCCAACCATCTAGGAATAAAGATGAGTTTTAAATTAAACCTGAATGAATAAATAATTGCGTATTGCATGAGTTTACTCCATTTGTGCTTCTTGTCTTTGACACATCGAATTCTTGCGTTAGCAAGCGTCATCTTGTTAAGTCTTTTGTTGGTCCCAAAGGGCAACAAGGGTATGAAAAATAGCTAGAGGGGGGGGGGTGAATAGCTGTTTTAAAATTCTTTTCGTACCCTTGATAAACTCAATTGCAAATGCGCACTTTATCAAGTAAGCGTTATGAAATGCGCCTAAGTGAGTGAGTGAAATGCACATCGGAATTTAGTAATGAAAATAGGCGCAAAGTGTGACAAAGGGGCGCACACACACTCTAAGTATTTTGGCTCAAAGTGGTTGAAATAAGGAAGTAAGGCAAATGAAATAACAACACCACACAATTCAGTTCAATCAATCTACAATGAGTAAACAAGCAAATAGTGAGTGTAGATAATAACTTGAAAGAAAAAGACAAGATAATAACACAAGCTATTTGGAGAGGTTCGATCAATGAAAGATCTACGTCCTCTACCAAGAAGGTTAGTCTTGGATTTCTAATGGAGATCTTATATAATGAGTGAGTGTTACAAATTACAACTTTTGATATTCTACACTAACTCAAGATCTAATTTTCTATGAATGAACAAATCCAAAACAATAACCGGTGTATCTCTAAAAGATGAATCTAAATGATCAAACTTAAAGAGGTGCGTGTGTGATTTTAGTATCAAGGCTCTTTAGATCTTTATGATTTAGAGCACAATGAAACTAAAGTGTTATAGCTTGAAGATCTGGGCTAAGGATGAAGGTATGAAGATGTTCTTGAGAAATTCTGGAAATAACGAAGGCAATCTTCAAATCTTCAACAAATGCTTTGAGAGAGAAATTCTTGAAATTTTTAGCAAAACTCAGCAACTTCAAAATGTTGAAGTTATGGGGTATTTATAGTGAACTTCAAAAAATTAGCCGTTGGAAATCCTTGTGGATAAGATGAGCTGTCGCTCGTTGATTGGAGCATGCATATATTATGGCCATTTTGACACTCAACATAAATGTGACCGTTGAGGACACGTGTCAACAGATTAGGCGCATATGCATCTTTTAACCACCGTTGGATCATTGGCGTAATTTGAATTCTCTTCAAGTCTTTGAATCTTCAATAAATCACTGAGTGTTGAATAAACACTTTAAGGCGCGTTTGAGCCAAGAGGCGCATTGAGCCAAGAGGCGCACATTATGTTGCGCTAAATCAAGGGGCGCATAGGTGCGTAACATAGCTTATAAAGAAATCCTTATGCGTGCGCTCTAAATGGCGCATGGCGCGAATGAAGAAGGCGCGTGGCGCGTGGCGCAGGAGGCGCATACGCGCGGCTCAAACTCACTAAGTGATTTTTCTTGAAACTTGATCTTCTTGCCCTATTTCTAAGCCTATTCTACAACAATGGACAACTTAAAAAATGAAGTATAAATACTTATTACATGTGGGTCTAAAGTCCATGAAATAAAACTTAGGTGATGGATCAATCAAATCTAATAAATCCTATTACATTAAAACTGAGATATGTGTGGGCATACCCAACAATCTCCCCCTATTTGATTGATGCCATTACCTACTATATCAAGGACAAATGAAATTGGTAATTCATGTCTCAAGTTAATGCACACACTAGTCCAAAATATAGATTTCTAATCTATTCCAATAAGAATAAAGAATTACATATGGAAAGATAGAAACAACAGTTTAACACATTCAAAATGATATATGATTTTTAGTTTTGAAATGTGTTTAAACCAAGTTTAAACTTAATGCATGAAAGTATGAAACAATTCAATATGATGCATATGAATTTAAACAATATTCATTGTTTTACAAACAAGGAGTTTGAGTGAACAAGGTTTGATAATAAGTGATGCATTGTTCTCATTAAAAACTTGGGGTGTTGGAGTTACAGATTACAAGTTTTGAATAAAACAAAGATAAAAGGTGCTAAAACAAGTAAGCACAAAATCACTAACGCAAAAGAGTTGATTCTATTACAAAAAGGTTCTAATAACTTACAATCAAAAATAGAAAATAAGGGTTGGGAGGCGCATCATCTTCCTTCAATCCTTCAACGATCTCTGAAACAGAACGCTGAATTTGTTTAGCGAGCTGATGACTACGGTTCGCTAAGCCCTGAGTGTCAGTGACACTGGAGTGAGTGGCAGTGATACCGTCTCTAATGTAACTCAAGTGATTCACATTGATGTTTTGGTATTCATCAATGGAGCGCTGAGTGTTGCTGCTGCTGTGAAATATTTTCTTCTAAGATTTGAATGTGAGCTTCAATAGCATTTTGAGCCGTGATAATGTCAGAAGAAATATGTTCGGCACGTCTGTCAGAGCTTGAGTGAGCAGCCGTGAAGTGAGTAACGACCAATTCTTTCAAGACATCCAACTTTGATACTAGCACGTTCATGTTGGATTGAGACGCAGCAGACCGAGGTATGAAAGTAGGCGCAGAAGCGGTGGTTTGCGCCTGATCAGTATGAGGTTGAACCTGAGTCTCCGCCGGAGGAGGAGAAGGAGCAGAAAGTTTGTTCTTGAGAGAGTTCATCTCCCCCTTAATGGCAGCGATCTCTTCAGATTGATCAGTGAGTAAGGAAGTAAGAATCTCAAATTGAGACTTTATTTGTGTCTGTCCTTGCTCTAAATTTGCTTGCCCCTGCTGCAAAGAATGAAGAATGGAAAGTACCTCGCTCAAATCGGGAGCAGATGGAGGAGGCGCAGGGGTAGACAGGGGCGCATTATCTTGAAGGGGCGCAAAATCTTGAAGGGGCGCAATAGGAGATGGAGGCGCATGAGGAGGTGAATGAGTAGGAGACTCAAATTCATCTTCAGTTTCCACATCAACAGTTTCAACAACAACTGATTCCGTTGTGATTTGATCTGGTCCAGAAGGAGGTGAAGGCGCAACTGGAGAAGGAGTGCGCTGAGGGATGGTCTCTTGCTCCCCCTGAACTGGTTCCTCTATGTCTGAAACATCATCGCCAAAAAAATCAGAGAGGAGTTGTACCCTTGACACTTTGGTCTGTTGAAATTTGAATGGAGGCGCACGGGGAGCGGGAGCGCGTTGAGTAGGCGCGCGCTGGGTAGGCGCGGGAACAGAAGGCCTTTTCTCAATATCCGCACTTGATCCAGCGCCTTTCATGCACTCTAGCTTCTCTGACTCAGCAGCTTGTTTGGCTTGAAAATCTTCATCTCTTTTTCTTTGAGCCTCAAGTCTGCTGGCTTCCTGCGCTAGCCGTAGATCACGCTCTTCATCAGATTCAAATCTGGTACGTTTGATAGGCGCACGAGGAGGGTCATCAACCACCCGTTTTCCTTTGCTTTTCTCTGCGCCTGGCAAGGGATCAGCGCTTTTACTAGCTCTTGCCTTCACTGCGCTTTTTATTAATGGTGCGCTTTTAAGAGCTGGCGCATTGTCTGACTCTGTGTCTTCATCAACTAAGCCTTCAACAGATTTGATTTGAATTCCCTTGGCGCGCTTTGTAGGCTTCTTTCTGCGCTTTTTGAGGTCCAAATTCGCTTTACCAAACGTTGGAACATCATTGATTCTATACTCAGGATTCTCACTCAAAAATTTAACTAACTCAGGATAAGTTAGAAAAAGTTTTGAGAGAAGAAGGCAGTGTGAGCGGAATCTGGTCTTTCCCTCACTCTTGTTCTTCACAAACTTATCAATCTGCTCACGCAATGTCTTGAATAAAATGTGAGGCCAGTGAAGCTTCTCCTTGGCCATGATGGCAGCTGTATATTCCCATTGTTCCACCGTGAATCGGTTCACGTTCCCGGTTTTGAAAACAATTGAAGTTCCCACCAAGTGCGCAATATGAGTCAAGAGTTCTCCACCATCTCGAATTTCAGTGTTTTGATATTATTTTGAAGTGTGGGAATATTCAGAAGTGAAGCAGCCATCCTGTTCTGATCATCAATAGAGTAAGTCATCGGACGCCCAATAATGCGATCTTCACCCGTAGATGGAAAACCGAGTAAGTGTCGAATCACAGATGAGGAGATATGGACGTCAACATTTTGAACGCGAGCCTCAATCCTGTAGTGAGTGCGTCCATTTACATCAATTTCCACTAGAACAGCAGTGGAAAAGAACTCATCCACGAGGAGCGCAGAATAGAACGTTTGGTCCATGGTGAATAAAGGGAGCAGACCAGCTACGCGCAGAGTCTCTATGATTTCTCGCCCAATTACTTCATCAAGGCGCGCAAAGATGGTTGAGGGCTCATAAATGTTTGAAGCGCATTGGATGCTAGGCGCGCATTAGTTGCTGTGCGCGCAGGAATTGCTTAGGCGCGCAGGAGGGTGAGGCGCGTAAGAGATGTTTAGACGCGCAGGAAGTTTCCTTGAAACTTTGAAATGATTTGACATTTGTACCTAATATACTCATAACTCAACACACCATAAAATCATTAGTATTGACAAAACTATATTGAATTTAGTTGAGTTCAAGCATACCCATTTCACCTCTCAAAAACATGAACCGATTCGCGTCGAGTGCTTTCGTTAGAATGTCGGCGATTTGATAGTCAGTTCCCACGTGTTCCAAATGAATATTGCCTTTCTCCACGTGGTCTTTGAGGAAGTGATATTTGATGTCGATGTGCGTGGTCTTTGAGTGCATGACAGGATTTTCAGAAACCGCAATTGTTGATGTATTGTCGCAGTAGATGGGACAATTTTCTTCGATGATATCATAGTCCACCAATTGCTGCTTCATCCAGAGTATTTGACAACAACAACTTCCCGCAGCGATATATTCGGCTTCAGTTGTTGAAACAGATACAGAAGCTTGTTTCTTACTTGCCCATGACACAAGTCGATATCCAAGGAAATGACAAGTGCCACTAGTGCTTTTCCTATCAATTGTGCAAGCTGCATAATCCGCATCTGAATAACCTACAAGTTTGAAGTTCGAATCTTTGGTGTACCAAAGTCCAAGGTTAACAGTGCCAGAGATATCTTATAATACGTTTCACAGCAATTAAGTGTGCTTCTCTAGGGTCGGATTGATAACGAGCACAAACACAAACACTAAACATAATATCATGCCTACTAGCAGTAAGGTAAAGGAGTGAGCCAATCATACCTCGATAGAGCGTTTGATCAACACGTTTACCTTTTAAATCTTTGTCGAGTTTGTTGCCGGTGGCCATTGGAGTATCGTATGCTTTAGCGTTCTCAAGTCCAAACTTCTTGATTAAGTCCTTTGTGTATTTGGCTTGATTGATAAAGATGCCTTCACTCATTTGCTTGATTTGAAGCCCGAGGAAGAATGTGAGTTCTCCCATCATGCTCATTTCAAACTTGCTCTTCATTAGTTTCTCAAAACGCTTGCACAACAATTCATTAGTAGAACCAAATATAATATCATCAACATAAATTTGAACAAGTAATTTATGACCATTATGTTTGGTAATGAAAAGAGTTGTATCGATTTTACCGCGAGTGAAGCCTTTTTCGATGAGAAACTTTGATAGTGTATCATACCATGCTCTTGGTGCTTGTTTGAGTCCATACAAAGCTTTCTGGAGTTTGTACACATGATTTGGAAATTGTGAATCTTCAAACCCAGGTGGTTGAGCAACATTGACTTGTTCTTGAAGTTCACCATTTAGAAACGCGCTCTTCACGTCCATTTGATATAACTTGAAGTTCTTGTGAGCGGCGTAAGCTAGAGATAATCTGATAGCTTCAAGTCTTGTTACGGGCGCAAAAGTTTCATCGTAATCAATTCCTTCTTCTTGCCTATAGCCTTGTGCAACCAATCTTGCTTTATTTCTCGTGATGGTTCCATTCTCATCCATCTTGTTCCTGAACACCCATTTCGTACCAATCACTCCATGATCATTTGGTCTTGGGACTAGAGTCCAAACCTTGCATCGTTCAAATTGATTGAGTTCTTCTTGCATAGCAACAACCCAATTAGGATCTTGGAGCGCTTCATCAGCCTTCTTTGGTTCAATTTGAGAGATAAAAGCAGTGTAAGCATCAAAGTTTGTAGCTCTCCTTGTACGAACACCAACTTGTAGATCACCGATGATATTAGCAATTGGGTGACCTCTAACTTCACGAATTTCAGGAGGTAAGTTAGGTTGAGTCGTAGTAATTTGAAGGTCTTCAATTGGTACATCTTCACCATATTCAAAGTCATTGAAATTTGGGGGTTGAACTGGCTCAGAATTGAAATTTGGGTTTACACCAGATGCAGCAGTAGAAATAGGCACGTGAGAGGAATCATGAGGCGCATCATTTGAGTGAGGCGCAATAGAGGATTCACCAGGCGCATTATACATTGAATTAGGCGCATTTGATGTAGATGGATTTCCTTGTGTTGATAGATTCTGATTTCGAGTGGGCGCAATATAAATAGGAGCACCTGTATCATTTAGCTCAATAGAATCATCAGCAACATTTGGAGCCAAATGTGGCTCAAGGAGAGAATGTTCATCAAATGTAACATGTACAGATTCAACTATCACTAATGTAGTTCTATTAAAAACACGAAAAGCTTTAGAGTGTTTGGCATACCCAACAAAAATACCTTCGTCGGCTTTGGCATTGAATTTACCTCTATGTTCGTTTCCGTTGTGGAGGATATAACATTTGCAACCAAAGATCTTGAAGAATGCAATGTTAGGAGTTCTACCACGCCAAAGTTCATACGGAGTCTTGTTGTGAAGTTTGTTGATGAGGGAACGATTTTGAGTAAAACATGCAGTGTTGATAGCTTCTTCCCAAAAGTACTTAGGCAATTTAGCTTCAGCTATCATTGTCTTTCCCGCTTCAATCAACGTTCTATTCTTTCGTTCAACAACGCCATTTTGTTGAGGGACTCCGGCGGTTGAAAAGTTGTGATCTATCCCATGATCTTCACAATATCGAGCAACACCGTTGTTCTTGAATTCTGTTCCATTGTCGGATCGAACACTAACGATGTCATCTTCTTTTTGGGTTTGGAGCAGTCGAAATAAGGTAGTGAGAATATCATAACAATCATCTTTTGTAATCATCATCTCTACCCATGTATATCTTGAATAATCATCCACCACAACTAGAGTATACTTGTTTCTTCTAATACTTGCGGTGGAAACTGGTCCAAATAGATCAATGTGAAGTAGTTGCAAACATCTTGTAGTTGAAGGATTAGACTTGCTTGAAAATGACTGCTTCGGTTGTTTGCCAAGTTGACATGCGGCGCACTTTTTGTCATGATGATCAGCAACCTTGGGAAGTCCTTTGACAAGATTATTCCTGCTGAGTTTACATAGATACTTGAAGTTCAAGTGACTTAAGCGTTTGTGCCACAGCCAACTATTTTCGTTCACACTTTTTGCTACAAAACAAAGATTAGTACTAGAGTTCATACTATGGAAATCAATAATATAAATATTTGTCTTACGATATCCCATGAGTAAGATAGCTCCAGTTTTGCCATTCTTGATAAGACATTGCGTTGAAGTGAAATGGCATTCTAATCCTTTGTCGCAGAATTGAGATATGGATAATAAGTTGTGCTTGAGTCATTCGACGAGTGAGACTCTTTCAATGCACACTTTGTCTTTCTTGAGCTTTCCATATGCTACAACTTGACCTTTGTTATTATCGCCAAATGTTACGGAGGGACCTCTTTCTTCATGAACATCTTCTAATAAGGATTCATCTCCAGTCATGTGTCTTGAACAGCCACTATCGAGAATCCATTCATAATTTCTATCTTTTGAAGATCCAGCCATGAAACAAAGAACCTGAAATATAGACATTTAAGCAGGTCCCCTTTATCCCTTTTGGGTCCTAGGGTTAGCAACTTTTGACAACCCACTCTTGCTTGACCTTAGGATTTTTACGTCCTTTGGCATTGGGAGTGAATCGCAAAAGGCATTCCACGGCCTTGTGTCCTGAACAATCACAAATAGAACAATGATGAAAGCCACCAATCACATGAGTTTTCACAAACTCTTTACTTTTCTTGGAGATGGCATTCTTCTTTGGGTCAAATGAACTAGCCTTAACAAAATTTTTCTTTTGAAATTTTGGAGCGCTTTTTCTCGGAGGGCGCATAGGGCTAGGAGGCGCACGGCGATGAGGCGCGTGGCTCTTAGGCGCATAATGAGCACTCGGAGAAGGAGCGCGCCTATTTTCAAGAATGATTTTGCTAGGAGATGGTTCATCTGTAGCTATATCTTTCCCATTAGCTTTCCCAAATTGCTTCGTTGGGTAGACATAATGGAATGTTTGTCTCTTGACTTTTTCCTGTCCTTTACCCATTGAATTAGAATGTTTTTCCTTGGGAATTTCAAAAGTTTGTTGGTTGGTAAATTCACTATCTCTTTCAGCACAGACATCACATTTAAAGTTGTCACAAGTTGATGAGAATCCCAAGCCACTTTTATCACCACTGACTTTTTGGGACTCAAATATATTCTCCATAGTGACACGAGAATTGGACCACTCATTTGTAATCTTTTTAAGATCAGTAATTTGAGCAACCAAATCATCGTTTTGAACTTTAAGAAGTGAGTTCTGTTCTGTTAGAAAAGTGTTTTTAACAGTAAGAGGAGTCATGCTCTTTATCTGCTCCTTAAGGAGGGTGAGTTCAGATTTAAGTAGAGATTTCTCGGTCTTAAGCTGGGAAATTTCATCACATGATAGTGCTAAAGCTTCCTTCATACTATCAAATCTAGTAATTACCTTTTCAGCCTTCTTGAACAATTTTTCTTGTTCAGCAATCACTTCATCATCATTGATTTTGGAGATTGGAGCAGTAGGTTCAACCTGTGGTCTAATGTATGCTCTTTTTCTCAATTTGTTCCTTGCTCCAAGATCACATCGTGAGAATAACAATCCACCATCGTTTTGAGCCGGAGTGAGAAATCCTTGTTCAACGAGCTCGCTGATGGTTGGTCCTTTCTTCTTTTTCACTTCTTGAAAACCTGCAGATTTCTTGATAGGTTTATTCAAGGCATTCATATCGGGAACATCCTTGGAGAAGTCATCATCAGAATCATAAGCATCAACTTCATCATCATTTGCCATCAAACAAACGAGTCCATCATCGGAATCTTCATCGCTCTCATCGGAGTCTGTTTCAATCCAAGTGTTGTGCTCATTTGCGGGTGCTTCTTCTTCAGCAATCATTCCCTTGTGACGAGTGAACTTGGGAGTGAATTTGGGAGTATGGCTGCTCTTCTTCTGCATATATTCAAATTTGGGGATCGGGCAGCTTGATGCAAAATGTCCGAGTTTCCTGCAATTAAAACAAACAAGATCTTCTTTCCTTTTTGAATCACTGCTCCTTGAAAACTTTTGAGGAGCTTTGCTGGTAGATCCTTGAAATTTGTTGGTTGAGCCGGGTCTTGAGAATTTTCTGAACTTTTGAAATTTCTTCACAAATAAAGCGAAGTCTTCATCATCCATGTCTAATAGCTCAGAAGTAGAAATTTTGGGATTGGAACTTTTCTCATCTTGTACAGGCGCAGGAACAGGCGCAAGTGCAGGCGCAGTTTCTCTGTGCGCCACCATAGCCATAGATTTTGATTTTCCTTTAGTTTCGCTGATTCGCTGAAGTTTGAGTTCGTAAACTTTGAGATTTGCATAAAGGTTCCTTAATGTCCATACATCTAAAGTTCCAGCGTCTTCAAGAGCGCTAGATTTATGTAGGTATCTTGATCCAAAAGCTTGTAGAAAATTTACATTCAAATCTTTGTTAGTAAACTTCATGCCAAGTGAAATACATAGATTGATAATTTCACAGTAGCGTTCATAAGTTTGCCTCAAGTTTTCACCGGGGAGTTGAGAGAAATTGTTGAACCTTTTTTGTACTTCGT
The DNA here is from genome assembly GCA_026119855.1 of Campanula takesimana. Lineage (NCBI taxonomy): Eukaryota > Viridiplantae > Streptophyta > Magnoliopsida > Asterales > Campanulaceae > Campanula > Campanula takesimana. Next base: position 337,234 of record JAOWBW010001085.1, read on the forward strand.
ATTTCTTGTTCTCCTTGCAAACCGTGTCTCCTTCTATATGCTCTTCAATAGCATCCCATAGCTCATTAGCAGTAGCACAATGCATGACTTGTTATTTCATAGCCGTGCTTAGAGTGCTTAGAAGAATGCTTCTTGCTTTGCCATCATTTGCAACTCTTCTAATTTCTTCCTCGGTCCATTCTTCCCTTGGTTTGAGAACTGTAGGTTGGGCAGCGTTGGTGCGTGGATTTGGATTCGCCTTCATTGGAATATAAGGTCCATAAACGACGGTGTCATGGAGCCTTTCATCGATTGAGTTGAGATGAGTCAATATGCTGAATTTCCACATGTCAAAATGATCTTCATCAAAGACCGGAACGTGAGTGCAGTTTGCAGTTGCCATAGGTTTTGAGTTTGCCATTTAGAATCGGCACCCAAGCTGTTAAGCTTGAAAAACGAAAAAATATTTTATAAAGGTGTTTGCTCTGATACCACTTGTTGGTCCCAAAGGGCAACAAGGGTATGAAAAATAGCTAGAGGGGGGGGGGAATAGCTGTTTTAAAATTCTTTTCGTACCCTTGATAAACTCAATTGCAAATGCGCACTTTATCAAGTAAGCGTTATGAAATGCGCCTAAGTGAGTGAGTGAAATGCACAGCGGAATTTAGTAATGAAAATAGGCGCAAAGTGTGATAAAGGGGCGCACACACACTCTAAGTATTTTGGCTCAAAGTGGTTTAAATAAGGAACTAAGGCAAATGAAATAACAACACCACACAATTCAGTTCAATCAATCTACAATGAGTAAACAAGCAAATAGTGAGTGTAGATAATAACTTGAAGGAAAAAGACAAGATAATAACACAAGCTATTTGGAGAGGTTCGATCAATGAAAGATCTACGTCCTCTACCAAGATGGTTAGTCTTGGATTTCAAATGGAGATCTTATATAATGAGTGAGTGTTACAAATTACAACTTTTGATATTCTACACTAACTCAAGATCTAATTTTCTATGAATGAACAAATCCAAAACAATAACCGGTGTATCTCTAAAAGATGGATCTAAATGATCAAACTTAAAGAGGCGCGTGTGTGATTTTAGTATCAAGGCTCTTTAGATCTTTATGATTTAGAGCACAATGAAACTAAAGTGTTATAGCTTGAAGATCTGGGCTAAGGATGAAGGTATGAAGATGTTCTTGAGAAATTCTGGAAATAACGAAGGCAATCTTCAAATCTTCAACAAATGCTTTGAGAGAGAAATTCTTGAAATTTTTAGCAAAACTCAGCAACTTCAAAATGTTGAAGTTATGGGGTATTTATAGTGAACTTCAAAAAACTAGCCGTTGGAAATCCTTGTGGATAAGATGAGCTGTCGCTCGTTGATTGGAGCATGCATATATTATGGCCATTTTGACACTCAACATAAATGTGACCGTTGAGGACACGTGTCAACAGATTAGGCGCATATGCATCTTTTAACCACCGTTGGATCATTGGCGTAATTTGAATTCTCTTCAAGTCTTTGAATCTTCAATAAATCACTGAGTGTTGAATAAACACTTTAAGGCGCGTTTGAGCCAAGAGGCGCATTGAGCCAAGACGCGCACATTATGTTGCGCTAAATCAAGGGGCGCATAGGTGCGTAACATAGCTTATAAAGAAATCCTTATGCGCACGCTCTAAATGGCGCATGGCGCGAATGAAGAAGGCGCGTGGCGCGTGGCACAGGAGGCGCATACGCGCGGCTCAAACTCACTGAGTGATTTTTCTTGAAACTTGATCTTCTTGCCCTATTTCTAAGCCTATTCTACAACAATGGACAACTTAAAAAATGAAGTATAAATACTTCTTACATGTGGGTCTAAAGTCCATGAAATAAAACTTAGGTGATGGATCAATCAAATCTAATAAATCCTATTACATTAAAACTGAGATATGTGTGGGCATACCCAACATCTTTGGACGGATTCCCGTTATCCTCCAAGACTCCCGTTAAGTGATTTTGTCAAGTCTTCGGGCGGATCCCCGTTATCCTCCGAGACTCCCGTCGTGATCCTCGTTGTGATCCCCGTTGTGATCCTCGTTGAGATTCCCGTTGGAACCTTAGGCATAGTCCCTAGTTCCCCGTTGTGATCCTCGTTGAGATTTCCGTTGGAACCTTAGGCATAGTCCCTAGTTCCCCGTTGTGATCCTCGTTGAGATTCCCGTTGGAACCTTAGGCATAGTCCCTAGTTCCCCGTTGTGATTCCCGTCGAGATTCCCGCTAAGTTTCCCGTTGAAAATTTGAGGAACCCTAGGCGTTGTCCCCTAGGTCCCCATTAAGACTTCCATTGGAACCCTAGGCGCGGTCCCCTAGGAAGTCAGTCAAGTCTTTGGGTGGATCCCCGTTATCTCCCAAGAAGTCAGTCATGTGCTTCTTTTCCTCTTAGAATTCTAAACCGGTCTGAACTACGGTGACCTGAGCCTCTCATCGCGTGGGACCCCCTCCTCCGTGGTAAGGGGAACGTAGGCAACTTCGACCCGGTCAATCCTAAAAAAAAGGGAAGAAAAAGAAAATGTGTGAGTCTTTTGCTCAAATAAAAAATGTGTGTGTCAATCATCATTTAAAAAAAAAAAAAAAGAAATTCGGAGATCAAGTTTTCTTAGAATAAAAGATCGAATATTTTCTAAAAGGCTAATCCACTAACAAGGTGTTCCTCTCAAATCATGGTTATAATTTCACCTCGAGGTTTAAAATGCTAAAGTACTTTGCGGTTTTTGTCCACCGTAAACATCGACCAAGGAGCCCACATCCGAATTGGCACTCACATGAACAAGGAGGTCAAAAACAGATTGGATCACCGTCCACGAGAAAAGGCCCAAACCTCGAAAGACCGAAGGCGGCTACCTCAATGGAGACCCGTGCCCTCACCGAATGCCATGCACGAGGTTATGCACCTCGAAAGGAAGTCACCAAAAGGAGATGGCCAAAGACGAATCCGGCAATTACAACACCGAGCCAAATGGAGGCCTCACGATATCTTTCCCGATAACACGGAACCCGAGTTCCCTGTGAACGAGATGGAATATGCCGCCGACTACCCCTCCAACAGTCAAAGAAGAAAATGGACCGTAACACTTCATAGGAGCCCATCCCTAAAAAAAAAAAGAGTCTTCCAGCCTCGTAGGATCTAGATTCTCACCAAAGTCCGTCCCAAATTGTGTCTTTTATATTTTCGCAAAGGTCCGCACTCGGACATGTATGTACAAAGTTATCTCAATAAAAGAGTCATTTTCATTCTCTTATTTCTAGACTTGAGACATTATTTGCAATATACATTTATTCTTGAAATTGCCTTGCTTGTTATTATCAATTGATTGCTACGTCCCTAAAATGATGAATTGACTTCTAAGCATAGTAGTCAATGACGACTCATTAGAAACGAATGGACCAAACACAAATGAAAAATGATAAATGCAAACAATTAATCTTGATGTGAATGAATGTTGTGATCAATTGGAACGAAGAAACCATTAATGGCAAGCCTTCCCTCATACACATTCCCGATACACAACCCGATACACCTTTCCAAGACAAAATTCTTGATGCACGTCAAAGGCATCCTAAGACGATGAAGAGGAAAGGACGTTGTTGCTCAACCACCAAGGTTCAACCATGATCGCGTGTGCACAACCAAGCAAATGACTTCCCGAGTCTTCAAAGACAAAGCCGAAAGTGACAAATGGGCTACAAATGAGTCAATGTCCAAGATGGCAAGTTAGGGCTAATGTTCCCCCTCTCCGAAAAAAAAAATGAATATGTGGAAAGAAGGAAAGGAAATGAGCATATGCAAAGAGGAAGTTTGCCTCAAAAGCTCATCCAAAAGGTTTACCCCCAAGGGTTCGCGAGAAAGGAAGTCTATACCAAAAGACGACCAAGAAAGGACTCATCCCAAAGGACCCGTTCAAAGGGAGTTCACACCAAAGAGGGTTCATCCTAAGCGGTCCGTCCCAAGAAGTCCACCACGAAGCAAAGTGATCTGCGTCAAAAGAGCAACAATGTCCTCCGAGACGACGCTAAAGGAAAGCCAACTTCAGCAAAATGGCCCATGGCCGAACTCGGCAACCTGAGCTCCTCAAACTGAGGGGAACGTAGGCAACCTTCGGATCCGGTCACAGCATGAGAAAGAACGGTCAAACCATGGCTCTCCCAAAGTAGCCAAGCCTCTCCCCCTCGGTCCCGTCAATGACCAATTTACCAAACAAGGACCAATTCCCCATAAACACCTTTTGATCTTGCCATTGATCGAATCTTAATCATTAATTGATCACAACATTCACACATGTTAAGGCTAATTGCTTGTTATAATCTTGACTTAATAATAAACATGGTCCATTCCAGCAATCATTTTGATAATTTTAACCAAGACAAATTTCAAATGTCTCGACAAGTCTTCTTCTCTACATCTTAGGAAAGAGATAAACACTTATGTTCTGTCAAGCAGAGGCTTCCTCCTATTTCAGGATACAATTGAGGGACTCTCTCCCGCCTAAATAAATGCCCTTGCATGTTTCCTCCAAGAAAAATACTTTAAAGTCCCCGTTCTATCGAGTCGGCTGGATCACTAATATATAAAAAAGGGGAACCAAAAAAGTAGCCCGCTAGGTTGAAAACCCATAAGGGCGGCCTAGGCAAAAAACAAGGTGTGCCATGAAAGACGCAAAAAAGTAGCCAGCTAGGTTGAAAACCCGCAAGGGCGGCCTAGGCAAAAGAAAGGGTGAGTCATGAAAAAGGGATGGGTTCCTAACCTCATTCCAAAGGTCAGAAGATGATATTGGGGCGATTCCGCCATCGACACCGACAAAGACATGGGGCTATGCCACCATCGACGCCAACAAGGACATGGGGCTACCCCAACATTGATGACTACAAGGACATGGGGCTACCCCAACATCGACAACAAAAGGGTTATTTACTCCCGATCGCTCCTAAGAAATGGACAAAGCTCCAAAGAACTTTATGCATAACAAACCTCACGGTTAAGTTAAAATCAAAAATTTGACTAAAATGCGTTGTTAAAAGATTTGCCTTTAGGAATAAGCATTTCCGAAATTTGCCCTTTTTGCATCATTTAACAAAGACCATGTTTCAAGCAAAATGCTTTTGATCTCCTCTCAAAATGATTTTCCTAAAGTTTTGGACTCTTTCGTCCACAATGTGTCTTAACGGTTACCCCTAGGCTCTTCTTCGGTGTCAAGAAAATGTGTCAACCGTCCCGTAGAGTAGAGTTAACCCAAGTCAAACCTTGACTCAGAATAGTCATTATAGGTTGAGACACTTATCCCCGGCAGTCCTTAGTCAGACGTAAGGCCAGTTTTCCCGTCAAACTCCCCAAAGATGGAGTTGACCCAAGTCAAACCTTGACTCAGAATAGTCATTATAGGTTGAGACCCTTATCCCCGGCAGTCCTTAGTCGGACGTAAGACCAGTTTTCCCGTCAAACTCCCCAAAGATGGAGTTGACCCAAGTCAAAACCTTGACTCAGAATAGTCATTATAGGTTGAGACCCTTATCCCCGGTAGTCCTTAGTCGGACGTAAGACCAGTTTTCCCGTCAAACTCCCCAAAGATGGAGTTGACCCAAGTCAAACCTTGACTCAGAATAGTCATTATAGGTTGAGACCCTTATCCCCGGCAGTCCTTAGTCGGACGTAAGGCCAGTTTTCCCGTCAAACTCCCCAAAGATGGAGTTGACCCAAGTCAAACCTTGACTCAGAATAGTCATTATAGGTTGAGACCCTTATCCCCGGCAGTCCTTAGTCGGACGTAAGACCAGTTTTCCCGTCAAACTCCCCAAAGATGGAGTTGACCCAAGTCAAAACCTTGACTCAGAATAGTCATTATAGGTTGAGACCCTTATCCCCGGTAGTCCTTAGTCGGACGTAAGACCAGTTTTCCCGTAAAACTCCCCAAAGATGGAGTTGACCCAAGTCAAACCTTGACTCAGAATAGTCATTATAGGTTGAGACCCTTATCCCCGGCAGTCCTTAGTCGGACGTAAGACCAGTTTTCCCGTCAAACTCCCCAAAGATGGAGTTGACCCAAGTCAAAACCTTGACTCAGAATAGTCATTATAGGTTGAGACCCTTATCCCCGGTAGTCCTTAGTCGGACGTAAGACCAGTTTTCCCGTCAAACTCCCCAAAGATGGAGTTGACCCAAGTCAAACCTTGACTCAGAATAGTCATTATAGGTTGAGACCCTTATCCCCGGCAGTCCTTAGTCGGACGTAAGACCAGTTTTCCCGTCAAACTCCCCAAAGATGGAGTTGACCCAAGTCAAAACCTTGACTTAGAATAGTCATTATAGGTTGAGACCCTTATCCCCGGTAGTCCTTAGTCGGACGTAAGACCAGTTTTCCCGTCAAACTCCCCAAAGATGGAGTTGACCCAAGTCAAACCTTGACTCAGAATAGTCATTATAGGTTGAGACCCTAATCCCCGGCAGTCCTTAGTCGGACGTAAGACCAGTTTTCCCGTCAAACTCCCCAAAGATGGAGTTGACCCAAGTCAAAACCTTGACTCAGAATAGTCATTATAGGTTGAGACCCTTATCCCCGGTAGTCCTTAGTCGGATGTAAGACCAGTTTTCTCGTCAAACTCCCCAAAGATGGAGTTGACCCAAGTCAAACCTTGACTCAGAATAGTCATTATAGGTTGAGACCCTTATCCCCGGCAGTCCTTAGTCGGACGTAAGACCAGTTTTCCCGTCAAACTCCCCAAAGATGGAGTTGACCCAAGTCAAAACCTTGACTCAGAATAGTCATTATAGGTTGAAACCCTTATCCCCGGCAGTCCTTAGTCGGACGTAAGGCCAGTTTTCCCGTCAAACTCCCCAAAGAAGGAGTTGACCCAAGTCAAACCTTGACTCAGAATAGTCATTATAGGTTGAGACCCTTATCCCCGGCAGTCCTTAGTCGGACGTAAGACCAGTTTTCCCGTCAAACTCCCCAAAGATGGAGTTGACCCAAGTCAAAACCTTGACTCAGAATAGTCATTATAGGTTGAGACCCTTATCCCCGGTAGTCCTTAGTCGGACGTAAGACCAGGTTTCCCGTCAAACTCCCCAAAGATGGAGTTGACCCAAGTCAAACCTTGACTCAGAATAGTCATTATAGGTTGAGACCCTTATCCCCGGCAGTCCTTAGTCGGACGTAAGACCAGTTTTCCCGTCAAACTCCCCAAAGATGGAGTTGACCCAAGTCAAAACCTTGACTCAGAATAGTCATTATAGGTTGAGACCCTTATCCCCGGTAGTCCTTAGTCGGACGTAAGACCAGTTTTCCCGTCAAACTCCCCAAAGATGGAGTTGACCCAAGTCAAACCTTGACTCAGAATAGTCATTATAGGTTGAGACCCTTATCCCCGGCAGTCCTTAGTCGGACGTAAGACCAGTTTTCCCGTTAAACTCCCAAAAGATGGAGTTGACCCAAGTCAAACCTTGACTCAGAATAGTCATTATAGGTTGAGACCCTTATCCCCGGCAGTCCTTAGTCGGACGTAAGACCAGTTTTTCCCGTCAAACTCCCTAAAGATGGAGTTGACCCAAGTCAAACCTTGACTCAGAATAGTCATTATAGGTTGAGACACTTATCCCCGGCAGTCCTTAGTCGGACGTAAGACCAGTTTTCCCGTCAAACTCCCCAAAGATGGAGTTGATCCAAGTCAAACCTTGACTCAGAATAGTCATTATAGGTTGAGACCCTTGTCCCCGGCAGTCCAAAATGACGTAAGACCATCCTTGTTACTCAACCATCTCGTAGTTAGTGTTGACCAAACCTTTAGGATTGACCGAGTAAAACCATCCTTGTTAGTCAACCATCTCGTAGTTAGTGTTGACCAAACCTTTAGGATTGACCAAGTGAAAGTCAAATCCATTGTTGTCCCGGCAGTCCAAAATGACGTAAGACCATCCTTGTTAGTCAACCATCTCGTAGTTAGTGTTGACCAAACCTTTAGGATTGACCAAGTGAAAGTCAAATCCATTGTTGTCCCGGCAGTCCAAAATGACGTAAGACCATCCTTGTTAGTCAACCATCTCGTAGTTAGTGTTGACCAAACCTTTAGGATTGACCAAGTGAAAGTCAAATCCATTGTTGTCCCGGCAGTCCAAAATGACGTAAGACCATCCTTGTTAGTCAACCATCTCGTAGTTAGTGTTGACCAAACCTTTAGGATTGACCAAGTGAAAGTCAAATGCGCTGTTGTCATGGCAGTCCTTCGTAAGTCCAGCCATTTAGTCAACCCTCTCCCATAGAGTCAAGTTGACCATGACCCGGCAGTCCTTCGTAAGTCCAGCCATTTAGTCAACCCTCTCCCATAGAGTCAAGTTGACCATGCCCCGGCAGTACTTCGTAAGTCCAGCCATTTAGTCAACCCTATCTCATAGAGTCAAGTTGACCATGCCCCGGCAGTCCTTCGTAAGTCCAGCCATTTAATCAACCCTCTCCCATAGAGTCAAGTTGACCATGCCCCGGCAGTCCTTCGTAAGTCCAGCCATTTAGTCAACCCTCTCTCATAGAGTCAAGTTGACCATGCCCCGGCAGTCCTCCCATAGAGTCAAGTTGACCATGCCCCGGCAGTCCTTCGTAAGTCCAGTTAAGAAGTTAAAACTTGTGTGAAAAGAACCGATAGTCCAAAATGATGTAAGACCATCCTTATTAGTCAACCATCTCGTAGTTAGTGTTGACCAAACCCTTAGGCTTGAGACGCTAAGTTCTCCACCTGACCTTTTACGGTCGCCCTTATGCTTGAGACGCTAAGTTCTCCACCCGACCTTTTACGGTCGCCCTTAGGCTTGAGACGCTAAGTTCTCCACCCGACCTTTTACGGTCGCCCTTAGGCTTGAGACGCTAAGTTCTCCACCCGACCTTTTACGGTCGCCCTTGGGCTTGAGACGCTAAGTTCTCCACCCGACCTTTTACGGTCGCCCTTGGGCTTGAGACGCTAAGTTCTCCACCCGACCTTTTACGGTCGCCCTTGGGCTTGAGACGCTAAGTTCTCCACCCGACCTTTTACGGTCGCCCTTAGGCTTGAGACGCTAAGTTCTCCACCCGACCTTTTACGGTCGCCCTTAGGCTTGAGACGCTAAGTTCTCCACCCGACCTTTTACGGTCGCCCTTAGGCTTGAGACGCTAAGTTCTCCACCCGACCTTTTACGGTCGCCCTTAGGCTTGAGGCGCTAAGTTCTCCACCCGACCTTTTACGGTCGCCCTTAGGCTTGAGGCGCTAAGTTCTCCACCCGACCTTTTACGGTCGCCCTTAGGCTTGAGGCGCTAAGTTCTCCACCCGACCTTTTACGGTCGCCTTAGGCTTGAGACGCTAAGTTCTCCACCCGACCTTTTACGGTCGCCCTTAGGCTTGAGACGCTAAGTTCTCCACCCGACATCGACGGTCGCCCATAGGTTTGAGTAGCCTTAAAATCTCTCACCCCTCTTTCGAACTACGATAGGATTGATTCCCTCGAATAGGGATACGTAGGAATCCTATACCTCTAGGTCCATCCATAGAACAAATCGACTATGCCATCCTCCCATCAAAATGGGATGCTTTTAGGTTTGAGTAGCCTTGAAATTCTCTCACCCAAATCAGCTATGCCGTCCTCCCATCAGATTGGGATGCATATTTATCGACAACCCCGCTTTCTTCAAAAGCGACGTTGCCGAGGGGCTCTGTAAGTACCCCAATCTGAAATCGACCTACTCTAGAGGAATTCTTGGTACCATTCAGGAATAAACCAATGGGCCAGGACCTCACTAGGATAAACCTGATATTCCAGGACTGAACTGGAATTAAACTTGGAAAAATCCAGAAGCTCGCCAAGTCGAGTCGTACGGATGGTTTGGGCGCATGAGGTCCCTAGCCGTACGGCTACTTTGGGCACCCCCAGCCTCTATAAATTGAACCCCATGCTGATCATTTTAGGGGGGGGGGGAGAAACAACATAAGAGAGATTACTCTGCCAAAATCACTGCAGTAGTGTGAGAGGAGTGAAACAAAGAGTGAAAGAGAGAAAGGAAGATTGGCTAAACCAAAATAAGTAAAGCCACCTTCTCCCCCTCCCTTCTCTTCATCTATAACTCTATTTTATCTTTAATCTTTGTTTAAGTTATGTTAATCTTTATATTACTTGCAAGACTTGTCCATTCAAGCACTTTTACATTACTTGCAAGACTTGTCCATTCAAGCAACTTTACATTTATGCAAGACTTGTCCATTCAAGCAAATATACATATATTACTCTATATATTTCTCTTGTCTAAGCTATGAGATGATCCAAGGTGCCCTCCATGCCTTGTGTGGAAGAGGTTCAAACCTAGATGATCATGGCTTGTTGATTGTCATTTACATTCTTGTCTAGTTGGAATGATTCTTTTGTTGGCAATAATGATCATTTGGATGATAAAGCCTCCATCTTTATCATCCAACATTGATCTAGCTCTAAAGTCCCCTTTGGGGCCATAAAGATTCAATCTTTATGTGTTGATTTGACTCTTTGAAGGTTAATAAGTCATAAAAGTGCCATCTTGGGGGATAAAGTTTCAATCTTTAGTCACCAAATGGTCAATTTTGGCCCAAAGGGCATGTTCATCAACTTTTCTCAATTTTCTCCCATGATTGCTTATGATCACACCCAAATATTCGTTTTGGGGACTAAGTGATGATCATTTAGCATAGGAATGTTATATTTAAATTTATAAAGTGTTTTAAACAAACTGGAATCAAAACAGTTCTGCCCAGTTTCAACAGAATGTTCTGTTTCTGCTCTGAAACTGGACTGTTCTTGACTGAACTGTAAAATCCCAGGAAACGGCCTGTACATCCGTACGGCTATGTTGGGAACAGGGGGAAAAATGTCTGTTTTGCCCTCTGATCCCTATTTTCTTAATAAACAGACCCTTTCAGTTAAGTTTTTCCAAACAAAACCAATAACAAAAACTTTTCCGTTAAATACACACACACATATGCACATTTTCAAACTAACAAGGGAGACTCGGTTCTTTCCGAGCCATTTTGGGTGAACCGCAAATATGTTCTTTCCAAAGTGTAACCTGACCTCCGAACTCACCTTCTCTAACCATTTTCATTTGTTGGGTTTAAAATTAACAAATGTGGCGACTCCGTTTCTTTTTCGTTAGGAAAGTTACCCGTGTTTGGCATTTCTTCCTCGTGCGAAACTCGCCTGTTTTCGCCCCCGAGGGACGGGATCCTTACACCGTTAAGCACAGTATACGGGGAAATTTAGTCTTACGGAGAGAGAGTATAAATCTTGCCTCGACTAAATAAAAAGTCCGTCCCTATTTCAGATTTACTTAAAGTCATTTTCAGGTACGCCGTTACTATTTTCCAACAATCGTAAGACAAAATTTTGTGTACTTGGAAAATGGCTGGTTCTTCTACTCCTCCTCCTCCTCCTCCTCCTCCTTCTTCTTCTGCTACACCTCCTCATGCTTCTGTTCCCGCTCCTGCACCCTCCACGGTGCATACTAAAAACACTGGCTAAATTTACCGGCACTGACTTTAAAAGGTGGCAACAGAAAATGTTGTTCTACCTTACTACCCTGAGTTTGGCCCATTTTTGCGGGAGACACCCCCAAGTGTTCCCGAGGGAGATGTCGACCAACAGAAGAAGATTTTAGTTGACGCTTGGAATCATAGTGATTTCCTATGCTGAAACTATGTGTTGAATGGTCTTGATGATGCACTATATAATGTGTATTGTGGAGTTAAGACCGCAAAAGAACTGTGGGACTCTCATGAGAAGAAGTACAAAACTAAAGATGCCGGAACGAAGAAATTCATTGTTGGCAGATTCTTGGACTTCAAAATGATTGATTCTCGAACAGTCATGGATCAATTGCGAGAATTGCAATTGATTATTGCCGACATACTTGCTGAAGGCATGGTTCTCGGGGAATCTGTCCAAGTTGCAGCTATCATAGAAAAGTTTCCGCCTCTGTGGAAAGATTTTAAAATGTACCTCAAGCACAAGAAGAAGGAAATGGGGCTCGAGGACTTGATCGTGAGACTAAGGATTGAAGAAGATAACCGGAAATCTGAAGTCAAAAGCGGCAAGACAACGATAAAGGCAAAGGTAAATCTTGTGGAGGCGAGTACAAGTAACAACAAGAAGAGAAAGCATTCTGGGAGTGCTAAAAAGGGAAAAGACAAAAAGAGGATCAAGGGAAGTTGCTACAACTGTGGCAAACCTGGGCATATGGCCAAGTATTGTCGTCACCCAAGACAAAACAATCAAAATGGTAACCGACCTCAAGCAAATATTGTGGAAGAGAGGACTGTTCCTTTAGATTTCTCCCAACTTGACTTATCAGCCGTTGTGTTTGAGGCAAATATTTCCAAGTTAGAATACAATCCAAGAGAATGGTGGGTGGATACTGGTGCCACACGCCATATATGCGCCGATAAGGAGAGTTTCTCTTCCTATACCCCAATCAACGGTAGGAAGCTGTTCATGGGAAATTCATCGACCTCGGAAGTTGTTGGGCTTGGTAAAGTAGTGCTAAAGATGACGTCCGGCAAAGAAGTTACGCTAGTGGATGTGCTTCATGTTCCGGACATCCGTAAGAATTTGGTTTCTGGCCCCCTGTTAAGTAAGGCCGGATTTAGGCTAGTATTTGAAGCAGACAAATTTGTAATGACCAAATATGGTCAATTTATTGGTAAAGGGTACCTTGATAATGGGCTCTTTAAAATGAATGTAATGAACGTATTCCGCCCACAGGCGAAGAATAAAATTTCCGATTCTGCTTACTTGGTTGAGTGTTCTAATTTATGGCATGATAGATTAAGACATGTAAATTTAAATTCACTACGAAGACTAGTAAACTCAAATTTACTACCCAAAATGGAATTTAATTCAGAAAATAAGTGTGAAATATGTGTAGAAGCCAAAATGGCTAAAGCACCTTTTCATACAATAGAAAGAAGTACAAAACCTCTAGAATTAATTCATACAGATATTTGTGATTTAAAATTTGTGCAAACTAGAGGTGGGAAAAAGTACTTTATAACGTTCATTGATGATTGCATTAGGTATTGTCATGTTTATCTTTTGAAAAGCAAATATGAAGCCTTAGAAGCTTTTAAAGGTTATAAGAATGAGGTTGAAAATCAAATTAATTTAACAATTAAGAAGATTCGAAGTGATAGAGGTGGTTAATATGTAGCACCGTTTGAAGATATATGTTGGGACTCCCGCATTACTCATCAAACGTCTGCTCCCTATTCTCCACAATCTAACGGAGTTGCTGAACGGAAAAATAGAACTCTTAAAGAGATGATGAATTCTATGTTAATTAGCTCTGGCTTACCCGACAACATGTGGGGGGAAGCAATCATTTCAGCCAATCACATTCTTAACAAATTACCACACAAGAAAAGAGACAAAACTCCATATGAATTATGGAATGGAAGAAAACATTCCTACAATTATCTTAAAGTGTGGGGGTGTTTAGCAAAGGTAGAAGTACCTAATGTCGCGCCCCGTACCCGTGGCCCTACTTGGCCCCACGCTCGGGACACGAACGGAAGACGTTATGAAACCTTTTAGAAAATTTTTCGAAATGTCCTTTTAGAAAGTGGCACAAAAACACATTTGAAGTTCAAAGACTTCACTTAACTTGAAACAAACTTTTACAAACACTTTCACAGCGAAAGTACTTAGCCCGAAGGCTTACAAACTTTTAAACAAATGTACATACATCAACCTTTACCAAAATAGATGGAACCATAAGAAGTACGGTTACTCTACCCAAAGGGTTTACATTTACATAATGTAACCTTCAACAAAATAAGTCCCAACTCTTACCCAAACCAACGTCCTCCTGTGCCGAGTGTCCTATCCCCTGGACCCGCCTTTATCTAAAACAGTAAACAAATAAGGGTGAGAATAAATCTCAGTAAGCTACTAAAATGCAACTATGTTACATGCTGATATTATGATCATAAAGAAACAATATCAACAAGTAAACATATAGCATATAGCACATAACATCAAGTTATATATCACATTGCCCACACTCCGGTGGATACCAAAGCCAAGGTTTAACCAATAACCATAACTGATGAGGATACCAACTGAGAAACCCATCAGAGAAAACCATCTGAGCAGCATAAATAGCTGAAGCCGTCGGGATCCCGAAAACCAAACCATAACCAATAGAACCAAGTAACCAGAGAGGGAAATATGACACAAAGTCATAACCCAAATACTCACCAAAGGGAGCAATTCATCCCATCCAAGGCCAATCTGGACTGGGGAAACTAGAAGGCACAGTGGACACCTTATAGTGAACTTGGCTTGTGTGCCACTATAATTCTTCCACCGCCTGACTCACAAGCTCCAATGGAAAACCTTATAGTGGACTTACCTGTACCACTATAATCTTTCCATTGGCTGACTCCACAACAAGACCAGCTGGACTTTCACAAAAAGCACAGTAATGAATACTTGCTAAACAAAACCCAAGGCATTTAATCCAAGAAGGAACTATGCCAAATACATCACAAGATGCACACAAAGATTCCTTATAACAAGTCCATAAAAAGGACATTTAGTCACAACCCAATCTTTTTCATCAACGACATAAAAGTCATACACATACATGTTTAAGTCATAAACAACCCTAAGGATCACACAACCATTTGCCCTCTTATACCCAACTTGATCAAAACTATCAAACCTTGGAAACAGGGGAGATGCGCACGCCTCACCCCCTTAGGGTGCGCGCGCCTCCAAGGACTAGAACCTCACTATTGTTGATTCACTTAAGGGTGCGCGCGCCTCATCCAAAGGGATGCGCACGCCTCCCTTCTCCAGTCAAGTTTTGCCTAAGTTGGTGACAATGGATGCGTGCGCCTCATTATATATGGTGCGCGCGCCTCCTCCAAATTTGGGCCAAATCCCAGATTCTTTCTTAGTTAAATTTTTACTCCTTCCGTCCCACAAGTACAACATATATAACACAACTTAAGCAACTTACAATAACAATTTTCATTAGCACTTTCAACATGGTTTCTAAACCATTACAACACCAGCTATACCAAGTTCATATACTCCCGTTGTCCCAAAATTACAAGTATAGCAAATATTACCCAAAACACAAAATTAACAAGTAGGAGTATCATATATAGCATATATGACTATTTTAACATTTAAAGGGGAATTAGTAACTTACCTAGTTCCAGAAAAAGTATCGCTGAAAAAGTTTTGTTCGGCTAGGAATGACCTACTCGACGCCCTGATCATTTTTATATAATTAGTTTTTAAAACGGGTAAGTAAATAAAAAGAATTAAATCGAAATGGGTCGAACTTACCTTTTTCTCCTAACCCTAGGAACAGAACGAGAGAAAGTTGCAGAAGTTTTTGTAAACACAGAGAAGGAAGAAGGGATAAGTTTCCTTAAATATCTTTAACCCTTTTTACAAAATGGTCACCCAACTTTCAAGGTTAACACTTTAGCCCCTAAACTTAAAATTTCAACTAGGACCCTAAAGTTTCAACTTAATCCTTTAACTCCTTTAATCATTATTTTTACTAACTAAGTAAATAACACAAATCATCAAATATGATATGCAAATCATAAAATATGATGCAACACATAAAATGCACATATAAGTCAAATAAAAATCCCCAAAATTATAAAATAAATAGAAACGGGTTTTGGGGTCGCTACACCTAAACCAAAACAAATAAAGATAGGACCCAAGACAATTGATTGCATTTTCATTGGATATGCAAACAATAGTAGTGCTTATCATTTTGTGGTGCACAAATCAGAAATTCCCGATATAAATGCGGGAACTACCATCAAATCAAGGAATGCAATATTCTTTGAAACTAAATTTCCGTGCAAGGAAAAGGATGGAGAAAGTTCTCACAAAATAACTTATGACACTGCCATCGGTTCATATCAAGAAGATGAAGAGCCAAGACGCAGTAAAAGGACAAAGGTAGCTAAGACCTTTGGTCCTGATTTCCTAACATACATGTTAGATGATGAACCAAGGATATTGCAAGAAGATATGTCTAGTCCAGAAGATCATCTCTGGAAAGAAGCTATAAATAGTTAGATTGAATCAATTATGCAGAATTATACTTGGGAGATAGTAGATCTTCCTCCAGGTTGCAAACCGTTGGGTTGCAAATGGATCTTAAAGAGAAAGTATAAAGCTGATGGAACTATTGATAAATACAAAGCTAGATTAGTAGCTCAAGGGTTCAGACAAAAGGAAAGATATGACTTCTTCGATACTTATTCTTCTGTAACAAGGATCACATCCATTCGGGTTCTCATTGCTATTGCAGCCTTGTATAACCTTGAGATACATCAAATGGATGTAAAAACAGCCTTTCTGAATGGAGAATTAGACGAGGAGATATATATGCAGCAACCTGAAGGGTTCGTTGCACGTGGACAAGAACATAAAGTGTGCAAACTTGTCAAATCATTGTACGGTCTTAAACAAGCACCGAAACAATGGCATGAGAAGTTTGACCGAACTATGTTGTCCAACGGATTCAAAATAAATGAGTGTGACAAGTGTGTATACATTAAGGGCACACCAAATGAATATGTGATTGTATGTCTATATGTGGATGACATGCTAATCATGAGAAGTAATCATGATATAATCATGAAAACTAAGAACATGTTAAAGAAAAACTTTGACATGAAAGATCTGGGTCAAGCAGATGTTATTCTAGGGATAAAGATTTCTAGAATAAACGATGGAATTGTCTTATCACAATCTCACTACATCGAGAGTGTGCTTAAGAAATTTGAAGCCTTTGATTTACCTCCGGCTAAGACTCCTGTAGATCTAAGTCTACATTTAGCCAAAAATAGAGGTGACCCAGTTTCACAATTGAAGTATGCTAGAATTATAGGCAGTCTGATGTACTTGACAAATTGTACACGGCCAGACATAGCATACTCAGTAAGTAAACTCAGCAGGTTTACAAGTAATCCAAATAATGATCATTGGGCAGCGCTGACAAGAGTACTAAGGTACTTAAAACACACCATAAGCCATGGATTACATTATACAAGATATCCAGCTGTATTGGAAAGATACAGTGATGCAAATTGGATATCTGACTCAAAAGACTCAAAGTCCACAAGTGGGTATGTATTTACCATCGATGGAGGAGCAGTGTCCTGGAAGTCCTCTAAACAAACTTGTATAGCTCGATCCACAATAGAATATGAGTTTATTGCCTTGGATAAGGCTGGAGAAGAAGCTGAATGGCTTAGAAACTTCTTAAAGGATATTCCGTGCTGGAATAAGCCAGTGCCTTCTGTCATGATACATTGCGACAGTATGTCAGCAATAGGAAGAGCAAAAAGTTCTATGTACAATGGGAAGTCGCGACACATACGAAGAAGGCACAACACAGTCAGACAATTGATCTCTAATGGAATAATTTTCATTGACTATGTAAAGTCAAAAGAAAATATAGTGGATCCGTTTACAAAAGGTATAAATAGAGATCAAATGTACAATGCAGTAAGGGGAATGGGGTTAAAACTCACACAAACAAAGAATTCCATAGCGGTAACTCAACCATGATGAGTGGAGATCCCATAAACTTGGTTCAATGAGACAACTAAGTTATGGATATTCTAGTAGTGCACTTAGAACCCAATATAACCCATTCTCAAAAGCTGTCTGAGTGATAAAAACCTGCCGACGTGTGGTAAGGTTAAGCATTAAGCTTTTAATGATTCCTATACCTTGAAATAGGTGGAGTATGGCAGGATACTCTTTGTGGGAGATTACCTATATAAGTGAGAAGTTTGACCGCTTCTAAATTGAAACACTTATGAATCCAAGATATGGTCCAGGGATGAATTGGACACAACGTGAGAATGAAAGATATTAGAATTGTTATCGTGTAAATGCTATTGTCTTGATTTACATAAAAACGCTGACCAGTTCAAGACATCGCGTTCACTGAGCAGCCAGTAAATCCGATAGCATCTTACTAAGGATGGTTCAAAGCCGGAAGCTACCTACCCCGATGCGGTAACAGTTCGTTGGGATTTTCTATAGAGTCTGCATTCATGCATTAATTTCATTCATGTGGGGGATTGTTGGAAATTGGTTAGGAATATTGGTTTGACCAATATTTGACCAAGTTTCATTATTAGTTCCATTTAATAAAAATGGAAATTAGTTGCAAATAATAATCTACATTCGGAGTAGATTAACGTGATGTATTTATTTTCTCAAAACCAATTTCGGGTGAATTAGAAATTAATTATTGAAAGTGTGCAACTTTAATGGGATTATGAAGAGTTGAAAATGTGGAAAGCCATTTATCCCACATTGGTTGGAAAATGAAAAAGATGAGAATATTTAATATAGCTTATCTAAGAAGGTTCCAATCAAGTGTGGACTTGGGCTTCCAAGCTAAGTGGGCCTTCGGGCTATCCATGCAAGCTAGTGGGTAAATAGGATAATTTTGGGCTAGCCCAAAATTGACCTATGACCCGCGAAGGGCGGAATGGGCGGTTTAGGGCGCATTTTGCACTTCGCACTGGGAGCTGTGGAGCAAAAATTTTTGGCAACGATGGGCTCCGTGGTGGATCAACTCAGTTGGGCTTGGAGCAGATTCGGTTTGGGCTTAGGCGGCCCAGTTCGGGAAAGGTTCCGGTTCGGTTTAAACCGAATAGGTGCCATTCAGGCGGTTGGGTTGGTGGTTACCACTGGAGCGACCCGTGTCTCTTCAAACAGGCGGGTCGGGCATCATGTGTCAACCCAGCAGATCTACAGAATCCCTTAAAATCTGATCTGACGGTTGACAAGGCAACTGATGCAATTATGCCCTTTCATAAGGGACACCCTTAACTCTTCATCTAGTATAAATAGAACCCCACATTTGAATTTCATTTCCATCAGAAAATTCACAAAGCATCCTAGCATTCTTAGAGTTTCCAGTCAAGTCCAAGAAGTTCCCAAATATCAAGTAGTTCACCGAGACTTCCATTGTAGTGCTGCAAGAAGAAGTCAGTTAGTCTTTGTATCTTGTAGACGTTTGCCTAAGACCGTTAAGCACAGTATACGGGGCAATTTCGTCTTACGGAGAGAGAGTATAACTCTTGCCTTGACTAAATAAAAAGTCTGTCCCTATTTCAGTTTTACTTAAAGTCATTTTCAGGTACGCCGTTACTATTTTCCAACAAAGATTACCTAGGTTGTGCTTCCTTTGCTTCTAAGGGAAGACTTTTTTGGTGTTTTTCTTAAGGTGTTTGCCTTGTGCTTGAATGAGTGATTGAGTGAGTTGTTTTGGTTGCTTTGTATGAGTGTTTAGGATGAGATTATGGTGGTGATATGGTGGTGTTGTGGTGGTGTATGGACTGAAGTTTGGGATAATCCCTTTCTTGGTTGTAGAGAGAAGATGAATGTAGTGTGTGTAGGATGGCTTGGTGTGTGAATTGTTTATGAATGGTATGGTAAAATGGATGAGGGAGGTGGTAATATTGATGAGGGAGGTGATAATGTTTTACTTAGACCCCCTTGGTAGGTTTAGGGGCCAGATTTAGGGGTCAATCCCTGTCCCATTGCAGCTGTAAAATGATCTAAATATGACTTGAATGGTGGTGTTGCAACTTGGCCAAGCTGTTGGTGTGCAGATAGAAGAGGAGCCGTACGGCGGCATATGGGGCGTGCGGCTTCAATGGTGGTGTACGGTGGTGGTGGTAGCTGGCTGGGCAATCCAAGGATGCCACTTGTCGCGCTCCGATTGGTCCTCTCTTTATCCACTTGGGCCAGCCACTTGTGGCCACTTGCTGGCTGATTATTGGCCACCCAAACTAATTTGAATTTGTTCAACGTGCATGATCACAAATAATTATTCCAGTGTCGGTTCTGCAATAGTCCAAGATTTGTCCGGATGCGCGCATAACGATGCTTCGGTTATCTGCGGTCCCAACATGAAAGTTGCTTGAAATATTTTTTTGGTCACGTACATACATCTGTAATATGTTAATGGGAAAGGAATGACAATTATATATTTTTAAATGCATAGAATGGACGGTAACAAGCAGTTCTAGGCGTGCGGGCCCCGTTTCGGGTCCCGCACCTCAAAAATTGAAGTACATGCATGCTTACTCATTTTTTCGCTCTGATTATGGATTTGAAGTCCGTTAATCCATTCGATTCACCGATAAGGCTCACAGCACTCCCGCGTAGCCGAATCGAGGGTTCTAGGTCAATTTTAGGGTTTAGACCGATTAAAAGGGGTTTGATAAGGGGTGTGAGATCGGGGTGTCTACACTTGCGCCTTTGGAGGTTCAACGAATCCAACGTGTTTGGAGATTCAGGTACTCCAAATTTGCCTGACGCGTTTGGAGGCTTCCACAAACGTGGTTGATTCAGATGTGTGGTCTGATGATGAGAATGAAGAGGATATCAATTCCTTCAATCGGGATCAAGAATTTGGCTATAGGAGAGGCGTAGATCCTTCAAGGGATATCGGTATGAGGATCGAGAGTCTGAAGTTTGAAGGTAACGCACATCCTAACAAGTTTTTTGACCCGTTAAATATTGTTACTGTTGAAAGTGTTTTTGAATCAAAGATTCCCGACCTGGTCATCAATTGGTCAAAACCACCAATCTATGATGAGTGTGATTGTGAAAAATGTCAAGTATTGACATCATCTCCAGTGGGCGCAACAATGGTTGACATCAAAAATATTTCTACACGTGATGAGTTGATGTGGAAGTTTGAGAATGACCAGATTATGGGTTTAAATTTTTCGGCTTCAACTGAAGGTACTATATATGGGTACTATTATAATGATCCATTTGATATTGAATTTCCAAGTATTTCAAATTTTTGGTTTTTCAAGAGATTGATGATTGAGAGCTTTTAATTGAATGGATGGGCTGATTGGATGGACATACTGACGAGTTGCATAAAGTACAAAGTTCGTAGAAGATTGAAGAAAAAAATTTCAAGCAGTGTTTCCAAAAGCAACGACTCAAATTTGAGGTCGATTTTTTTCTAAGAAGAGGAGAATGATGCAGTATGATGATAAAGTTGGGATAAATATGAGTTTTTATTTTAATTACTTGTTACCTTATAGGTTAGGATTTATTTTAGGACGTTATTTCTTGTTTTCCAAGTTTTATGGGTGCTATAAAATAGCCTCAAGGTTGTAATCCGAAAATTAGAGTTTTTGATTAATAAAAATTATATTTGCCGTTGTGCAATTATTAGGGTTTTAACCCTTTATCTTGTTTCAATTCCGTTCGGTCTTAAATCTCATAATCTTTGTTTTGCTATCAAGTGTGATATTTGCTATGACTTATTTACCTATGATTTTTGGTCCTGCATAACATAACTCACCTTCCCAATCAAGTAGGGCATACACGTAATATTAAATATAAATAACCTAATAAAACAGCTCTAAATAATGACTGGCGTTCAAAAGAAATCACTTCTCAAGGTTAAGAAAGAAACCAAGTAGAAACAGACAAAAATAAAAACAAAAATGAGTAGATTCAAGGAACTAAGTAGCTGATTCCATGACCTCACATTAAACACTTGATGAGAGAACAACAATGCGGAATAAATTCTCTCCACTTGTGTGAACCTAGTAGGAGCAACAAATACCAACAACACAACAATAATGCAATATAGAATGATAAACAATCACCAAGCAACAAGAATAACACCAGAGATTTTTAATGTGGAAAACCTTCTCAAACCTAGTAGTAAAACCCACGAGACCAAGTCCAGAAACAATCCACTAATACGAAAAATAGGTTCAGTACAAGAGAGAAAGAACAACCAACAATATCAAGAAAACAATCTTGATATAAACCAAAACACCAAGATAACCCCAGAAATAGTACCAGAAACTGCAGTAGATTCGGACCAGAAAATCACCTGTATTGAGACCTGGAAAACCCAATCGACACTTATAGAATTGAAGCTCTATCTCTTAAAAAAAATCACTCAAATCGGACTACGAACGAAGCGGCAATCGCGATTTGAAAACTGTTACGCTGACAGGAATTGTACTGCGCGAATTCAATTTTTCTCTCTGTTTACGGCTGCTCTAAAACTCATACAAACCACAAAACGTAAACTAAATAACCTATTAAAAACCTAATATACTAAGAAAAGATGGGCTAATATTTTTGGGCTTTTATTAATTAAAAAACATAAAAGAAACATGGGCTTTTCTCAACTTAGGAGAGACCGAAAAACCCAACAAACCCCCCCTCGCGACTATGCTGAGAACTCCATCATACCTGCGATCTCGCAGCAAGTATCATGTTTCTTCTTTGGCAATCTTTTTGTTATCATGTCCGAACCATTCCAATCAGTGTGAACCTTCTCAATGTGTAGCAAATTGGATTCTAGAGCATCATGAATCCAATGATAACGAACATCAATATGCTTTGACTTGGAATAAAAACTCGAGTTCTTAGCAAGATGAATAGAACTCTAACTATCACAGAAAACTACATACCTCTCTTGCATACACCCAATTTCTTCAGTAAACCGCTTCATCCACAACATCTCTTATGAAGCTTCCGTTGATGCGATGAATTCTGCCTCTGTGGTAGATAGTGAAACACACTTCTGCAACTTTGATTGCCATGACACTGCTCCCCCTGCAAATGTGACTATGTACCCCGATATAGACTTCCCCGAATCAGAATCACGAACCATATCAGAATATGTGAAAGCTTCTAAAACTGGCTTGTCTTCTCCGTAACAAATACATAACCTGGAAGTGCCTCTAAGATATTTGAGAATCCACTTAACTGCAGCCCAATGTTCTGTACCTGGATTGGAGAGATACTGGCTAACAACACCAACTGCATGAGTTAAATCTGGCCTTGTGCACACCATCGCGTACATCAAGCTACCAACTGCTGAAGCATACAGAACTCGTTCCATTTCCCGTTTATGTTCTACACTAGAGGGACACTATTCTGAATTCAACTTGAACTGACTAGCAAGCGGAGTACCAACCGGCTTGGCTTTATCCATGTTGAACCTTTCAAGCACTTTCTCGATATACCGCTCCTGCGATAACCACAACTTTTTTTCCTTTCTGTCTCGGCTAATTCTCATCCCAAGAATTTGTTTTGTTGGACCCAAATCCTTCATAGAAAAAGACTTGCTAAGCTCCTTTTTCAACTTGTCAATTTTTCTGATATCCTGACCAACAAGCAACATGTCATCAACATATAAAAGCAAGATAATAAAATCATTATCAGGAAATTTCTTGACAAAAACACAATGATCAGAAGCTGTCCTGGTATATCTGTGCGCCTCCATGAATGACTCGAACTTCTTGTACCACTGTCTTAGAGCCTGTTTCAACCCATATAAGCTTTTCTTCAACTTACAGACTAGGTTTTCTTTTCCCTTTACTTCAAAACCCTCAGGCTGCTCCATGAAAATTTCTTCCTCTAAATCTCTATATAGAAAAGCGGTCTTCACATCTAAATGTTAAATCTCCAAGTCTATACTAGCAGCTAAACCAAGAACTACTCGAATAGATGATATCTTTACAACAGGTGAAAAGATTTCCCTGAAATCTACCCCTTCTTTCTGACTGAAACCCTTCACAACCAATCTTGCCTTGTACCTTGGATGTGAACTATTTTCTTCAGTCTTCAACATGTATACCCATTTGTTCTTAAGTGATCTCTTACCCTTAGGTAACTTCACTAGGTCAAAAGTGTGATTGTCATGCAAAGATTTCATCTCTTCTTGCATGTCATTCTTCCACTTATCTTTGTCCACATGATCAATAGCCTCTCGGTAACACTCAGGTTCTCCCCCATCAGTTAACAACACATAATCTGTAATGGGATACCTGCTCGAAGGTTGTCGATCTCTATTTGACCTTCTAGGAGGAACAACTACAGGTGGGACTTCAATTTGCTGCTGCTGCTCATACTGCTGCTGCTGTTGCTGCTCATCATCAGTCTGCTGCTGCTCATCTGTTTGCATGGGAGTCTCAGCCTCATCTGTATCCTGTATATGATCATGAAAATCATTCTCACCCCGCTCTGGTACTTCTTCCAAAGGAACTGGATCCAAATCAATTAAGTCACCGTTGTTATATGACACTGTCTTCTCTGCTTTATCAATGTCAGCTATAGTCTGATCTTCCATAATAACTACATCCCTGCTTCTTATAATCTTCTTCTCAATCGGATCATAAAGCTTATAGCCAAAATCATCAAAACCATAACCCACAAAAATGCACTGACGTGTCTTCATATCAAGCTTGGACCGTTCATCCTTAGGTATATGCACAAATGCCTTACACAAAAAAAAAACACGCAAATGATCATAAGATACATCTTTACATGTCCAAACCTTTTCTGGTACTTCAAAATTCAGCGGAACACAAGGTGACTTATTTAGCACATGAACAACAGTACTCAAAGCCTCACCCCAAAAAATTATTGGAAGCCCTGCATGAGAAAGCAAACACCTGACCCTTTCCACAAGTGTCCTGTTCATTCTTTCTGCAATACCATTCAACTGCGGTGTCTTTGGAGGTGTCTTTTGATGCCGAATACCTTTCTCCTTGTAGTATCTATGAAACCGACATGTATACTCACCCCCATTATCTGTCCGGATACATTTCAGCTTTCTCCCAGTTTCTCTCTCAACAGAAGCATGAAATTCTTTGAACACATCTAACACTTGATCTTTGGTACTCAAGGTATAAACCCATAACTTCCTGGAGTGATCATTAATAAAATTCACAAAATAAAGAGAACCACCAAGTGTTCTTGTTTTCATTGGACCACACACATCAGAGTATACAAGATCAAGTAAATTTTTCTTTCTAGAGAGAGGGCGACTCTTAAAAGAAACTCTATTTTGCTTACCTGCCATGCAATGAGAACACTTCTTCAACTGCATATTTTTCAACCCAGAAAGGAGTTTCTTTTTAGCCAATGCTTCCATTCCCTTTTCACTCATATGGCTAAGTCGCTTATTCCAGAGCTCAACTGCAATCTCAGACTCTGTAACATTAATACTATCTTTGCATACTTTTGCCTGCATCGAATATAAGATAAAATGCTTCGTACCTTTCGCCACAATCATTGAACTTCTGGTAAGCTTCCATTGTTCACGGGTGAAATTATTGCAAAAACCATCATCGTCGAGTCTACCCGCAGATAAAAAATTCAGACAAAAAGATCTGGAACATGCCTCATATCCCTGAGAACTAGCTTCATGCCAACTTTCGTTTCCAGGCAAACATTACCAATCCCAACAATTTTTGCCAAGTTACCATTTCCCATCTTAACAGACCCATACTCACCAGGTGTGTAGGATGTAAAGAAATCTAAATGGGAGGTGGCATGAATAGAAGCACCACTGTCTATTACCCAACTTACCTCACTGCCTATGAAATTAATACTCTCATCATCATAGACAAGAAGAAAATCCTCAGTGGCTGTAGGAACTCGATCTCCATCACTGTTATCATCTTTCTTACCATCTCTGTCTCTGAGCTTTCTATTCTCCTTTTTCAACTTAA
The DNA here is from genome assembly GCA_026119855.1 of Campanula takesimana. Taxonomy (NCBI): domain Eukaryota; kingdom Viridiplantae; phylum Streptophyta; class Magnoliopsida; order Asterales; family Campanulaceae; genus Campanula; species Campanula takesimana. The sequence continues at coordinate 362,815 of JAOWBW010001085.1, forward strand.
AACAAAATCTCTTAATGTGCCCTTTCTTACCACAGTGATCACATTCTTTATCTGCATATTTACCCCCTGAGTTGCTTCTGTTTTTCGAATGATCTCTACTCTGGCATCTGTTACTGTTCTGACCCCGATGCCTGCTTCTTCCCCTGTCTTCAACAACTAAGGCATCAGCCTGTAAACTTGAACTGGAACCCTGCGACTTCCTTCTCAACTCTTTATTCAGAACACTGCTTTTAGCTAAGTCCATCAAAACAATACCATCAGGTGCAGAGTTTGTCAAAGAAGTTCTAAAGGTCTCCCATGAATTTGGTAAGGTACTAAGAAGCCATAAACCTTTAATCTCTTCATCAAACTTTATACCCATCTCTGATAGCTGGTTCATATATCCCTGGAAAGAGTTCAAATGTTTTGTCACCGCAGTCCCATCTCTGTACCTCAAACTAATCATTTGTTTCATCAGAAATAATTTGTTGTTCCCAGTCTTTCGGGCATAAAGCTCCTCAAGCTTACTCCACAAAGTTCGGGCATGCTTCTCTGTACTAATGTGATTTAACACATTATCATCTACCCACTGCCTGATATACCCACAAACTTGTCGATGCAATAAAACCCAATCACCATCAGTTTTATCCTCAGGTTTTTCAGCACAAAAAACTGGTTGGTGAAATCCCTTCACATAAAAAAGATCTTCCATATTCGATTTTTACAACTGATAATTTGAGCCATTCAGATTAATCATTCTACTAGTATTAGTCTACATTGTTCAACACAAGTCAAATAAAGTCACAAAACCAAAAGCTCTTGATACCACTTTGATGAGAGAACAACAATGCGGAATAAATTCTCTCCACTTGTGTGAACCTAGTAGGAGCAACAAATACCAACAACGCAACAATAATGCAATATAGAATGATAAACAATCACCAATACGAAAAATAAGTTCGGTACAAGAGAGATAGCACAACCAACAATATCAAGAAAACAATCTTGATATAAACCAAAACACCAAGACAACCCCAGAAACAGTACCAGAAACTGCAGTAGATTCGGACCAGAAAATCACCTATATTGAGACCTGGAAAACCCGATCGACACTGATAGGATTGAATCTCTTTCTCTTAGAAGAACCCAGGAGAAAAAATCATACAAATCGGACCACGAACGAAGCGGGAATCGCGATTTGAAAACTGCTGCGCTGACAGGAATTGTACTGCGGGAATTCTGTTTTTCTCTCTGATTACGGCTGCTCTAAAACTCATACAAACCACAAAACGTAAACTAAATAACATATTGAAAACCTAATAGACTAAGAAAATATGGGCTAATATTTTTGCTGTTTTATTAATTAAAAAACATAAAAGAAATGTGGGCTTTTGTCTACTTAGGAGAGACCGAAAAACCCAACAACACTAACAGGTGTTTCTAGTAGCTTTATAATTCATAGTTCCTAACAGATAGAGACATGAGTCTGATTAAAAGGAAATAAATCAACAATAATTTAAAATAGATAAAAACTAGTGCAATATGCAAAGGCATGAATGCAATTTAATGCTGCTAATGAGTTTAACTCTAATTTAGGTTGGGCTATAAGTACCGAAAATTATACTACCCCTATCCCAACATGATTTTCTCATTTGACATTTTTTATTGTTCCAAAAATTTCTTCACATTACTATAATTTTAGCTTAAATGTGCATAAGCACAACATGTTTAGTGAAGCAAGTGTTTGTATCCTTAAATTGTTTGACTAGTCAAGTTGCAAAATCTTTTTGGGACTGTGGGAGTATATATCTAAGGTTCAGGATATAGAAATGAAGTTTTGAATAATAAATCCCTTCCACTCCAGTGCCAACAACACTATCAATCAATACTAGAAGTTGAATCGGGGTATTTTAAACCAAGAAAAATCAAAATCAAAATCATATTCAAATTCAAATTCAAACTCATATATGAATTTTCAAAGTATGAAATTCAAACCGTTTCCAAACCGTAAACAACTTAAATGCCTTTGCACCCAAAATGACGCAAAATCAAACTCATAATCTAGCATCAATTTCGGAAGACGGATTGAAATATCGTGAGGGCTAGGGTTAGGGAGAGAAAGGTATTATACAATGTTCTTGATATTGTGGAGAGTGATGAGCGGCATCGAACTTGCCCAAGCACCGACGCGCAATCGATACTCCCAGCTCCGAAGCTCAATCAATTAGCCCAACTACAATCTCGATGTTTGAAAACAGAAAATATCGTGTTTCTGGTATGGTCGATATGTTGCTTTTGAGGGAAGGGTGCAGGGGATTGGTGAACTATTTGGCAGGCCGGGTGAATTTATTTGTTATTTTCTTTTGAATTAAAGTTACTCTTTGGACAAAACGCTGAAAGAAAACCAAATTATCTACTATACTCTACGACGTTTACAAAAACGTTGTACAACCCAGCATACACAACGTTTACAAAAAACGTTGTTCAAAAACCTCAATTCCATCGTTTGGTAAAGGAAACACTGTACTTAGCTGGAATGTTTTAGTAGCAAACATTATAATTTGTTTCTTATTACAATATTTTAAAACAAGTGTTGTAAAAAGCAATCAAACACAATGTTTACTGAGACAACGTTGTCAAAACAGATCAATTTCAACATTTCCTTTTCTAAAACTAGTGAGGATGATTTCTCCTTTTGAATTATTCACTTGACACAAATTATGAGAGAATATAACATGGAATCATTTGTCACAGATCTGACTAATGCTAATAAAGTTGTGCTTGAGACCTTCTACATAGGACACATTTGACAGAATAATTCTTTTTGTAACTAAATCTCCATGTCCTTTGACTCTGGCTTGTGAGTTATCTCCAAAAATAACATTGGGACCATCCTTTGATGTGAAGTTCTGAAGCCATTGCTTGTTGAAGGTCATGTGCCTACTGCAACCACTATCTAGATACTAAAGTCCTTTATTTAATTCCTACAAAACATAAAGAATAAAATAAACATGGTTCCTTTTGAATATGGGTCCAGGGGGTTAGACAGCCTTAGGGACCCAAACCTTCACAATTTTCTTAGGAAAGGTAGTGTTCTTTGGGACAAATGGTTTTTTTGTTAAGGGAGTTTAGGTTGGACATAATTTGGTACATGTAGGGTGTCATTCTGTATTGTTGGTGGTTTTGGTTGTGGAAAGAGTGAGATTTGTAGGAGTTATCTGCAGGATATGCTTTAGGGAAACTTGAAGTGCTATTTTGATGTCCTTTCCTTCTCTTGTTTCTCCTTTGGTAGGTCTGTTGTTTTCTAGGGTAGTCTTGGTAGGTCTGCTGTCTTCTAGGATATCTTTGGTAGTTCTACTCTCTTCTGGCATATTGATTTTAATGATTCTTCCAAGTCTGAGATTGCTTTGGAGGACTTGGGGCTAAAATCTTGTTGTTGGGGATTGTTGTTTGAGCATTCCTACTGGAGGCTTGATCCTGATAGCAGACCTCATTCCTTTTTCCTTGAGCCTTGTATACATCTTGTTTTGTTTGAACAGGATAGATGGGTTTTCTTATTGTCTTGTCTCCCATCTTAACAATAAGCATTTTCTCAAATTTTCTCTCCTTCAGGTAGTGTGTATTCTACCACAGTTGGATTATTTGCTCCCAATCCAATTTTGTCACAGGGATGCCTTTGAGTATACAGGTAGTGTGACATGGCTGTACTAGATTTGTTCCAAGATTCAATTTTTGTTTTGAATGCTTAGTTTTCATCATTCAGTGCCTTTATTCTCAGGTCCAGTTCCTTTAGTTGGCTGCTGATGTGAAGATGATTATTTCTTGCATTGAAGACATCAGCATGAAGGTCTACTATCTCATCAGCTTGTTTCTTGTTTTTCTCTTGAAGGGTGAGGTTTTTGTTTTCAATGAGGCTATTTTGGTTTTAAGGCTATCTAACTCTTTAGAAAATTGTAAATTATCAGTTATCAAGGCCCTAAAACTTGATTCTTCTTTCTTTCTTTGAATGAATAAGGTACAAGCTAGGTTTTTTTAGACCTTCAAGGTCAAGGAAATTGAAGTCACTAACCTCTTTTAGTTCTTTTGCAGCTGCAAGAGCTTCAAGCTCTTCTTCACTTTCTGAGTCATCTTCTTTATTTTCCATGAGACATATCATGGCTTCCATGTCATCATCTGAATCTGAGGAGTTACTTTCATCATCACTGAATTTTGATAGGTCTGCTATCATGACCTGTTCCTTCTTTCCATCATTTTTGGCTTTAGCACAATTATAGCAGTTACACCTTGAGCTGTGTATGATTTCTTTGGAGTATGATAGCTTCTTTTAGGATGAAAAGTTTCTTGATTATTTAGGTTCAGGGCACTCTTGTGAATAGTGTCCTATCTTTTCACAGTTGTAGCAAGTGACTTATTTCTTCTTAGTTTGAACTTGATTTGAAGTGGATACATTGTTTCTCTTGTCAAACATTATCTTTTGATGTTTCATAGCATTTTTAATAGCTATGGATATCAGGCTTGGGATATCTTCTTGAGTTAAAGGTTTGGCTTCTTGTTTTTGTGACAGATTGACTTTCTGAAGTGCATTACAAATTAGAGAGTCAATGTGTTATTGTGAGAATGTTTTTGGAGCTTCTTGTGCAGCAAGAGCTATGGTGTGAGCATTGGCTAGAGATGATGCAATGGTGGGTAATTTGACAGTCCCTTTAAGTTCATATGCTTCTAATTTTCCAAAGTATTGTTCAACAGTCATGGTTGGCCATATAACACCTTTCCTTATGGGTAAGGATAATTTTTCATATTCTTGAGGGAGACTTGAAAATATTTTCAAGCATAGGTCTTGTTGGTCCAATTTCTTACCATGGTCTGATACTTGTCTGAGGATGTCTTCAAATCTGTCTTTGGCAGCACTAACTCTTTCACCAGGGAATTTAAAATTGTCAAGTTGCCTTAATAGGTTATATAAGTTTTATGCTCTGACACTTGTATGGTTAGTGAACTTGGTTTTAATTATGTCCCAAGCTTCTTTGGCAGTTTCAACTTTCCCAATTTCTTGGGCCAAAGAGTCATTAACATTTTTTTGTAAAATGTTTTTAACTTTTTAATTAGCTGTGATTAAGTGTTTTTCAATTTCAGTCCAAAGATCTGGAGTTTTATTTTTGACATCTCCTCTATTTGTGTCAGGTTGTGTGGGTATTCTAACTTCTTCATGAAGTACAAACCAGTTCCAAACACTGTTGGCATCAAGGTAAGTCTTAATTTTAGAAGAGGATATTTCAAATGATCCACAATCATCAACATGTGGAATGTCTTTCTCATTATTTCTTCTTGGTCGAGGCATGGTGTTTATGATTCTGGATTCTTCACAAGATGTTAAGCTTGAAGACACTTAAGTCTCTTAGAAACCAGCTTTGGTGCCAATTGAAAGAACTTGTATCACTAATTCACTTAAGCAAGAAACTGATAAGTTCATAAGAGGTCTACTATCATCAAATGATAGGTCGACTATCTTGAGGTGTAGTGTGTGATTTGTTGAGTTTTGCAGTGGAATAATGTATGAATAAAAGGAAGAAATTAATGAGAAAATAACAAGTGATAAGTGTGTGATTAAGTGTGAAAGAGGAAGAGACAAACCCAATAATATAACGTGGTTCAGAGTATTGCAACCCTCCTACATCCACGCCTCACTGTCCTCAATAGTGAATAAGCAATCCACAATAATCCTTCGTCAAGTAATTACAATACATTGCAAAAAAAAAAAAAAAATCTCAGAATTTTCCAGCCTAATTAGCCTCACTAACTAAGCAAGTGCTTGTTGCAGAGCACCAAAAAGAAAAATAAAAAAAAGGTTTCACACAAGTGAAAGATTTGGTGATCTCAATGGTGGCTCTATGTAGCCATGTGATATCTCTCTTTTACCTTAACTATTTAGCACAGATTTATAAGTTTAAAAGTGCTTTACAATTGATTTGCTTGAAAGCTTGTATGAAGTTATTGTGTGGCAAGAAAAAGGGTTTATGACTTCAGTCACTGGGTGCCTTTTTCTTATAGGTTTTCACTGTACATCCGTTGAGTTCCAACGGTCTTGAACATCTGGGAAATGCCAATTGTCAGTCGATTATCTTTGACTAGAATAGTTCTTGTGAACAGTACAAAGTTAGGTTTGACTTTGACCAAGAGCTGAGTTGGCATATTATGTCATGTTCAGCTATCTTGAATAAGTCTGTTACCTCGACTGATGAAGATAGTGGACCTTTGAGATGAAGATAGAGGACCTTTGTTGACTTAAAGATTTCCCGTAATTTGAGTATTTTGAACATATTTCTTCATAGTCTGCTGTTTCTTTTAAAGAGTCTGTTTTAAGATCTTTGTTATTTGTCAAAACTCTTTGTTTAGAGGGTTCTAACAATTTCCCCCCTTTTGGGAAATAATTAAGATGAAGAACAGAGAGCAACCGTGGAGATAAATTAATCTCAATGAAACCAAACAAAAGTTTGTTCAAAATAGGAGATGTAATAATTGAATTTACATCCCAAAATAACATGAAGAAATTTGTTCAAGAGGTAATAAGACAAAGTTTAGGGAAAAAAAAACTTAATGGAACAGAGCTTCAATGCTGTCTTCACTTTGATAATCAGGTTCAGGCTGTGCTTGCCCAAGCTCTACTGCAGTTAGGTGTCTTTCTCTTTCAAGATTCAGCAGCTGGAGTTGTTTCTTGTTAAACCTGAAGTAGTATTGCTTGTTGTTCCATGTTAAGTTCATTCTATCATCATACTTTATGCCAAAGTTGATGAGTTGGCTCTTCTTTAACATTTTCTCTTTCTTTCCCAAATCTTTTGAAACTGATGGAGCATGTGAACCTGGTCCAAGCAAGAGTTGTCTGGTGGAGGAGTGTCCTCTTTAGGGTGCTTTCTGTTGAGTGATGATTTCTTGAGTCTTAGTGAAGTCCCTTAAGTTTCTTGATTGAGAAAAGACTTCACTTTGGTCGGCTATCTTACCTGTAAGAGTTTCTTGAACTAGTTTTGTCAAATCAAGTCTGAGCCCCCTCATTTGTGTTCTTACATGATTCCCTACTGCATTTATGTCTTTATGAGTTACAGCTGGAAATGAAGATGGATGTGCTGAGAAGATAGGATCAGGTACTAGAGGATAGGAGTAGTGATGGAATGGTTCTTCCATGGATGGCTCATTACGAAAGATAGAAGAGCTGGGAAGAATGCCTCCAAACAATCTTTTGATGGCATAGAGACCAAACATCTTTTCAGTAAGTAGCTTCCAATAGATAATTTTGATGAGATTGATGCATTTGGATAACACAACCCTTGATTACATATGCAGAGCTTCATGAAGATTCGGAGATAGCCACTCAGAGAAGAACTTTTCCCATTGAACCATTTTACCCCCATTAAGACATGAGGGAACCAGGCTGGTTTCATGAATAAAGTATTGATTCAAAGAAATCCTGAAGGTTTTCCACTCATTATGGACAAAGAAGACCCTCCCTGCAAGTTCCCTAGCAGTCATTTTAAGTTGAGCTTTTGAGAAGGTCCAAAATTGATTGGAGATAGATGAGCTCAGAATTTCTTGAGGGAACTCAAGGTTTTTAAATGTGAGACCAAGAGGAAGGATAGATGAAAGGGAGAAGTCAACAGGGTGAGAAATGAACCATGGAGGTGGAACATAGTATAGATGATTTAAATGAGTAGAGAAGAAGGGATCTGAGGAATAGCTATAAGGACAAGGAATGATGACCTCAAATGTTGAGTTAATATGGATGTGTGGATCTTCAACAGTAGAGAAATGAGAGGATTGAGATGTTTGAGCTGTAGTAGAAGGTCTATCTGTGAGGATCCCCCCCCCCCCTGGGCGAAACGGGTTCGTTTTGAGGAAGAAAAGCCAAACACGTGTAACTTCACAAACTTAGCGGAGTCGCCATGTTTGTTAACTTTTAACCCAACAAATGAAAATGGTTAGAGATTTTTGAGTTCGGAGGTCAGGTTACGGCTTGGGAAGAGTTTCACGTCACCCAATCCGCCTCTGACAAAGCCGAGTCTCCCTTGTGTTTGTTAACGAAAAGTGCATATGTGTGTGTGTGTGTGTTTAGAAAACGGGAGAAACTGACTTTAACAGAAAACGGTTAAGATTTTAACAGAAAGGGTTCTTTTGTAAACATTCTGGATTAAAGGGGGACTGGACTGAAACATGCCCCTGGACAAAGTAGCTGTACGGCTAAAGGGGGTCTTTCTGGGAATTTTAATAGATTCCCAGGAATCAGTCCAGTTCCATACAGAAACAAAGCATTCTATCTGAAACTGGACTGTTTGATCATTTCCAGCCATTCTTTTGTAACAAAACACAAATTAAATCATCCTTATGTCATTAATCACTAGATTAGACACCAAAACAAGAATTTTGGATGTGATTAAGACAATCATTGGGGAATTATTGAGAAAAGGTGATGAAAGTGGCCATTGAGCCAAGATGGCCATTTTGATGAGTAAAGATTCAAACTTTACCATCAAAATGGGATCTTTATACAAGATTAAACCTTTAGGGACAACAAAATGACATAAAGATTGAATCTTTATGACCCAAATGTGGGATTTTAGGCTAAATCAAGGTTGGGATGATAAAGATTGGAACTTTATCACCCAACATGATCATCATGGCCAAATACAACACAAAGATACATGCTTTCACCATAAAAGTGGATCATCAAGCTATTTACAGACAAGAAATTAACAAATCATGATCTTCTTTAGGTTTTATCCCTTTTCACATACTTGGATGTGAGGGCACCTTGAATAATTTCATGATTTGGTTCCAAGGTATATAACAAGAATATAATGTGCTTGAAAGGACAAGACTTGCAATATAAAGATGCTTGACAAGGGCAAGACTTGCAATATAAAGGTGCTTGACAAGGGCAAGGCTTGAAATGCAAGTAAATAAACAACATAAACAAGAACAAAAGAGTTTAAAATGGAGAGAAGATGGGGAAAAGGAGGCTTCACCTATGGTGGTTATGGCCTATCTTCCTCTCTTTTGACTCAAGTGTTTGGTGGTATTTCACTCAGACTGTATTTCTGCAGAGTTTCACCTACAAAACTATATTTCTCCCCCCCTGAAATGATCAGCAAGGGTCTCAATTTATAGGGACTGAAGGTGCCTAAACCAGCCGTACGGCTAGGCCCTTCCCGCGTCCAAACCATCCGTACGGCTCAGCCTGGCGAGCTTCTGGATTTTTCCAAGTTTAATTTCAGAGCAGTCCTGGAATTTTCAGTTTATCCTAGTGAGGTCCCAGCCCATCAGTTTATCCCTGAATGGTGCTAAGAGTTCCTCTAAGGTTGGACGATTTCAGATTGGGGTACTTACACTATCCAACCCAAGTCTTTTCCAAGTGATATCAAACCCATACTTTTTCTCAAGTTTATGAAACTTGGCAATCTTTCCCATATCAGATAGAGCAGAATAAGCTTCCCTATCAAAAGGATTTTCTTCAACTAGAATGGATTTCCCTTTTCTAGAAGGAATTTGAAGAGATGGGGATGGTTGAGCAGGCCTTTCAATGGTAAATTGGGTTGAAGGAATAGATTTTGGAGGTATAGGAATGGTCTGATCAAGGCCTGCTATCATTGACTCTGTTCTATCAAGGTCTGCTATCTGTTCCTGAACATTTACAAATTGATCATTCCCCCTTTATTCTACAACCAATGGCTAAATTGTTGGAGATTATACCCTAGGCCCTTGAGAAAGGCCTTCCGTTATATCATGATGAGATAACAACATTGATTATTATATGTATTGCATTTTTACTATAATAATCACCGTCCCTAGTTTGTCTTTAAACTAGTATAAGGGTTGATAGATAATCATGAGATGATTATGTGTATGAGATACATATCAAACTTAAGGGTATATGTTGGGAAACATGTACTGGACATGACCCGCTATGAGATTTATGTCATGGTCAAATGTCATAATAGTTATATCATTGATATACTTAGACCTGAGATTATCATCGTCTTCCACAAGATGAACATTATGTTTGATGTATTCTAACGTTATCTTTAACCGAGTAATCATAAGGGGTACGATTGGCATGATCGGATTCTTGTAGGGAAGAATGATAAGTCAAGATGTGATTTGTCCCCCCTCAAGAGAGATATCTGCTTTAGGCCACTCGAAGAGTGAGATTGATGAAATGTATGGCCATACTCAAATGAATTGATGAGATCAATGTCATTTGCTCATATCAATCTACTCGGATTGAGAAAGCATTGGTGAAGATAAGTTGACTTGGACCATGACTTATGTCAAATAAAAGATATCGTGTGATAAAGGGATAATGACTTGTTCTATTCTAGGAAAACTTTGGGCTTTCAAAGTTATACTATTTAGGTAGTCATAATGGCTTGCTAGAGTCCGCTTATGATTTACATGGTCTTCGGGCTCGTTGCCAACATAGTATAATCCTATTGGGTCACACTGTGAGAGCCCGCGCGCGAACCTTTTGAATCCGCTCGGTTTCTCATAGCGGTTTCTCTAACTTGGTTTTTTAAAAAGCAGAGAGTCGCCACCTCATTTTTTTGGGGAAAATAGAGATAAAACCTTTTTTGAGTTTGAAGTGGGTTCGGGGGCTAAGTTATGAGAGGAGAAGGTGATAAGCAGCACTTCGCTCGCCCTTACGGTCTCTAGCATGCTTCCGCCTACGCTTTATTTTAAGCCTTATTTGAAAGATTGATTTTTATGCCTTAACTTGAAAAGAATGTGTGTTTGTATAATGGTGTCTCCTAATCTAGATATGTTCATTTAAGTCGCGACCGGGAATCAGATTGGGTGGATTCCCGGTCGGTTTTTGAAAATGGTTTTGTACATGTTAAGAGAATAAAACATACAATGGGGAAGGGGAATGAATACATTATGTACAAAAGGGAGACAAATCCCTTAAAAGAATAAGTGTCCGTGCCACGGGTTCGATTATTGGATTCAACGTCATTTTCCGTCCCCGAGCTAATGCACCTGTCCTAAATTAACTCAAACACAAAACTAGAAATTGGGACTTAATACTAGAAGGTTAGAGATCATTGACAAGTTTGTATAGATTTTTTGTATGAATTTTAGATTCAATAGTTAGTAAAAACATTATTCAAGAAAAACAACCGAGCACAGCAAAACAGTAACTACAACACATTCATCACAAAATTTGACCATCTTAGCTAATGAATCTGAAGAAACTCAAAGCATGAAAGTTGAAGACCACATTGTATATATGACGCTACCAAAATCTGGAGTCCAGAAAGCATGTTTAAGTTGTTCAAAAAGGTCTCTGACATTTTGATGTCAGAGACTGGGAATGTAAAATCTGGTTTTTGAAGGCTTAAACAAAAGGGGGAAAATGATAATTTATAGAGTCCAAAAATTATTATAAAAATATGTTCATTTGAATGGGTTTTCTGGGAACGAAATTCATGTTCTGACTTTAGTCCAAAAACCAATTTTAGGCTAAGTTTTAAGCAGGAGAACAGATCATGGTACAGAGATGAACAAGCAGGACAGCAGATCTGTAACTCAAGTTTATGCATCAAAACCTAAGATAATCATGGAATATGGACATGAAACTTTTCGAGAATAAACTTCAACACATAAGGATAAACTTTCATGTTTTGACTCAAGTTTAGAAATCAATTTAAGATGGGGTTTTTAGGGGATGAAAATCGTAGGTTTAGACAAAAAGCAGGAACTGGTTGCATAGCTTACAAAGATGGGTTACAAAACATTAACAAAAATCAAAACAAAGACAAGAAACTCAAGGATCTTGTTATTTAACATGTTAATATAATTATCAAAGAATCGTTTTACATCAAAAGCTAATCTATGTATGAATATACATGAAAAAAGGAAAAGAGGACAGATTCATGGTATTTAAGGACAAGGAGCATATTTAAGCATGAATGACCTAAAACTTGGCCAAGAAATAGACACATAACCATCACACACACACATAAACATGGTAAACTTCAGATCTAAACATTTATAACATTATTTACATGGCCATATTGCAAGTCTTTTACATGAACACTTCAAGAAATATGGGAGTCTAGCCGACTAGTGGCTAGACTCTTATACAAATAACTAAATCATCTACATATTTGCATATTTAAGAATTACAAGAATAAGGTTACCTAGTTAATAGGGGGAGGGTGTGCTTCCTTTGCTTCCAAGGGAAGGCTTTTTTGTTTTGTTTGAGTTTGATGGTAGGATTGCTTGAGAGATTGCTTGAGTTTGAGTTGTTTTGTGGTGGTTTTGTGGTGGTCTTATGGTGGTTTAGTGGTGGGCTTGTGGTGGTTGTTTGGTGGGGCTATGAAGGAGGTGAAGAGAAGGTTTAGGACTGATTGTGGTTGGGAGAGAGTTGGTTAGAGAGAATGAGAGGTGTTGGAATTGTGTTAGGATTAGAATGAGGAGGGCATTTGGGAGGTCATAGGAGGGAGGAGGGAGGTGAAAATGATGACCAAAAACACCCCTATAGTAGGGGTAGAGGAGGGAGGAAGATAAGTTGTGGTGGAGGTTGATGGAGTGAAGGAGAAGATGAAGAAAAAATGGGCAAAAGATGATGAAAATGTTGAAAAAATGAAAAAGCTGGAAAAGGCTGTGAATAGTGTTTGCACGGCCGTGCAATTTTCAACGCGCGGCCGTGCAACCAAACTTGGTGCCCAATTTTTGTTTTTTTAATTATTTTCCTCTTGACCAATCACACCACGCCAAGTGGCACGATGGGGCTGGTCCAGACATGTCTTGTGCACGTTTGTTCCAGCTCCAGCTTTCCGCTCCGCAATTCCTCCGTTGTGCGCGCTCCGGTGTCCCGGTTTCCTGCGGGCACAACAGGAAAGTTGCTCGGTATATTTTTCTGGTCACGCCGGTGTACCTACAAAATGTTAGAAAGAAAAGGAAAACATAGATAATATTTTAAATGCATAAGATGACGAGTAGAAGGCATTTTTAACAGTGCGGGACCCGGCGAGGGGTCCCGGCATGTGAATTTTCGAGGATAGACCTTTTTACTCGGTTTTGAGCCCTGATCATGAATCCGGACTCGGTTTTTGCATCTGATGCACCGATAAGGCGTACGGTAGTCCGTACGTCCAAATCTGGGGGGGGTGGTTTAGGTCGATTATCGCGTCTAGACCAATTAAGGGGAGGTTTTAGGGGATGCGAGATCGAGGTGTCTACAGAACCACTCGTCGAATTCACTTACGAAAGTAAAGAGGATTCGACGATCACAATATAGACAATCTATCACATCTCGGTTTAACGGCTGGGCCCAAGTAGGGCTTCCTACGTATCCCTTGCGGGAATCAAGCCTCCGTAGTTCTACTCGAGCAAGCAAGCAAACCAACTAACAAACAAAAGGGCATGGTTGAACTCGGAGTCCCAAGTTTCCTATGTATCTCTTGCGAGAATCAGACCAATCGTAGTTCGGCTGGGGAACATGATGGTTGAGAAGTAAAAACTTCTCGGTGGGGCAATAGACTGAAGGAACGGCTTGGTGAATGAGATCTCTATATCTATGAGCCAGGAATTGGGGCGGAGGAATTCTAATGAGGCAACTGGCTGGAGGAATGGCTTGGGGAGTGAGATCATAATATCTCTAAGCCGGGGGTGGAGGAATTTGTATGAGGCAACAGGGCGGAGGAATGGCTTTGGGAATGAGATCATAATATCTATGAGCCGGAGGCGGAGGAATTTGTATGAGGCAACAGGCTGGAGGAATGGCTGGTGAATGAGATCATAATATCTCTGAGCCGGAGGGGGTAGCATTGAGAATACAAATTCTCTCTGCTGGGGATGAGAAAGAAGAGAAAGGAAAAAAAAAACATGATAATTTGAGGCAATCGATGACTGAGCTCCTATTCAAGCTGCCTACGTATCCCTTTCGAGAATCAAGTCGGGGCGTAGTTCTGAGGGGTGAGATTTTTTAAGGGGTATCTTGCACCCGAATGAGATTTTTAAGGGGTATCTTGCACCCGAGTAAGATTTTTAAGGGGTATCTTGCACCCGAGTAAGATTTTTAAGGGGTATCTTGCACCCGTGTGAGGCTTTTAAGCGGCAGCTTAGGACCCAAAATGAGATTTTTGTGGAGAGAACTTCAGGAGGCGTCTCGAGCCTAGGAGTGAAACTTTTTAGAAGTTCAAGCTCGGGGATGCCGAAGAAACCGGGGAAACCAAACTTTTTGAAATGAGGGGTGGTCGTGCCTGAGGTGACAGGCTGCCTACGTATCCCTTGCGGGAATCAAACCAGCCACGTAGTTCAACGAATGGGACATTTAAGGGGCGCTCCGACCCGATGAGATTTTTAAAGGGGTATCTTTCACCCGTGTGAGGCTTTTAAGCGGCAGCTCACGGCCCAATGAGATTTTTAGGGGGTATCTTACACCCGTGTGAGGCTTTTAAGCGGCAGCTCACGACCCAAAGAGATTTTTAGGGGGTATCTTGCACCCGTGTGAGGCTTTTAAGCGGCAGCTCACAGCCCAATGAGATTTTTAGGGGGTATCTTTAACCCGTGTGATGATTTTAAGCGGCAGCTCACGGCCCCATGAGATTTTTATTTTTATCGTGAGACATTTGAGTGGTGTCCCGACCTGAAATGATTTTTTTTAAGGTGAGACTTTAAGGAGGCGTCTCGAGCCTAAAACATTTTTTTTTGAATGAGGTGAGACCTTTGAAGAGGCGTCTCGAGCCTAAAACATTTTTAGAAAGGGTGAGACTTTTGAGAGGCGCCTCGAGCCTAAAACATTTTTAGAAAGGGTGAGACTTTTGAGAGGCGTCTCGAGCCTGAAACATTTTTTTTAAGATGAGACTTTAGGGAGGCATCTCGAGCCTATTATTTTTTAAGATGAGACTTTAAGGAGGCGTCTCGAGCCTAAAGTGATTTTTTTCGAGGATGACACATTTGGGAGGCGTCTTAGGCCTAAAACATTGTTTAGATGGATGAGACTTTAAAGAGGCGTCTCGAGCCTAAAACATTTTTTGATGAGACTTTAAGGAGGTGTCTCGAGCCTAAAACATTGTTTGAATAAGACTTTAAGGAGGCGTCTTGAGCCTAAAATGATTTTTTTTAGAGTGAAACTTTTGTGAGGCGTCTCAAGCCTAAGATGATTTTTTAGAATGAGACTTTTGGGAGGCGTCTAAAGCCTAAAACGGTTTTGAAAACGATACTTCTCACAAGCTTGTATATATATCGTGACATTTATGTGCCTGGAAGTGTCATACACGTGCAACAAGAGAATTCAAGATTTAGAGATATGAAAGATTAGGAACGCATTCTCTTTCTTTGGATAGCTTTGATTTTGATGATCTTTTAAATGAGGATGATTTACTTTTTTTCTTTTACTTTTTTTTATGACACGATGTGCAATGCTCGCATTTCAATCTTTACTTTGAAAAATATGAGAAAAAGTATGTATGTGTAAAGAGGGAGAATCAGGAAAGAGAGGAAATCATGTATTTTTCTTTTGAGAGATTTGTGGGAAATGAGAGTTATGATAAGGATGAATTGGCAAGCGAGGTTGGAGACCTAGCGCGAGTACTCAAAAAGTCAATTCCCAACACCCTTTTGGTCAAGTCTACTCAACGAGGTCTCTCGGGATATAGCATTTAGATCAGCCCCAGTGAGTTTTTGTGATAAGGACCCAAATGTCGGCAGCGGAAGCACCAGTACACTTTGATGGTAAGTCTTTGGATGTTGGCCGTCAAAGCCCCAGTATTTCAATGTGTCACTGCCAAGGACTCAACTGTTTAGAAGAGTAGTCCTATTCATTCAATAATCATTCGCGCAATTCAGGAACAGGGACGCTGATCATGGAAGATCGAGGAGACCAATGTATAACTCGAAGGTTGCATTCAAGATTGATGTTGTTTTATTGGGGACCAAACTGCTTTGAGGAGTTTTCCCTATCACTTGATGCATGCCCATGTGGTCAGATGCAGGACCCTTTAACGTGACCTTGGAGCGGGTCTTAAGTTTTCGACTGGTAAATTGTTCTGATGTCCTACTGGTGGAGAACTTAACTGTTCTCGAGGATTTTCACAGAGTTTGACCTTTCACTGTTGGGATTTAAAGGATCCCCAGTGATACCCGAAAGTAAGCTTCACAGTCAATGTTCATTTGATGGGGACCGAACTTCTTTGAGGAGTTGTCCCAAACCTGGCATTCTCTTGGATGGACATATGCTAATCTGAACAAACCATGCTCGACCGTTATGAGTTCGACGCTTTCATTCGAAGCAAGACCCACATTGATGATGTGCACCCCCAGATTAGGTCCTTTTATTTTAGAGTATCTGTTTACTTGAGGTTGTGCACTTTATAGACTTTCATTCGTTTGTCTCTCTTGCTGTGATAGATTTAAGAATTAGCGGGGGAAGGCACGAGGCCAGTATTTTGGGAAGGCAAAGGAAAATCTCGTAAGATTCTCGACATTGTGTTTGCGCAAAAAGGATTGACGGAAGGACGAGGGTAGGGGGAAGCCCCTAGACTCGAGGAAATTGCTCACAATTTGAAGTCAATGACTCAAGATTAGAATTCGCGTTAATGGTCATGTACTTCAAAATCAAATGGATTTTCGCAATCAAATTAATATCAACTTTAGAAAAGCAAGTAATTCATTTGGACTCAAATTAGACCGCAACAGCTCGAGATGAGAACACCATTTGAATAATCGTCATAGTTAGAGTCGCTTGTTGACCTCGTGGGTGAGAGGTCCTCGTCGTCGTTGTTGATCTTTGATGGAGTCTCTGGAGGCTGTCTGACTTTTGGTCTCTAACCTCTAAAATTGAGAGGTTGGTTTGTTAAGGGAAAATGTTAAAGTCTCGAAATATCTGGGGCAAGGGTTTTTAACCTCTCAGTGTAAGAGGGCGGTTAAGAGCATGAGGTCTTTAGCGAGGATCACCAGTTGCCGTCGTTGATGGTACTCACTCAAAGGGGTCGAAAATAATTATGTAATATGATATGTACAAAGAATAAAGTAATGTACAAGAACAAAGAAATTTTTTTGCACGCCCATTCTTTTGCTTAAAGCCTCCCTTTCGGGTTTTCGACTTCAGCGGGCCACTCTTTTGCGCCTCCCTATTTTGCCTGAAGCCGCCCTCTCGGGTTTTCAACTTCAGCGGGCGATTTTTTTAATTTTTTTTATTTTTTTTATAGAGAAGGAGGAGAAAAAGAAGGGAAAATAAAAATTGTGTAAAGTACACATTTAGGACATATGGATGTTTAGAGAAAGGTGTACGATTGCAGAAACAAAAAATTTTGGTCTTCGGCCTTTTGACTAGCCGCCTCAAATCTGTGTAGAATCGTCTTTCGGAGTCTCGGTTTATTGATCGTCTTTGTTGACTCCATCGATCACCTTTGCGGACTTCTTTGATCGCCTTCGCGGACTTAGTTCTCAACTCGATTAATCGCAGTCTAAGATTAGTCCATTTTCATATTTAGCTCTTAATAAAGTAATTTTAAAAAGATGCGCGATTAAGAAGCACTTGATTATAAGGCGAATTCATTGACTGAAAACTTTTATTAATAAGACAAACGAGAAATTAAAAGTAGTACAAAAGAATGACACGCAATTTTGATTTAGAAGACAAAGGAATTGTGAGCACACTTTAGGACGGGCCCGAAAGCAAAAGGGATTGGAGTTGGGTGGTGTGCCCTATTCACATCAAAAGAGATCTATCCCATCGGGTCGCTGAACTTCTATTAGCACAAAGCGTCACAATTCTTCCATGCCGGGTTGCGGTCATTATAGCAAAAGATAACATTTCCCTCGGGGGTCGAGGAGACCCTAGGATAACACCTTCAAACATCAAGCCTTTGGAGGTGGCTTCGGGATAACTTCACTATCTATGAGATACTGGACGGCTTTCCTGAGTGCCCAACATGAGTCAGTGTCATGGCCGGGAGCTTGGTGGTATTGACAGAACCTATCTTTCTTTCCACGCGTAGGGTACTCCGACTGATATCCTTCCAGGGGTTTTAGCAATCCTTGAGCGCTTAATCCTTGAAGTACAACAAATAGTGGGGCGTTTAAGTCATCGAAGTGCCTACCATTACGACGGATCCTCTTTTGTGGAACGTTCGATTCATGAGTCTTTAGGGCATCGACTGAACTTCCATTTGTGTCGGGGGAAGCAATATTGTTGACAGCCACTTGTGGGGCTTCAGTTGGTGCTTGATATAGGTAGAACGGAGAGTGAGAGTCAATCTTAATCACACCGGTGCGGACATCCTCATCAATTCGAGACCCCACATCCAGGATGGAAGTAAAGTCGGGAAAGGGAAGGTATTTCATCCTTTCGGCATAAAACGGCTGGAGATTCTTGAGAAAGAGGCGAGTCTGTTCAGCAGCGTCGGGCCTATCCAAGGTTTGCGCAACCTCCTTTCTCCATCTATTAGCGAAATCAGAGAAAGTATCCTTCTCTCTTTGGGCACAAGAATCAATATTGCGGCGGCTCTTTTCCCAACCAGAATTATCTTTGTATCGTTTTTGAAACTCATCTACGAGCTTGGACCAATCATCGATCAAACTAGTATCCACAGTCATAAACCATTGTTTAGCTGGTCCAACTAAAGTCAAGTGAAAATTGGAAGCCATTGCCGCTAGGTTTGCTCCTCGTGATTGCATTGCGTGGGCATATGATTTCAAGTGGGCCGTGGGGCAACCTGTACCATCAAACTTTTTGACATAAGGCATTTTGAATTTCCATGGAAGGACCGCATGAGGGGCCAACTTCAAAGAGTCTGCAAGGAATCCTTCTTTATCTAAGACATTTCTTAACATCTCTTTCAATTATTTGATCTCAAGGTCTCGTTCAGTGAGAGGAACTTGTGGTATGCCATTATGAAGGGCATCAATCTGAGAGACAAGGTTGGGACATTGGCCCTGAGGAGCCCCTTGACCGAGAAAAGCCCCAGTAGGGTACATACCATTAGGATGAAGGGTTCGCATGTACTGGAGGTAAGCGTTGTAGTTAAGAGGGAATTGAGGTGGATTAAGCGGGATATTTGGGATGATCTTTTGGACAGTAACATGGGGATCATTTCAGACAGTGTGACCTTGATTCCCATCGCCATTCGGATTAGGCTGCGGACCATTTCTATTGTTGTTCTGACCATCATTCTGATTCTGTTCAAGACTAAGACCGTTCCCATTTTGTGTCTGATTATTCCGTGTCTCACCCCCCTTTTGCATCTGAATCCATGTAGCAAGCAAAGTACCTTGCTGAACCCTTATCTGTTCCATTATCTCCTCGGTATGAACTTTCAAATTCTGTTTCAACCATGCTTGAGATCCTGGCACAAACCCATAATCATTCTGTTCTTCGGCCATAATGATTCGAGATAGGTCGGAGTAGAGCGTGAACAAAAGAGTTCTTGGAACAAACCCTGAATACCGCGCTAGAAGAACAAGTAGGATTCTCCCTCTACAAAATTGATTTTAAGGAAAAATGTTTTAGTTTTTTTTATGGGGACGGAATTTTTAATGTTCAAAAGAATGATTGTTTAAAGAATAAAAGAATGCAAAATGATTTTTATTTTGAAAGATTGAAAAGCAAGCACAACACAAAAATCCTAGGAAACCGGACAAGCACGTCGCTTAGTTTTGACACCTTGTCTTTGATTAATCATGGAACAGTGGATTCCTTCTCGCGAGTATAGGACCAATGTTTTGCACCTGTACCTATGGCCGTCATAAGCCTCTAGCAAATGGACTATACTCTTTCGGGGATCCACCATTCTCGTTACGGTCTATGTGTGAGTCTTTGGAAATTTTGAGTCAATCCCATTCATTTCATTTGAATATCTACTTTCGAAATCGTTTTATGATTTTTGGAAGTAAATAGGATTGACTAAAAATTTCTTTAGACAAGAACCGGCTCAAAGTCAAGGACGTGTATTTTTTGAAAACAGTCTTAGACGCGGCTTTTGAGATAGCTGATTGAATGGGGGCCTCACCTCTCAACCACGGTAGTGAGACGCGGCATCGAGTCGGGAAAGGCAACCGCAGATATCAATTCAGGGGAACAAGAGGTCGCCATCATCCTCGGGCTCGGGTTTGTACGGTAACAGGAGACGGTATAAGTTCGCAATTGTGATTGTGTGTGTGGTATCTAATTTTTTGAGGAAAAAGAGATTTTTGAAGAAAAAGAAAAGCACATTTTTTATGTTTTATTTATTTTGATTTTATTCACACAAAGAATAAATGGAAAAGAGAATGTACCTACAAAACGAACAAACGTTAAAGCATATGTATATGTATAAGGTAAAAAAATCCAAATAAAGGCGGAAGCACACATATTGAGTTAAGCCCACTTAGAAAACATCCCCAGCGGAGTCGCCACTGTTAGAGCCCGCGCGCGAACCTTTTGAATCCGCTCGGTTTCTCATAGAGGTTTCTCTACCTTGGTTTTTTGAAAAGCAGAGAGTCGCCACCTCATTTTATTTTGGGAAAATAAAGATAAAACCTTTTTTGAGTTTGAAGTGGGTTCGGGGGCTAAGTTACGAGAGGAGAAGGTGATAAGCAGCACTCCGCTCGCCCTTACGATATCTAGCATGTTTCCGCCTACGCTTTATTTTAATGTCTTATTTGAAAGATTGATTTTTATGCCTTAACTTGAAAAGAATGTGTGTTTGTATAATGGTGTCTCCTAATCTAGGTGTGTTCATTTAAGTCGTGGCCGGGAATCGGCTTGGGTGGATTCCCGGTCGGTTTTCGAAAATGGTTTTGTACATGTTAAGAGAATAAAACATACAATGGGGAAGGGGAATGAATACATTATGTACAAAAGGGAGACAAATCGCTTAAAAGAATAAGTGTCCGCGCCACAGGTTCGATTATTGGATTCAACGTCATTTTCCGTCCCCGAGCTAATTCACCTGTCCTAAATTAATTCGAACACAAAACTAGAAATTGGGACTTAATCCCAGAAGGTTAGAGATCATTGACAAGTTTATATAGATTTTTTTGTATGAATTTTAGACTCAATAGTTAGCAAAAACATTATTCAAGAAAAACAACCCAGCATAGAAAAACAGTAACTACACACATTCATCACAAAATTTGACCATCTTAGCTAATGAATCTGAAGAAACTCAAAGCATAAAAGTTGAAGACCACATTATATATATGAAGCTACCAAAATTTGGAGTCCAGAAAGCATGTTTAAGTTGTTCAAAAAGGTCTCTGACATTTTGATGTCAGAGACTGGGAATGTAAAATCTGGTTTTTGAAGGCTTAAACAAAAGGTGGAAAATGATACTTTATAGAGTCCAAAAATTATTATAAAAAATATTTTCATTTGCATGGGTTTTCTGGGAACTAAATTAATTTTCTGACTTTGGTCCAAAAACCAATTTTAGGCTAAGTTTTAAGCAGGAGAACAGATCATGGTACAGAGATGAACAAGCAGGACAGCAGATCTGTAACTCAAGTTTATGCATCAAAACCTAAGCTAATCATGGAATATGGACATGAAACCTTTCGAGAATAAACTTCAACACATAAGGATAAACTTTAATGTTCTGACTCAAGTTTAGAAATCATTTTAAGATGGGGTTTTTAGGGGATGAAAATCGTAGGTTTAGACAGAAAGGAGGAACTGGTTGCATAGCTTACAAAGATGGGTTACAAAACATTAACAAACATCAAAACAAAGCCAAGAAACTCAAGGAGATTGTTATTTAACATGTTAAGATAATTATAAAAGAATCGTTTTACATCAAAAGCTAATCTATGTATGAATATACATGAAAAAAGGAAAAGAGGACAGATTCATGGTATTTTTAGGACAAGGAGCATATTTAAGCATGAATGACCTAAAACTTGGCCAATAAATAGACACATAACCATCACACACACATATAAACATGGTAAACTTAAGATCTAAACATTTATAACATTATTTACATGGCCATATTGCAGGTCTTTTACATGAACACTTCAAGAAATATGGGAGTCTAGCCGACTAGTGGCTAGACTCTTATACAAATAACTAAATCATCTACATATTTGCATATTTAAGAATTACAAGAAGAAGGTTACCTATTTAATAGGGGGAGGGTGTGCTTCATTTGCTTCCAAGGGAAGGCTTTTTGTTTTGTTTGAGTTTGATGGAAGGATTGCTTGAGAGATTGCTTGAGTTTGAGTTGTTTTGTGGTGGTCTTATGGTGGTTTAGTGGTGGGCTTGTGGTGGTTGTTTGGTGGGGCTATGAAGGAGATGGAGAGAAGGTTTAGGACTGATTATGGTTGGGAGAGAGTTGGTTAGAGAGAATGAGAGGTGTTGGAATTGTGTTAGGATTAGAATGAGGAGGGCATTTGGGAGGTCATAGGAGGGAGGAGGGAGGTGAAAATGATGACCAAAAACACCCCTATAGTAGGGGTAGAGGAGGGAGGAAGATAAGTTATGGTGGAGGTTGATGGAGTGAAGGAGAAGATGAAGAAAAAATGGGCAAAAGATGATGAAAATGTTGAAAAAAATGAAAAAGATGGAAAAGGCTGTGAATAGTGTTTGCACGGCCGTGCAACCAAACTTGGTGCCCAATTTTTGTTATTTTAATTATTTTCCTCTTGACCAATCACACCACGCCAAGTGGCACGATGGGGCTGGTCCAGACATGTCTTGTGAACGTTTGTTCCAGCTCCAGCTTTCCGCTCCGCAATTGCTCCGTTGTGCGCGCTCCGGTGTCCCGGTTTCCTGCGGGCACAACAGGAAAGTTGCTCGGTAAGGGCATTTGGGAGGTCATAGGAGGGAGGAGGGAGGTGAAAATGATGACCAAAAACACCCCTATAGTAGGGGTAGAGGAGGGAGGAAGATAAGTTATGGTGGGGGTTGATGGAGTGAAGGAGAAGATGAAGAAAAAATGGGCAAAAGATGATGAAAATGTTGAAAAAAATGAAAAAGCTGGAAAAGGCTGTGAATAGTGTTTGCACGGCCGTGCAACCAAACTTGGTGCCCAATTTTTGTTTTTTTAATTATTTTCCTCTTGACCAATCACACCACGCCAAGTGGCACGATGGGGCTGGTCCAGACATGTCTTGTGAACGTTTGTTCCAGCTCCAGCTTTCCGCTCCGCAATTGCTCCGTTGTGCGCGCTCTGGTGTCCCGGTTTCCTGCGGGCACAACAGGAAAGTTGCTCGGTATATTTTTCTGGTCACGCCGGTATACTGACAAAATGTTAGAAATAAAAGGAAAACATAGATAATATTTTAAATGCATAAGATGACGAGTAGAAGGCATTTTTAACAGTGTGGGACCCGGCGAGGGGTCCCGGCATGCGAATTTTCGAGGATAGACCTTATTACTCCGTTTTGAGCCCTGATCATGAATCCGGACTCGGTTTTTGCATCTGATGCACCGATAAGGCGTACGGCCAAATCTGGGGGGTTTAGGTCGATTATCGCGTCTAGACCAATTAAGGGGAGGTTTTAGGGGGTGCGAGATCGGGGTGTCTACACACACACGCGGAACGGATCTTACTTGGCACGAAAAACGAGAAAAATAGTGAAGTGAAAAACTAGCCGTACGGATAGTTTGGACTAACCGTACGGATAGTTTTTCCGCTGACGAGTTTTTGTCAGATTTCTTTCTGGGAAAGAAATCCTTTAACCTAATGGAATTAGGTTTCTCCCAGTATATATACTGTGTTCTCTTCAGCCGAAATTGAAGTCTAAGGCATTGATTTTGGAAATCAACAAGAGTTTCTTGGAGAGAGAAAAACACATATTATATTAGAGATATTAGGTTTGGTTATTCTTGATGATCAAACCATAATGATCATTATGGGAGATTGAAGAATAGTTCTTCAACAATGTTTTTCAAGCCTAAAGATCTAGCAGTCAAATCAAGAAACGTTCTTGAGTTCGTTCAAAGTCTGGATCACCGGTAGAGGATGTTTTTCTTAAAGCATCTAAAGTCCAAAATTCATACCGAGCAATATAAGGTTAGATTTCTATTCATCTTATATACATGTATTATAAATTATTGTTCTAAGCGGATCTAGGCTTTGGGTTTCTTCATGTAAAGTCTTCCGTTGCGCATGATCCCACGAAACCCAACATAAATATCTGTAAAAGCTTCATTCCCCCTTTCAATATCAATTGTGGCATCCTTAGTTTGAGTTACAGGTCTAGGAGTAGGCATGAATGAGGAAGATAGTAGACCTGATGAAACTGGGGTGTCAACTGGAAGAGAAGTGACCTTATGGATTTTTGGTTGAGTGAGATTTTTAAGAGCTTCAGCAGCTTCTTTGGCTCCTGAACTAAGGGTCTCATTTGATGAGCTTTGGTGATGTGGCTCAAAGACAAATGGTTCAGGTGGGGAGATAGGTGGGGACAAGGGAGGTGAGTCTTTTGCAGGGATAACAACCTTCCTTCACTTACTCAGAGGAACCTCAGAAACTTGAGGGACCTCATCTAACTCAAATGGCTCATTGCCTTTGTGGAGTCTTTTGGATTTTCTGGTTGGCTTGGGTTTTGATGTTTCTGGAATGGGGGATGATGAAGATTTTGACTTAGTTTTTGATCTTGAATAAACTATGTCTGGTTTTGAGCTCTTTGGATGAGGAGTTTTAGGAGAAGAGGGAGGTGGAGCTTTAAGCAATAAAAGGGGAGGATCAATCCTGGAGATTGGTTCTAAATCCTCATCTTCAAGGTCCACTATCTTGGACCTTTGCCTTTACTACCAGGACCCTTATTTATGTGCAACATTTCTGCTAGAGTTTCTCTCTCAAAGTCACTATCTGAAAGGGAAGACACATGCCCAGGGGATTCATCATCATTTAAGTTAGGATTTTGAACAAGTTCTTGGGTTTCAAGTTGAGGTACATCTACATTATTATCATCACTACTCTCATTTACTCTACCAACTTGTTTGTAAGAGAAGGTGTGAATGCTAAACACTTTGTAACTATGATTGGGTGTTTGTTGATTGTATGGGACAGGAATTTGAATTATCATAGAAGTTCCAATATGAAACAAGACACCACTCATAAATCTGAACAAACCTGGGTTGGTTAAGGATTTAAGTCTAGCTTTGAGAGGATGATGTTCAGACCTAAGTCTAAAATTGGACAACAAAACATAACTCCAATTGGTGGTTTGAACTTTGTGGAGAAGACATAGCAATTTTTTCCATTCAAAAGGACTCATGACATGGTGAGATGAGGTTTTTCCACACAGACCTTTCATGACTACATCAGCTAGGGTTGAGAATTGAGCAGAAATAGGGGCTTTATACACTGGTTTTTCAGAATTGTATTTGGGCCAACCCTCAATCTCAATAGTTTGAGATGAATAGTCTAGGTTAGAGTTCCAAATGTTCGTAATCATGGCTTCCTCATTATGTATGTTATAAGTAGCAGCAACATCAGAAGGAGAAATGGTGTAGGTAGTACCTTGTAGAGTAAATTGGATGTTGTGTTGTCTTTCAGTCCAGACTCCATTATCATAGATGTGAGAACATATCAAAGGCAGGATTGGTAAATTGGCCTCCATGAATTCCTTCAATTTTGCATTTACGAGTAGTTCCTCTATCCATCCACCAGCAGGGTTTTTGTAAAAAGAGGGTTTGATGAGGTACCCATGACCAGAATTGAAATTCATGTTATTAGGGTTTGGAGAGAAAAACAGAGGAGTACAGTGATTTGAGAGAGAGGGAAGGAAGTTGATTTGAAAAAGAGAGGGATTTTGTAACAAGGTGAAAGTTTAATGAAGGGGGAGTGGTAAATTTAAAGGATTTGAAAAGATTTCCCTTAAATTATGCAAAGTGAACGTGGGTTTGTGGGTGACTAAGCAGCTTGTAACTGTCATGAACAGTAACTTCTCTTCTTTTCACAATTCTTAGAAAACTTAACTGTAAGGAAATGTTATATATATATCATATATTCCTTATTCCTTCATTTAATTTTGCAAGATTTTGTCCAAATTCAACAAGTAATTCGGCTGGTCAAGCAACAAATTTAATTCCATATCAAATCAACATAGCTGAAATTGCAACTTTTGAGGCCTACTATCATCAGTAGGTCTACTATCATTAGTAGGTCTACGATCAGTAGAGTGAAAATGATTAGTGAAAGGAGTTTCAGACTGAACAACTGGTGGTAAAACTTGATTATCATTGATTTTGAGATTGCTGAAGGGTGGAAAGGTTTCAGAAGAGTTCTTGGGTAGGTTATAAGGAAGATAGTTGAGTTGATCATTTTTGGAATTTTGAGAGGTAATGAGTGAGGGTTCAGGGAGAGAGTCAAAATTTTCAAGAGTTTCATCAAACTTATTGATTTTCAAATCCAAAGCACTGAGTGATTCATCAAAATCTACATGTATAGACTCTTCAACTACCATTCTTTCTATTGTAAACTCTATATGCCTTGCTAGTTGCTGAATATCCAAGGAATATTCCTTCATCACTTTTAGACTCAAATTTGTCTAAATTGTTCTTCTCATTATTGTGAATGAAACATTTACTTCTAAAAGCATGAAAGTATAAGATTATTGGTGTTCTTTCATTTCACAGTTCATAGGGAGTCTTCATGTGATACTTGTTTATCAAGGTCTTGATTTGAACATAGATTTCAGTTGTGACAGCTTCTCCCCAAAAGTACTTAAGAAGATTATTTTTAGATAACATAGTCCTAGCAGCTTCACAAATGGTTCTGTTCTTTCTCTCAGCAACTCCATTTTGTTGAGGAGTTCTGGGTATAGAGAAGTTGTGATATATCCCTTGCTGATTACAGTACTCTTTAACTCGAGTATTTTCAAATTCAGTACCATGATCTAACCTTATTCTGACAATCTTGCTATTTTTTAGATTCTGAATTTGATTGAACAATTTGACCAAATGTCCAAGAGTTTCTGACTTAGATTCCAAAAGAATGATCCAAGTGTATCTTGTGTAATCATCAACTACCACAAGAGAGTGCATTTTTCCTCCAAGACTTATAGTTCTGATTGGTCTAAATAAGTCCATATGAATGAGTTCAATTTGTCTTTTTGTATCCAATCTGTTTTTGGCTTTAAAAGAAGTCTTTTGTTGTTTTCCGCACTGACAAGAATTGCATAGTTTATCCTTTTTGAAAGGTATCTTTGGAAGTTCTTTAACAAGATTGGAAGATGCAAGTTTGGCTATGATTTTGAGGCTCAAGTGAGCCAATCTCTTATGCCAAAGCCATGCTAAATCAGATTGATTGTAAGATAGAAGACAAAGGGCATCAGAAGATTGAGATACTTCAAGGGATATACAATACACATTTCCTTTTCTGAGACTAGTGAGGATGATTTCTCCTTTTGAATTCTTCACTTAACACAAATTATGAGAGCATATAACATGAAATCCTTTGTCATAGATTTGACTAATGCTAATAAAGTTGTGCTTGAGACCTTCTACATAGGACACATTTGATAGAATAATTCTTTTTGTAACTAAATCTCCATGTCCTTTGAATCTGGCTTGTGAGTTATCTCCAAAAATAACATTGGGACCATCCTTTGAGGTGAAGTTCTGAAGCCATTGCTTGTTGAAGGTCATGTGCTTACTGCAACCACTATCTAGATACCAAAGTCCTTTATTTAATTCCTACAAAACACAAAGAATAAAATAAACATGGTCCCCTTTTGAATATGGGTCCAGGGGGTTAGACAGCCTTAGGGACCCAAACTTTCACAATTTTCTTAGGAGAGGTAGTGTTCTTTAGGACAAATAGTTTTTTGTTAAGAAAGTTTAGGTAGGACAAAATTTGGTACATGTAGGGTGTCATTCTGTATTGTTGGTGGTTTTGGTTATGGAAGGAGTGATATTTGTAGGAGTTATCTGAAGGATATGCTTTAGGGAAACTTGAAGTGCTGTTTTGATGTCCTTTCCTTCTCTTGTTTCTCCTTTGGTAGGTCTGTTTTTTTATAGGGTAGTCTTGGTAGGTCTGCTGTCTTCTAGGATATCTTTGGTAGTTCTACTCTCTTCTGGCATATTGATTTTGATGATTCTTCCAAGTCTGAGATTGCTTTGGAGGACTTGGGGCTACAATCTTGTTGTTGGGGATTGTCATTTGAGCATTCCTACTGGAGGCTTGATCATGATAGCAGACCTCATTCCTTTTTCCTTGAGCCTTGTATACATCTTGTTTTGTTTGAACATGATAGATGTGTTGGTGTTGTATAATCTAGCCACGTTATGTGAACGATTAATGTTATCTATTGATTATGATTTAATAAAGATATTGAATGTTTGATTATTATATCATTTGCATATTTATTATAATAATCCCCATCCCTGATAATTATGATTAATTGTTAGTATAAGTTTAATAGATAATCATATGATGATTATGGTGTATGGGATACAATTAAACTTATGGGTATTTGTTGGAGAACTAATACTGGACTGACCCATATGAGATTTATGTCATGGTCACAATGTCATAATCAAATCTCATATAGTTATATCACTTGAATCTTTAGACCTGAGATTATTACAGTCTTCACTTGATGAACATTACGTTTGACATATTCAAACATTACCCTTAACCGGGTAGCTATAAAGAATATGATTGGCATAATCAGAATCATGTAGGGAAGAGTAATAAGTCAAGATGGGATTTGTTCCTCGTCAAGAGAGATGTCAAGCTTTGAACAATGTAAGTTGACCATTGACCATGGCTTACGTTCAATAGACATCGTGAAACAAAGAGATTGTGATACGTTCTATTAAAGGATACGAACTTATATAGTTATACTAATTGGGTAGGTATGACGGTTTGCTAGAAGCTAATCATATCTTATGGGTTATACACATTGCTAACTTAGTATAATACTAAAGGGTCACACACATTAGAACAAATCTTAAAAGGACTTAAATGGAATTAAGGGTCGAAGGGCCTTTGAGGAATATTAGGAATTTAGAGGATAAAACTGGAAAAAGGATAGGTCCGGTCGGACCTTGTAAGGGACCTGGCCGGACCACAGAAAGACCCGGGCGGACCAAGGTTGACACCCGGTCGGACCAAGCATTGATCCGGTCGGACCAGCTTGTGTACCCGGGCGGACCTTTAGTCCTGTTTGGACTAGGTTTTTCCAATACGTTTTCTTACAGGTTTAATCACTTGTTACCTATTTGGAATATGTTTAACAAGAATATAAACAGCCTCTAAACAGCCTAATCAGTTTAATGCATTAATAAAGTCTCCAAAGAGTTTGAGAGAGTTTTATTCTTGTTCTAAGATCCTAAAATTGAAGAACAAGAAATCAAATAAATTCCATATATTTCATTGTGAAAGTTTGTTTCACAAATTGGTCTAGCAACCAAGATCAAGTGTTTCTTGATATTCGTTCGTGGTGTGGATACCGTTAGAGGGTGACGCTTATCATCTTCAAGTTTGTGATCTTGTTCGTGATTGTGTTCGTGATCAAGTTTCGAAAAGCTCCACCAAGTTCAAGGTTGTTAAATCAAACGCTTCAATAGTTAGTATTCTTGTATTCATCGTAGATGTATTTGATTTAATCATATGAATGGATCTATAGGCTTTCGGTTTCATAAATTTTAAATGCTATATTCCGCTGCGAATGTTGCCTCGAAACCCAACAGTGGTATCAGAGCCCCGTTCATGTTGATTATTTCAATACATAATCATATTGTATGTATATAAATTGTTTATGTGCCTAGCATGATTTTAATATTGGGATTATGATTTTTATGTGTTATATGCGTTTATGTGGTTTATTGTTTTATAAACTTTAATCGCACTATTCAATCGCAGTAAAATTATGTTGGATTTAAAATTGTTTGGATCATCAATTTTTGATTTGATCAGAGTTTTGATAATCTAAGAGATTCATGAATAAATTGTTTATTCAAGGTTCTAATGCTCATGGTGATTGGATCATCAAGAACACCAAATCCTAATTGAATCGAGGAAAAATAATTTTGAGACAAATTTTCGAACTTGAATTTTTTTTTTGGATTTTTCCAGAAGGTCCGACCGGACCTAGCTAGCGACCCGGCCGGACCTCCGGGTCTGGTGCGGGAGTTGGCTAGGGTCGTGGGGTGGATTCGTGGTTTAAAATTCCTATTTGTTTTAGTCTGTTGAATTCTGAGATTGGTTTAAGGTTTGGATGGCTAGCCTACATTCTCGAGACTGTGCTTCCCAAACTTGATCGTAATCAAAGATTCAAAGATAAAACGAAGTTAGAATTATGAAGAGTTCATAATTGCTAAAATTGAGAAACAAAGTTCTTGATTCAATGATTGGAGATCCATGTGGAATTGTGAATGCAATTGGCCTACCTTCATCGAGACCATCTATTGCTTAGTTTCGGCCCCATGAACTACTTTCTTGGTTTCTTGAATTAGTGCGGAATTTTGGTTGCCTTATGGCTTAGTTCGGCCGCACTTCTTGTTGTCTTGATTTGGAGATGATAACCAAAGTTCGAAAGAGTCTAATCCTCATAATTATAGAGAAACTAATGACACATAATATCATGCTTAAATTAATGGAGATTTAGTGACTAAACTTGATGTGTAACATATTTATCTTATGTGATCATAAATGTGTTATATGCTATATGTTATGAACCTTCATTAAAATTTAAGTTATGTGCCAATCCATGATTAAAACACTTGTGAGTACGTGGGTAGTTTTATGTGGGTTACGCCCTAGCGTAGGAGCATTAATTCTATTCATTTATAAGCAAGATGAGGAAACAGTGATTCATATACATTTAAAATGGTTTGACTTAAGTAGGCTATCAAAACAGTTTTGGGCCTAAGTCACAGATGAGATTAAAACATGTTAGACATATGATGTCTAAAATCTCATAAAAGATCTAAGAGTTATATATGATATGATTGACAAAGAGTTGTCTACCTAAATAACTTATTTTGAGCAGTCGTGCCCTAGCCGACTCAAAGTTAAGTGAAATATGGATCTTAGCCCATTTGAATTATATGATACATTGGATGTATTTGAAGGTTATATAATTTAGTGGGAGTATTTGTGAAATACTATTAATTTTAATATCTTTAATTAAGTGTGTACTTATATTTAATTATATGTTTGCATAATTGTAGATAATGGCTCAAGGTACAAATTCTTTATCATTGCGATCTATACTTGAGAAGGAAAACCTTCAAGAAAATGGAGCCAACTTCACGGATTGGATCCGAAGCCTTAGAATTGTTCTAAGGCATGACATGCTCTATATTCTTGATGAGCCCGTTCCTGAAGAGGAACCTGCTTCTAATGCACCTAAGGATGAGAGAAACGCCTAAAAGAAGCACAAGAGTGATTCTCGTGAGGTGGGTTGTCTCATGCTTGCGGCCATGTGTCCAGAGCTTCAGAAGACTCTTGAACACCTGGAGGCATATGACCTTGCTGTTCAGTTGAAAGATATGTTTCAAGAACAAGCAAGGCAAGAAAGGTTCTACACTATAGATGCCTTGGTCTCATACAAGATGAGCAAAGGGCAGGCTGTGGGCCCTCATGTTCTTAAGGTGAAGGCTCACTTTGAGCATCTAGAGAGGCTTGGCCATCCTATTGATGTTGAGTTGTCCACTGATTTTATTCTTAATTCATTGCCCAAAAGCTATAATCAGTTCGTAATGAACTTTAATATGCATGGGATGGATAAGTCCCTGTCTGAGTTGCATGGGATACTAAAGACAGCCGAAAAGAAAATTGGTAAAGAAGCCGCTCCTATGCTCATAGTGTCAAAGGAAGGAAAGGGCCATAAAGGCAAAGGAAAGGGTAAGGCAAAAGTTGTCAAACCCAAGATTAGCAAGACAACTGTTGTCAATGCTAATGTGGCTAAACCTGTTTCCCAGAAGGATGAAATTTGTTTCCACTGCAGTGAGATTGGTCATTGGAAACAGAATTGCAAGGTTTACAAGGAAGAGTTAAAGAAGAAGAAGGGCAGTGGGACTACTTCTACTTCAGGTATCTATGTTATAGATGTTCTTCTTTCTACTTCTAGTTCCTGGGTATTAGATACCGGATGTGGATCTCACATTTGTTTAAATGTGCTGGCACTAAGGACTAGAAGGCTACTTAAAGATGGGGAGGTGGACCTACGTGTGGGAAATGGAGCAAGAGTTGCTGCATTAGTCGTAATGACATATGATGTTATTTTACCAAACGGATTAATTCTTGTTTTGAACAATTGTTATTACGTTCCGGATTTAAGTAGAAATATTATTTCAATTTCTTGTTTGGATAATGAAGGTTTTAAGTTTCTTATTGAAAATAAGAAGTTTTCTATTTATTTAAATGATATGCTTTATTGTACTGCATGTTCATTTAATGGCTTTTATGTTCTTGACGTTGAGAATGTGAATAATGAAGATATCTATAATGTAAATAATAAATCCAAACCTAATGATGTAAATCATACCTATTTGTGGCATTGCCGTCTTGGTCATATTAATGAGAAGCGTATCTCAAAACTCCATGGGGACGGACTTTTAGATTCACATGATTTTGAATCATATGAAACTTGTGAGTCTTGTTTACTTGGAAAGATGACTAAGGCACCTTTTACTAAGAGTAGTGAAAGGGCTAGTGACTTATTGGAACTCATACATACTAATGTGTGTGGACCAATGAGCTGCAATGCTAGGGGAGGATATCAATACTTCATAACTTTTACTGATGACTTTAGTAGATATGGCTATGTCTACTTGATGAAACATAAAAGTGAATCCTTTGAGATATTTAGAATATTTCAAAATGAAGTACAAAATCAACTTGGAAAAAATATTAAAGCACTTCGATCTGATCGTGGTGGAGAATATTTAAGCCAAGAATTTGACAATCATCTTAAAGATTGTGGAATTGTTTCACAATTAACTCTACCTGGAACACCACAATGGAATGGTGTGTCTGAGCGGAGAAATAAGACCTTATTGGATATGGTCCGCTCTATGATGAGTCAAGTTGATATTCCTTTATCCTTTTGGGGGCATGCACTAGAAACTGCTGCTCTAACACTAAATAATGTTCCAACAAAATCTGTTTCAAAGACCCCACATGAGACGTGGACTGGAAGAAAACCTAGTTTGTCTTTCATGAAGATTTGGGGTTGTGAAGCCTTTGTTTAGAAACTCATATCTGACAAACTTACACCTAAATCTGATAAATGTATTTTCGTTAGTTACCCTAAGGAAACTAAGGGTTATTACTTTTACAACCGCACATAAAACAAAGTGTTTGTTGCCCGTCTTGGTACCTTTCTAGAGAAAGAGTTTCTCTCCAAAGGAATTAGTGGGAGTAAAATTAATCTCGAAGAGGTTCGAGAACCCGAAAATAACATGGAAAGATGGTTGGATCTGAATAAGTTTCACAAGGAGTTGTGGAACCTATTTATAATAATCAAGGTCCTCACAGAACTGGTAGGGTGCGATCCAAACCTGAGAGATGTGGATTTCTCATGACGGATAGCAATGAAGTGGAAGTCATAGTTGATGACGAACCAACTTCCTACAAGGAAGCGATGTCCGGTCCTGATTCAGATAAATGGCTCGGAGCCATGGAATCTGAAATTAAGTCCATATATGATAATCAAGTTTGGAACTTGATTGATGCGCCCGAAGGTGTAAAAACCATAGGATGCAAGTGGGTTTTCAAAAAGAAAACTGACATGGATGGAAAGGTACATACTTATAAAGCTAGACTTGTAGCGAAAGGCTATAGGCAGATTCATGGAATCGACTATGATAAAACCTTTTTGCCCGTAGCAATGATCAAGTCTATAAGAATTTTACTTGCCATAGCCGCATATTTTGACTATTAGATATGGAAAATGGATGTCAAAATAGCGTTCCTTAACGGGAACTAACTTGAGGATGTTTATATGACACAACCTGAAGGTTTTGTAATTCCAGAAAATTCTAACAAAGTATGCAAATTGCAAAGATCCATCTATGGATTGAAGCAAGCCTCTAGGAGTTGGAATCTTCGATTTGATGAATCGGTAAAAGAGTTTGTCTTCATCAAGAACGAAGATGAACCTTGTATTTACAAGAAGATTAGTAGGAGCATAGTATTATTTTTAGTACTATATGTTGATGACATATTGCTCATGGGAAACGTCATTCCTGCACTGCAGTCTGTGAAGACTTGGTTAGGAAAGTGTTTTTCAATGAAAAATATGGGAGAACCCGCTTATATCCTTGGTATAAGGATCTATCGTGATAGATCTAAGAAATTGATTAGTTTAAGTCAAGATACATATATTGACAAAGTTCTTAAGAGATTCCGCATGGAAAACTCTAAGAGAGGAAATTTGCCAGTAGGGCATGGCATAACTCTAAGCAAGAATCAGTGTCCTAAGACAACTGATGAGCGTGAGAGAATGATTGGGATTCCATATGCTTCTGCAATTGGATCAATCATGTATGCCATGATATGTACTAGACCCGATGTCTCGTATGCTTTGAGCATGACGAGCAGATACCAATCTGATCCTGGTAAGAGTCACTGGATTGCAGTCAAGACGATTCTTAAGTACTTGAGAAGGACTAAAGATTCGTTCTTGGTGTATGGAGGTATGGAAGATGATCTTGTTGTAAGTGGTTACACAGATGCAAGCTTCCAAACCGATAAGGATGATTCAAGATCGCAATCTGGATTTGTATTTATGCTAAATGGAGGTGCTGTTAGCTGGAAGAGTTCTAAGAAAAGTACCCTCGCAGATTCTACAACTGAAGCTGAGTATATTGTTGCATTTGATGCTGCGAAAGAGGCTGTTTGGATTAAGAAGTTCATTGGTGAACTAGAGGTGGTTCCTAGCATTGCTAATCCAATAGACCTTTATTGTGATAATAATGGTGCTATTGCTCAAGCAAAGAAACCAAGATCACATCAGAAATCCAAACACATACTTAGGTGTTTTCATATCATTCGAGAGATCGTTGATAGAGGAGACGTAAATATATGCAGAGTACCGACTGATGATAACATTGCCGACCCATTGACAAAGGGTCTTCCACAAGCAAAGAATGATGGTCATGTTAGGTCTATGGGTATTTGATACATTAATTAGGCCTAGTGCAAGTGGGAGATTGTTGGTGTTGTATGCTCTAAGCACGTTATGTGAACGATTAATGTTATCTATTGATTATGGTTTAATAAAGATATTGAATGTTTGATTATTATATTCTTTGCATGTTTATTATAATAATTCCCGTCCCTGATAATTATGATTAATTGTTAGTATAAGTTTAATAGATAATCATATGATGATTATGGTGTATGTGATACAATTAAACTTATGGGTATTTGTTGGAGAACTAATACTGGACTGACCCGTATGAGATTTATGTCATGGTCACAATGTCATAATTAAATCTCATATAGTTATATCACTTGAATCTTTAGACCTGAGATTATTACAGTCTTCCACTTGATGAACATTACGTTTGACATATTCAAACGTTACCCCTAACCGGGTAGCTATAAAGAATATGATTGGCGTAATCAGAATCATGTAGGAAAGAGTAATAAGTCAAGATGGGATTTGTTCCTCGTCAAGAGAGATGTCAATCTTTGGCCACTCGATGAATGGTATTGATGAAATGCATGGACGTGCTCAAATAAGATTTGTTGTATCAATACATTCGGGATCGAGGAAGCATTGAACAATGAAAATTGACCATTGACCATGGCTTACGTTCAATAGACATCGTGAAACAAATAGATTGTGATATGTTCTATTAAAGGATACAAACTTATATAGTTATACTAATTGGGTAGGTATGACGGTTTGCTAGAACCTAATCATATGTTATGGGTTATACCCATTACCAACTTAGTATAATCCTAAAGGGTCACACACATTAGAATGAATCTTAAAAGGACTTAAATGTAATTAAGGGTCGAAGGGCCTTTGAGGAATATTAGGAATTTAGAGGAAAAAATTGGAAAAGGGATAGGTCCGGTCTGACTTTGTAAAGGACCCAGCCGGACCACAGAAAACCCGGGCGGACCAAGGTTGACACCCGGTCGGACCAAGCATTGATCCGAGCGGACCAGCTTGTGTACCCGGGCGGACCTTTAGTCCTGTTTGGACTAGGTTTTTCCAATACTTGTTATCTATTTGGAATAGGTTTAACAAGTATATAAACATCCTAATCAGTTTGATGCATTAAGAAAGTCTCTAAAGAGTTTGAGGGAGTTTTATTCTTGTTCTAAGATCCTAAAAGTGAAGAACAAGAAATCAAATAAATTCCATATAGTTCATTGTGGAAGTTTGTTTCACAAATTGGTCTAGCAACCAAGATCAAGTGTTTCTTGATATTCGTTCGTGGTGTGGATACCGTTAGAGGTTGACGCTTATCATCTTCAAGTTCGTGATCTTGTTCGTGATTGTGTTCGTGATCAAGTTTCGAAAAGCTCCACCAAGTTCAAGGTTGTTAAATCAAACGCTTCAAGAGTTAGTATTCTTGTATTCATCGTAGATGTATTTGATTTAATCATATGAATGGATCTATAGGCTTTGGGTTTCATAAATTTTAAATGTTATATTCCGCTGCGTATGTTGCCTTGAAACCCAATAAGATGGGTTTTATTATTGTCTTATCTCCCATCTTAACAATAAGCATTTTCTCAAGTTTTCTCTCTCCTTCCGGTAGTTTGTATTCTACCATAGTTGGATTATTTGCTCCTAATCCAGTTTTGTCACAGGGATGCCATTGAGTGTATAGGTAGTGTCACATGGCTGTACTAGATTTTTTCCAAGATTCAATTTTTGTTTTGAATGCTTGGTTTTCATCATTCAGTGCCTCTATTCTCAAGTTTAGTTCCTTTAGTTGGCTGCTGATGTGAAGATGATTATTCCTTGCATTGAAGACATCAGCATGAAGGTCTACTATCTCATCAGATTGTTTCTTGTTTTGCTCTTGAAGGGTGAGGTTTTTGTTTTCAATGAGGATATTTTTGGTTTTAAGGCTATCTAACTCTTTAGAAAATTGTAAATTTTCAGTTATTAAGACCCTAAAACTTGATTATTCTTTCTTTCTTTGAATAAATAAGGTACAAGCTAGGTTTTTTAAGACCTTCAAGGTCAAGGGAATTGAAGTCACTAACCTCTTTTAGTTCTTCTGCAGCTGCAAGAGCTTCAAGCTCTTCTTCACTTTCTGAGTCATCTTCTTCATTTTCCATGAGACATATCATGGCTTCCATGTCATGATCTGAATCTAAGGAGTTACTTTCATCATCACCGAATTTTGATAGGTCTTCTATCATGACATGTTCCTTCTTTCCATCATTTTTGGCTTTAGCACAATTGTAGCAGTTACACCTTGAGCTGTGTATGATTTCTTTGGAGTATGATAGCTTCTTTTGGGATAAAAGTTTCTTGATTATTTAGGTTCAGGGAACTCTTGTGAATATTATCCTATCTTTTCATAGTTATAGCAAGTGACTTATTTCTTCTCAGTTTTAACTTGTGGATGCATTGTTTCTCTTGTCAAACATTCTCTTTTGTTGTTTCATATCATTTTTAATAGCTATGGATATCAGGCTTGGGATATCTTCTTGAGTTAAAGGTTTTACTTCTTGTTTTTGTGATAGATTGACTTTCTGAAGTGCATTATAGATTAGAGAGTCAATGTCTTATTATGAGAATGTTTTTGGAGCTTCTTGTGCAGCAAGAGCTATGGTGTGAGAATGGGCTAGAGTGATGCAATGGTGGGTAATTTGACAGTCCCTTCAAGTTTATATGCTTCTAATTTTCCAAAGTATTGTTCAACAGTCATGGTTGGCCATTCAACACCTTCCCTTATGGGTAAGGCTACTTTTTGCATATTCTTGAGGGAGACTTGAAAAGATTTTCAAACATAGGTCTTGTTGGTCCAATTTCTTACCATGGACTGATACTTGTCTGAGGAGGTCTTCAAATCTGTCTTTGGCAGCACTAACTCTTTCACTAGGGGAAAATTTAAAATTGTCAAGTTGCCTTAATAGGTTATATAAGTTTTGTGCTCTGACACTTGTATGCTTAGTGCACTTGGTTATGTCCCAAGCTTCCCTGGCAGTTTCAACTTTCCCAATTTCTTGGGCCAAAGAGTCATTAACACTTTTTTGTAAAATGTTTTTAATTTTTTGATTAGCTGTGATTAAGTGTCTTTTAGTTTCAGTCCAAAGATCTGGAGTTTTATATTTGACATCTCCTCTTTTTGTGTCAGGTTGTGTGGGTATTCTAACTTTTTCATGAAGTACAAACCAGTTCCAAACACTGTTGGCATCAAGGTAAGTCTTAATTTTAGAAGAGAATATTTCAAATGATCCACAATTATCAACATGTGGGATGTCTTTCTCATTATTTCTTCTTGGTCGAGGCATGGTGTTTTTGCTTTTGGATTCTTCACAAGATGTTAAGCTTGAAGACACTTAAGTCTCTTAGAAACTAGCTCTGGTACCAATTGAAAGAACCTGTATCACTAATGCACTTAAGCAAGAAACTGATAAGTTCACAAGAGGTCTACTATCATCAAATGATAGGTCGACTATCTTGAGGTGCAGTGTGTGATTTGTTGAGTTTTGCAACGGAATAATGTATGAATAAAAGGAAGAAATTAATGAGAAAATAACAAGTGATAAGTGTGTGATTAAGTGTGAAAGAGGAAGAGACAAACACAACAATATAACGTGGTTCAGAGTATTGAAACCCTCCTACATCCACGCCTCACTGTCCTCAATAGTGAAGAAGCAATCCACTATAATCCTTCGTCAAGTAATTACAATAAATTGCAAAAAAAATTCTCTTAGAATATTCCAGCCTAATTAGCCTCACTAACTAAGCTAGTGCTTGTTGCAAAGTACCAAAAAGAAAAAGAAAAAAAAAGGTTTCACACAAGTGAAAGATTTGGTTATCTCAATGGTGGCTCTATGTAGCTATGTGAGATCTCTGTTTTACCTTAACTATTTAGCACAAATTTATAAGTTTAAAAGTGCTTTACAATTGATTTGCATAAAAGCTTGTATAAAGTTATTGTGTGGCAAGAAAAAGGGCTGATGCCTTCAGTCAATGGGTGCCTTTTTTTTTTATAGGTTTTCAATATATACCCGTTGAGTTCCAACGGTCTTGAACATATAGGAAATGCCAATTGTCAGTCGATTATCTTTGACTGGAATAGTGCTTGTGAACAGTACAAAGTCAAGTTTGACTTTGACCAAGAGCTAAGTTGGCATATTATGTCAAGGTCTGCTATCTTGAAGAAGTCTGTTATCTCGACTGATGAAGATAGTGGACCTTTGAGATGAAGATAGATGACCTTTGTTGACTTAAAGATTTCCAGTAATTTGAGTATTTTGAACATGTTTCTTCATAGTCTGATGTTACTTTTAAAGAGTCTGTTTTAAGATCTTAATTATTTGTCAAAACTCTTTGTTTAGAAACTAGGGTTCTAACAAGTATTATTGTTGTTGCTATCTACACTGTTGAGGACGGTGAAGAGTGGACGTAGGAGAAGTTGCTTTACTCTGAACAACTTTAAATTGCTTGTGTTTATGTTTCTACTCTTACACACTAACACACACTACTTGTCTCTTTATTTAACGTGTCCTTACATTATTTCATCCATTACACTTTATTTCTGGTGTGAAACTTACTATTTCACAATGCACTCAAAGATAGTCGACCTCTTTAGTACAAACTTATCTCTCTACTTGGTGCATAATTTACATCATGACTCTTTCAATTGTTATCCTCATAATATTAAGGGCAATGCCCTTTTTGTGGGAAAAAAATTATCTTGAGTGTGTGTCCCATTTAGGTCCCCAAGTATTACTCTCTAAATCGGTTTTGGAGAAGGAAATTTTTACATTTAACCAAAACTTTTAACAGTTTAGAAATACTTCCATATCATCTTGACATATAATTAACAAAAAGGATGAAAGATCAAAATATGCAACATACTTTTTTGATGTAAAACGCAGCGGAATGATAAACAATAATTGATCGAAATCAATTATTCTGCAAGGAATTAAAATTCCCAAAAGAATTTCAAGAAATTCGTGAACAAGAAGTAAAGGAGGTTAAAGGGAAGGAGATAATTGCAAAAGCAATACTTGAATAAAAATCAACTTGTCTAAAATAAAAGACTACAAAGAGTACTTATACTAGAATAATAAAAACCTTAGTTAACAAGGAAAACAAAACAGAAAAGGAATTGTTTAAACTGAAATCTGGAAACAAACGGAAAAGATAAACCTTAGTTAACAAGGAAAACAAAACAGAAAAGGAATTGTTTAAACTGAAATCTGGAAACAAACGGAAAAAATAAATTGGTTTTGGCCGCCGGCACGGTCGTGCCCTCACATTGGCACGGTCGTGCGATTAGCGTCGAAGGCCTCCATCTCTGAACTGATTTTCGGCACGGTCGAGCAGCATAATAAGCACGGTCATGCTTAGGATGGTTCAGCCTGGATTGCTGCTGTTGTTGATGGAATTCGTGCTACATCATGCTCCCCCACTTTAAATGGATTCGTCCCCGAATCCACATCAACATAAAGAGGCTCATCCGGGTGAAATTTAAACAGGTCCGACACATTAAAAGTGGGAGAAATATGCCAACCATCCGGCAAATCCACAACATAGGCATTGTCATTAATCTTCCTCAAAATTTTGCACGGACCAATTTTCTTGGAATGTAACTTATGATACGTACCTTGTGGAACCCGCTCCTTGCGCAAATGAACCATGACCAAGTCGCCCACAGAAAATACATTCAAACGACGCTTCTTGTCCGCCAACAACTTGTATTTAGCATTAGAGGCTTCAATATTATCTCGTACTTCCTGTTGAACCGTATCAATCAACTCCGCCATGTGTTCAGCAGCGACACTATAACCCGGAATTTTTGGCAAAGGAACCAGATCAAGAGTATGCTTAGGAGGCCGTTGGTATACTATTTCAAACGGAGACTTCTTCGTAGTGCGATTGACCATGTTATTAAACGCAAACTCAGCAGTAGATAGAGCCAAATCCCACTTCTTTGGAAATTTCCCACACAAACAACGAATCATAGAACCCATCGTCCGATTAACTACCTCCGTTTGCCCATCCGACTGTGGGTGGAACGAACTACTAAAGTTTAACTCAGTATCAAAAAGACACCAAAGAGTAAGCCAAAAATGACTGAGAAACTTAGTATCACGATCCGATGTAATAGACTTAGGAATGCCATGTAAGCGAACAACTTCCTTGAAAAATAAACCTGCAATGTGAGCAGCATCATGGGTTTTTCTACAAGGAATGAAGTGAGCCATCTTTGAAAAACGATCCACCACGACAAACACCGAATCATTGGACCTTTGAGTCCGGGGTAAACCAAGCACAAAATCCATAGAAATATCCTCCCAAGGACCATCCGGAATAGGAAGAGGAGTATACAAACCCGTGTTTTGTGAAGTCCCCTTAAACTCCTGGCAAACCATACACTTCCGAACAACCGTATGTGTATCCCGACGAAGTTGAGGCCAATAATACTTCTTTGCAACCAACTCAACTGTCTTGTCTTGACCATAATGTCCCGCTTTATGCACTTCTAAAATAAGGCTTTCACGAATCGAACCTTGTGGGATGCATAATCTATCCTTGTAAAACAAGAACCCCTCCTGCAATAAAAATAGACCCATTGGATGCCCATCATGGCACTTAGCCCATTCACTAGAAAAATCATCATCATGCGCATAAAGGTCTTTCAAGCAATCAAAACCCACAACTTCATTACGCATAAGCACTAAGGTGGTAGCTCTACGACTCAAAGCATCTGCCACCCTATTATGTTGGCCACTCTTGTGTTGAATAACAAAAGTGAATTGTTGCAAATAAGCAACCCATCTAGCATGCATCCTATTAAGAGGTTTCTTACCATTCATATACCTCAAAGCTTCATGATCAGTATGAAGAATAAACTCCTTATGAAGTAAATATTGCTCCCAATGCTTGATAGCTTGCACTACAGCATAGAATTCAAGCTCATAAGTAGTCCACTTCCGCTTTGATTCCTCCAATTTTTGACTCATAAAAGCCACCGGTTTCTTCCCTTGAAGCAAAACAGCCCCAATTCCAACCACGGAAGCATCCGTCTCTAATTCAAAAGGTTTGTAAAAGTCGGGTAAAACTAGCAAAGGAGCACTAGTCAATTTCTCCTTAATTAAGGCAAAACTAGTAGTTGCCTCATCACCCCAATTAAACTTCCCTTTCTTCAAGCATTCAGTAATGGGAGCCATAATAGTACTAAAATTACGAATAAAACGACGATAAAAAGTAGCAAGACCATGAAAGCTCTGTACCTCACTAACAGTCTTTGGAAGAGGCCACTCCCGAATAGCACGAACTTTATCTTCATCTACTTGAATACCATCTTCAGAAACCACATAACCCAAGAATAACAACTTCTTCAACATGAAACAACACTTCTTGAGGTTAACAAACAACTGATTATCTTTTAAAGCTTGCAACACCAAGCGAAGGTGCTCAAGATGCTCCTCATCTGAAGTGCTATAGATCAATATATCATCAAAATAAACCACTAAAAATTTACCATGAAAGGGCTTTAAGACTTGATACATCAATCGCATAGAAGTACTAGGAGCATTTGACAACCCAAACGGCATCACCAACCATTCATACAATCCCTCCTTTGTTTTGAAAGCGGTATTCCATTCATCTCCAGGCCGAACACGGACTTGATGATAACCACTCTTCAAATCAATTTTAGAAAACACCTTGGACCCACGGAGCATATCCAACATGTCATCTAAACGAGGGATAGGGAAACGATACTTAACAGTGATTTTGTTAATGGCCCTACTATCCACACACATACGCCAAGTACCATCCTTCTTAGGAACGAGAAGGGCCGGAACAGCACAAGGACTCATGCTTTCTCGAACATAACCTTTGGCCAACAAATCCTCCACTTGTGCACGTAGAATATCATGTTCAGCATGACTCATTCTATAATTCGGAAGATTGGGCAAAGAAGCACCCGGCACTAAATCGATATGATGTTGGATATCTCTCAAAGGAGGTAATCCGGGAGGTAAGTCATCAGGCATAAGATCAAGAAATTCATTCAACAAATCATGTAGGGATTTAGGAACCAAATCAACCTTACCACCGATACCTTGACTAACCACGGCAAGAACAAAAGGAGCCTCCAAGAGGTCTTTGGCAAAGTCAGTCGCAGTACATAAAGAAACAAGAGATTTCCCCGTTCCCGTTTTTGTAGCAGTAGGATCTTTTAAAGCAGAGAAACGAAAACGCACACCATCTTTCTTAAAGCGGATACAATTTTCTTTCCCATCATAAAGAACACTAAGATCATACTGCCAAGGTCTACCCAACAAAACATGGCATGCATTCATATCGACAATATCACATAAGACATCATCCGTATAACTACCAATAGAAATAGGAAGAAGACATTGCTCATGCACCTTGATATTACCCACATTACTAATCCACCCCACAGAGTAGGGAGTCGGATGTTTGCGAACCTCAAGATTCAATTTATCAACCAACCCACGAGACACCAAATTTTCACTACTACCGCTATCAACAATAAAAGTAGAAGCAAAATTATGTACCTTTCCCTTGGTGCGAAAAATATTGTGTCATTGAGGATCGCTGTCTTTAATCGGGGTAGTCAACATAAGTTTCCGTACTACATAGGAGGCATGATCATCACCACCATCTTCGTCATCTAGATTAGGATCATAAACTTCTTCTGGACCCTCATCATCTTCGTCATCCTCAAGAAACCCATCGCGTTCCACCATATGGACCCCTTTATCCTTACCACTAGTACAATTACTAGAGATATGACCCGGTTGACCACACTTAAAGCATTTATTCCCATGAGGTTTTGCATATGTATTAGCCGGATTGGGAACATTATTGTTGCGACGAACCGGTTGAGTCCTAGTTGCAATTGGTTGCTTTCCACCATCATTCTTAGAGCCCACCGCCGATGTGTTGTCTGACTCCCCATCATTATGAACAATCGAACTTTGGTCCTTGGTACTAGAGGAAGACGCACCACCAAACTTTTTAAAAGTTGAGGGGGAACGAAAAGAAGAAGACAATTGATATTCTACCTTTTTCGCTCTAGCAATAGTATCATTCAAGATTAAAGAAGAGAATAATTCGACTTGATTTTTGATACCAAGACGAAGACCCCCAATAAACCTTGAAACCTGTTGCCCTTCCGTTTCATATAAATCCACCCTTGCCGATATAGCCAAGAAATCATGAACATATTCCTCCACTGTACGACTTCCCTGTTTACAATTAAGGAGTTTGGTGTAGAGGACGTGCTCATAATCGTCAGGTAAGAAACGACCTCGCAACTCCCGTTTCATGTCTCTCCATGTATTAATAGGTGGGTCATTATTATGAGCTCTGAATCTTGCCAATTGTCCCCACCATGCAGAAGCTCCACCCCGCAATTTGTAGGCCACATAAGGGACCTTTCGTTCATCTTCAACTTGCATCAAATCAAAGAATTTTTCGACCTCTGCAAGCCAATCCATGAACTCTTCTACCGATAAATCACTGTGAAACGATGGAATATCTGCCTGAATTTTAGGGCGTGGGGGTGCTCCCATGACCCCCTCATCACGATTATTTCGGTTAACCCTACCGTACGGATCAACGTGACGGAGTTGTTCCTCACGCGCGCCGTTTCGGTTTCCGGGGTTGACATCACCACCACCACCTACTGCCATGCGCCCCATCGCCGCCAGGAGTTCTTCATGACGCGTTGCTTGTTGGGCTGCTTGTTGCTCGAACAAACGGGTAAGGCAGTTTTAAGGGGTTGTGTGTCCTCGTTGTTTCCTACACCGTCAACCATCGTCCAAGGATCGTCCTTTTCTGATACCAACTGATGTA
Organism: Campanula takesimana; assembly: GCA_026119855.1. Classification (NCBI taxonomy): domain Eukaryota; kingdom Viridiplantae; phylum Streptophyta; class Magnoliopsida; order Asterales; family Campanulaceae; genus Campanula; species Campanula takesimana. Next base: position 407,716 of record JAOWBW010001085.1, read on the forward strand.
AAACGCAGCGGAATTATAAACAATAATTGATCGAAATCAATTATTCTGCAAGGAATTAAAATTCCCAAAAGAATTTCAAGAAATTCTTGAACAAGAAATAAAGGAGGTTAAAGGGAAGGAGATAATTGCAAAAGCAATACTTGAATAAAAATCAACTTGTCTAAAATAAAAGACTACAAAGAGTACTTATACTAGAATAATAAAAACCTTAGTTAACAAGGAAAACAAAACAGAAAAGGAATTGTTTAAACTGAAATCTGGAAACAAACGGAAAAGATAAACCTTAGTTAACAAGGAAAACAAAACAGAAAAGGAATTGTTTAAACTGAAATCTGGAAACAAACGGAAAAGATAAATTGGTTTTGGCCGCCGGCATGGTCGTGCCCTCACATTGGCACGGTCGTGCGATTAGCGTCGAAGGCCTCCATCTCTGAACTGATTTTCGGCACGGTCGAGCAGCATAATAAGCACGGTCGTGCTTAGGATGGTTCGTCCCGGATTGCTGCTGGTGTTGATGGAATTCGTGCTACATCATGCTCCCCCACTTTAAATGGATTCGTCCCCGAATCCACATCAACATAAAGAGGCTCATCCGGGTGAACTTTAACCAGGTCCGACACATTAAAAGTGGGAGAAATACGCCAACCATCCGGCAAATCCACAACATAGGCATTGTCATTAATCTTCCTCAAAATTTTGCCTCTCTACAAAACCGCAAGAATCTTCAACCCACTTCTTCTCCCTCTCCGGCGGCCGTACCACTCACGTCTTCGATGCCAACCCACTTCCATCAATGTTGCCTCTCTACAAAACCGCAAGAATCTTCAACCAACGGTCCTTCTACGACTTAGACATTTCCCAAAAGGGGATATACAAGTTACGTTTCCATTCTACCTTTTCCCTCTCCCAACAATCTTTCAAGCTCCAATTTCAACAACCCCGCTTCCGGGTTTTCTCTATTTTCCAATTCAGACCCTATAACACCACTAATTTACCCATCATACATGAATTTCTGCTTAAATTGATGTGGGCAAGTTCATGATTTTATTCACACCTTCCCATTAATCATTCAATGCATTTGTGAACGCATTGAGGCATTTCTGACTCCAACAAATTTCATTCCCGATTACGCCCCTCACGTCACTAATTATGGGAAACAAAAATATTACAGTGGTTTGATGTCTCATGTTTTCTGCCCGATTCATCAAATTAATGTTAGGGGAAAGGTAATTAGTCGAGAAGATGATACCTTTTGGCGGAATCGGGTGACTGATGATCAGTATATATACTCTGAAGAGGCTTCAACTTGTTTCATTTTCAATATGACTGGATTCAAATTCGCCTAGGGTTTGACATAACAAGAATTTGATTTGATTTTGAGTTGGAATTTGGTTCATATTTTCTTCAATTTTGAGTTTGATTTTTGGTTGTATTTATGTTCAATTTGGTGTTAGAGCATAAATGAGGATGAAGATGAAAGGGGTGTTTCTGTTTAACGGTTGTTAATTAGGGAGAAGGGGCTTTGTTAAATCAGTAACCGGTGTTACATTTTTGATGAATTTGTTACTAAAATTTAACTTGTTGCATTACCTGGAAATCTCTTAAAACTACATTGCATTATGCTGTTACTAAATAGTACATTACTTTTAATGAAATAGGAGGTATTGTATATTGCATGATTTGGTTATTTTCCTTTAACGAAAATATACACGAATCAGCCAAAGTGAATATAGCATTATGAGATAGATTTATTCTTGGAAAATACAATAGACGATACAAAAAGTTTCAGACAAACAAATACTAACTTCACCCAACAGGTGCATGTAGATCAACATATAAGGGGATGCAGTTTAAACTGAAAGTTCACACAAACAAATTGATAAAAAAACACAAGAAATACGAGAAAATGTAGCTCAGTGCCTAATGGGATTCGGATCACAAACATTCAGTATTCTAAATGCTTGACCACAAAACGCCCAATAGGTGCTAGATCTACAAGTCCTTTTTATTCGGAAGTCCTCAGCTTTGGCTCGGTTGCAGACTCTTTCAAGAGAAATCTTTAACTTGAGATATCATCAAAAATTCTGCTTCAACAATCAGATTATCGTTCCACAAGAAACCTTTGGATGGAGTGTTGAGATCAGTTAAAGAAATGAGGTTGGAGACACCATGCGATGTAGCCGCTGAAGAGAACCAGAATGATTCTGCAAAAGACCTTTCAGTTGTCAGAAATTATAATTTTCAATGAATAACAGATAATAATATGATTATCAGAAAGAGATCATAATTTTTGCCCTCAAATCCGAGTAATGGACTAATTAATTTGCAGATGTAATTAAACCACAAAATTCCATTTACCTTCTTTTTCTACGTCAGCAACACTTTGAAAATTATTTTTTATACGGAGCTTGTACTGCACAAACATTTTCTGGCCAGGAGGAATAATTTTATTAACCAGATCCAGAGTCAAGGAAAGGGTTCTTCCCCTTGCAGCAGCATCGCCTTTGGGATAGAGGGTTAACTTCCTGCATTTAGGTTGTATAGAATGTTAAGTCTTATATGTCACATAGATCTATACAAGTAATTTTACCGTAAAAGTTTAAAGTGCACTTAGATCATACCATTGTTGTCCACCGATGACAAAGACACTTGAGAATCGAGGTCTGTTGTCTAATTTAGAGAACATGGGGAGCGGCCATGAGAATAGATTATCATCGGGGTTCTGAATGATGGATAGACTCTCACCCTTTCCAGTATACTTTATCTCAAAAACTTCAACACCAAATATACAAGTATCATCTTCAGAAAGATAACCTTTGCTTGTGTCAAGGTCAGCTACTGACAACAATTTGTCAAATCCCCACTCACTTTTCATATCATGAAAACGCCATTCCCTATCATCATCTACAAGGACCATTAAGAACTTAATGGTTAAAAGACTGATTAAATATTAAGGTAAGTTAAGACACATAGAATTAGTTACCTTCGACTGTGTAGTACTGATCTTTGTTGAAATCAAATACAAACATTTTGAAGTTGACTTGAATTCTCCAGCCTTGAGATAACATACTTTTATTCGCAATTGCCAAGTAAATTGAAACATTGCCTGTGCCACCACGTCTCACATGACCGTTTGGGTAGATAACCAATTTCCTGTAATAACAAATACATAAATATAAATGCATGAAAAATAGCTACGTTAAATAGTAATCAGGAAGTCGGTAGAAGCTGGAGTTAATGGAACATAAAATATAGCATGCAAGAGTAAGAGAGGTACGGACCACTGGTGACCAGCAGCTTCAAATGATTCAGATTCATATCTATCAATCTTGTCCTTGGCTATGCTGTAATTCTCTATTTTCACTTTGTAGTGAGCTGGTGCTGCATTTCGGTACCCAGTCTTGATTACTGTATTCATGAAACTCATGATCAGGCTCAGTAACAGTGTTAGACAAAACTAAATTAAATTCATGAAAAGAGACCAAGGAACAAGAGACAAATCTTACCCATGATTAAATTAAGTGTTTGTAGCAAGAGAAAGAATATGTTTAGAACAAACTGAATGTGGTGGATGTTGTGAAATTTTATGTGCAGATTTTCCCAATTTATACACATCCAGCTTTGGTGGTTGGGTGGTGTGAACTTTATACATCCTTTACAACCTCGCTGTTGACCTTTATTTTAATTAATAGTACCGCCTCCATCCCTCAATGAATATCCATCTTTTATTTTAAGTGGCACTCTGAAAATGTGTGCTTTTTAATTCATTTTTTGGCAAAGATGCATAATTATTCTTGTTATACACTTCTTAATCATTTAACTTTACGATAACGTGGTAAAAAGCGTTTACGGACAAATTTTCTTACGAAACAAAAACATTTATTTTGGAACAAACAAATTTTTGAATTTAAAATTCTATTTGAGACAATGGAGTATTATATCATTATTAGGGGACAGAGGTTATTCGGTTAATAAGGAAATTGACATTTGATATCAGATCATTGTCCTGTTCAATATACTTCAGTTTCTAACAACCATAAATTTGGAAAAAAAAAAAATACCCTTTCTTTGCTTGGCGAATTAAAAATTAAAAATATTTCTGGTATTTTATTACTCAGCAATTGAACAAGTGGTTACCAGTTTTCACATTGGCCTTTTCTATTCTAACAACCATAATATTGGAGTTATTATCTCTTCCAATTTCCAACTTCTGAAAAAAAAAAGGGAAAAAAAAAAAGAGGAAAAAACACTCTCTTGGTTGTTGGGCACTTAAAAAACGCCCATTGAACTAATGATCATTAACACTTTGATAAACAATGACGAGGCATTTATAATCCTTTTTTCATTCTGCAACAACCTAAAATTTGTCCACATAATGATATTATTATTTTTTTGATTGATTTTCTGATATACTGTACTCCCTCTCCGTCTCATCTTAAGCTTGGGAACTTCCCTTCTGGGTGTCTCAATTTATACCTCAAAAATACAAAAAAGAAAGAAGTTTATAATATTTATTTATTCGATGGGCCTCACATGTTATACTCACAGCAACTACTCACTAATTATTTCATATGCCATTTTCTTTTTCCGACTATTTTCTAAATTGTCATATTCTCCCTCACCTACATGGATGCTTCTGCGATAGATAAGTTACATGCTGACATTGTGTGATGTTATTCCTCAATTCACATTTACTGACTATTTCGTTTGACATTTTGCTGAGAGAAAGTTCTTTGTACACCAATGTTTGCTCTATAAAATGGCGTAGTGGATTTTCTGGAGTACTATCCAATACCATTTCCACAACCAATTTTTCTTTTGTCCATTGCCTTCCACTAAGATAAGCGAGAACTAGATATAAAAATGGGTAGTTATTTATCCTCTCTTGTCAGCTGAAACACATTAGCCTATTGTATGCACACATTATGTGTTCAGATGCTTTTAATTAAATGGAGTTCCTTTTAATCTTATATTCATGTTTTATTGTATTGTTTTGTACAGGAGTTGTAAAGTTTCCCCGTGACGCTCCTCCCGCTCACTTCAAGATTAAACTTGAGTCTTTCACGTCACTACTGTCAGGATCCATTGAGAATTATGAAACGGATTGCTTTGAAGCTGGCGGCTATTCATGGTTACGTTCTATACTACTCTTTCCCCGTGTTCTTAAATGGATGTCAATTTCGTAGAAACAAATATCCCCCTAGATGAATATCCATTTTATAAAACAATTTGTCCCCATATGATTTTTCACCTCTAAGAAACCCTTTTTCTAAATATACTTGCAAATATAAAATTATATAATAAAAAGGATATTTACGTATATTTGCTACAAAATTTTCTAAATCCTCAATCTTCTTAAAATAGGGAAGGATGGAATACATCATATAAGTTTGTCCATCATTTGTCTTGTTGTGCAGGAGATTGAATGTATATCCTGTAGGCAAGCGATTTGGTGGTGAGGGTTATGTATCAATGTACTTGAACATAGATGGCAAAAATGATCTTCCTGCTGGTTGGGAGGTTAATGCCAACTTCAAGATGTTTGTGTATAATTATGACAAGGACCAATATTATACTATACAAGGTAAACCATATACTCATAGACAAATAATACATCAACTATTCACATCATTCACCTTTGTTTTACATTTACACGACTTCCCTAAAGAAAGTAGATACTTATGCACTTTAATAATAGATACTTATAAGTATATCATCGTAATTGCAACTCAAAATTGGAACATGAAGATTGACAATCGAGGATTTAATAATTTCACCAAAAAAATGCACTTCTTTAGAATAACCTTTTAGAAAAATGGGCATTTCTTTAAGGACAACCAGACTATAACATTCACATGATTTTGAGAATATAGTGTATCTTCTAGCCCAATATCTCCCAAACTGCTGTCAAACATTTTACCATTACATGGGTACGTACCTAAATGATGATTATACTCTTTTGGAAGGAAGGAAAAGGTTATACTGTCAATTATCCATATAAGAGAAAAGTGCATTTGGGTGTGGTTGAATTATTTTGTGAAAATTTGCTGACCACTTTGCAAAGATTAATATCTTTAATATCCGTGCAGATAATGATAAAGTGTGGCGTTTTCATGATGTGAAAAGGACATGGGGTCATGACAATTTGATAGCATTAGATGAACTCCTTACCCCGAACTCAGCATATCTCCATGGTGACTCTGTAATATTAGGAGTCGAGGTTTTTGTGATAAATCATACATTCAAGGGTGAGTCGTTGACCATCATTGAAAATCCAAAACCACAAAGCTTTACTTGGGACATTCATGGAGTTTCTTCATTGGATTCAAAAGAAGTTTTGTCAGATGAGTTCAATATAATTGGTGAAGAAGAGTGGTATGTTATATAATTCTGCAGAATTTTTTCAAGTCAGCTTATTTTATGTCAGTCTTCTGGCTAATTGAAGATGGAAACTTACTGCAGGAAATTAGTACTCTTTCCCAAAGGAGCTCCTGGTGAAGGAAACAAAAGCGTTTCTTTGTTTCTGTCTGCAGCAGATCGTGCTACCTTTCCCCAAGGAAAGAGATTTTATGTGCTCTTTAATTTGCGCATAAAGAACCATCTTGGGCATGATGACTATGCCAAAGAAGGTAAACTTACTATGTTACCTAACAAACAGTAGTAACTTGTGCCATTTGATTTTTATTTTCATTAGTTTGAAATTATTGGGGTACATTGACTAAATATTTATTCCTACTAATATATGTTTTGTAGGTAAAGCCTGGTTCTCTACAAGGAGTCCTGTCTGGGGTCTCAGAAACTTCATTCCAATCAATGAGCTTTGCGATTTATCGAAAGGATTCATAAAGAATGACATGTTAATCGTTGTAGGACAGTTTACTGTACTTTCCAGGGTTACAGACTTCTAGGAAACAATATAGTTCTTCATTGAACACCGGGTGTGGATAGCACAATTGTTTCAGTCTTTTCAATTTCAAAATTTCTGTAACTAATGTATTGTTTGTGAAGAGTTAAGAATTAATTTTCTGGTTATTCTTGTTGTTGTATCCATAAGTATAAATAAAAACCTATGTTTGTACATGCAGGCTATTCTTGGCGATTAATATTTTATACTAGTGGACTGTTGGAATATCCCAAAGCCACTTACATTCTTAATCATATGTATTGAATTTGGTTTAATTACTAATAAGGGTCTAATGTTTGGGGGTCATTCATAGAAAGGGGTCCGATATTCCTATTTTGGCGATAAGGGGGTTGAAGTCAACAAAAGTTAGCTCATCACGTGCCGTGCATAGACAATTTTTATTTGGGTTTCTAAGTGATTTTGCATTCATTCTTATAGTTTGATTATCAGTATACCCGCCCCCAATTTTATATTAAACTTAAACACTGTTCCCCTTTATTCTCTTTTAACATAAATCCCCAAGCATCCGTTACCAGTGCAAAACCACCACTCACCATCCGCTCCTTCGTCCTTTTTTTATTGTGTATCAATACCAGATGTGCAATGTTGAAACCATGACATTTATCCTCCAATCCCATTAAATTCAAACACCCATTTCGTCTCTTCTTACTCTCTCTACTTTGATCTCAATGTAGGGGGAGAAATAGTAGTTATATACAATATACAGTATACAAATTTGAACTGCAACCTGGTTTGATTTCTTTCGAATCCCACTCTGAATGTTCCATCTTGCATCATATGTACGTGTTAGTAAATCAGACCGTAGAGATGACAAAAATAACGAATGCAAATCGACAAAATAAAACAAAGACTTTAAGTGGTTCGCCAACAACTTGTTGGCTACGTCCACAAGCAAAGGGAGAGAGATATTATTAATATGGCGGAAAAACAATTACAGAAGATGATCGCACTAATCTACTTTGCACAAATTTTGATCACAAAATTCTTGACTATTGCAGACCCTAGATCTAGAATTATCTATCTCTCTTACTTTCTTAAGCAAATGAACTACTGAATTAAATTAAGACGGAAGGAGTATTTGTTCTCCTAATAACCTATCCTACTTAGAAGACATACAGGAGGAAGTCCTAATTCTACTTGCTAAGGATTCCTTAATCCTTGTTTACCAAGACTCTAAACCCTAATCAACCGCGAAAACAAAACACATTCAGAATATCTTGGCCCACATTGCAACTCGTGACTAAGGCTTCTGGCCTTCGCACCAACAACTGATTAGGTGCAGTTTCTATGAAGCGTTGCGCTACTGCGACATCTCCTACTCCATCTTCGTCTCTAAGGAACTACAACTATTTGATAATTTAATCCAATAAATTAGATGTCCTCATCAAAGGCATTAAACTTAACTCAACGACATGTGCTGAACCGAGGTGTTGGGCTGTGACGTGTATGGGCCCAAGCCCATAATTAAAGACCAGGACATAGCCCGTTTACGCATATGCCGAGGTGTGATCCGTGTGCCGAATTGTGCCGAATTAATAGGGATAAAGTTGCATTCATAATATATCGCCATATCAACCACCAGAATTCATATTCTATACAAAGACAGGGAATCCTTATCTGAATAAGGAGACCTCTCCTACAAAATCACTGGGATAACCATCATCTTTATCAGGATTCTATCTCCCAGGACTACGAGTTCTACCTCAATACTGGCTCCTTGGCTTACTTGACAAGTCAGGACTCAATTCACCTGCGCTATATAAACAGGTCCTCAATACCATTTACGGGTAATGAAATTCTTGGCTTTCAATCTAGTCAATTGATTTCTCGTTGTTTTATCACATACAAAACATATTCTTACCCTCACACCGGAGGGCCTTCGCAGGTGAAGCCCCAGCTAGTTTACGTTTTATTGTTTCGTGTGTGCAGATCCGTTCGAGGAGTTCTCTTTGTTGGATTTATCCGAACCGTTAGACGAAAGACTGAACTGGTACGTTTTTGGCAGCATCAGTTTGGTTCCATTGCCAGGAAACGTTCGATCGGAGAACTTTTTGTCCGGATAACCACATTCTCCTCATGGCTGAAATTCCGGCCGACAGTCAACAGGCAAGTGTTACGCCTGATGCTAATCTCAATCTGCCACCACCTAACGTGGCCAATAACGCTGCTTTGAATCAAGGGATCCCTCCTCCGCCTCAACCTTAGGGGGCGGTATGCATACCCGTTCAAGAGGGCCTCCACCAGAAGTTACTCAAATTTATGGAAGGAGAAGGAGAACAACTACACGCCCTCAGAACGATGAAGCTGGCCCTTCAAGACCGCCTCCAATCGATCGAAGGGTGTTACTTCAACAGAATCTCACAACCCTCCAACAACTAGCTGATGGTCAAAGGGCTCTTTTGGAATATGACCCAGAACACTCCATGGAAAATCTCCTCCGTGAGGATGATAGGAGAAATCATAGGGAAATCCCACGTGCCGATGGCGACGTCATTAGGAACCACGTGATGTTCCCCGAGCTAGCCGACTTGAAGGCCGACTTGGCCTAGTCAATCGTGAAGGAGGGGATATGAGGGATCAAATAAATCAAAGGAGCGAAGAAGAGGCGGAGTCTCCAGATGTGAGAATTCTAGGGGAGAGACGCAGAAAGGATGGTCGGCATCGATCTCCGCCAAGGCAGGCGCCTACACATGACACTCCGCCGAGGCGAACTGTTCCTGATCCAGAAATAAGCCGAGTTGCTGGTAAAAGCCGAGATAAAGGAAGGAGCAGACAGAAGAGCTCTCATCGTAGTTCGCAAATCAACGATCGTACCTTAATAAATTTGGAAAAAAGGCTCGAGTATATAGATATGAACCAGGGGCAGAGAAGGCCTAGCAATGACTACGACGCGATGCATCCTTTTACGGGATTCTCCACCAAATCCACAACTGAAGCTCCCTAATCTAGACAAGTATTCTGGCAACTCCGACACTTTGGATCATCTCCAAGATTTTGAGGCCATGATGGCATTGGTGTCAAATCAAGACGACATCCTTTGCAAAGCCTTTGCCAGCACTCTGACTAAAGCAGCTAGGTCATGGTTCATGGATCTTAGAAAGGGGAGCATTGACTCGTTCCCAAGATTAAAAATCCAATTTCTGGAATATTTCTCCACGGTAGGCACACGAAAGAAGAGGCTCTCTGATTTGGCTAACATGGTACAAAGAAAAAACGAGTCGAGGACTTTCGACTCTTTTTTTTTTTTTTAATCCTATTTCTAGGTAGAGAAAGAGAAACGGAGATTGTTGTTGTCGGCCTTGTAGCATGATCTCTTGTTGAAACCCCATTTCAAATCTGAGCCTCTTCCTTGATGAGTTCTTGCATGTTGCCATTCTCTAACTGTTGTTCCTCACCCACGGTAAATTCACCATTGTCAATCAAGTCTTGGATGATGTTGCGGATGGAGAAGCAATCCTCGGTGAGGTGACCGCTGCATAGGTGATAGTCACACCACTTGTGGTGGGCATGGTTGCGACGCAATGGTTGTGGTTGCTTGTACCCTTGGAGAGGAGAAATATGTCCCTTTGCTTTGAGATCTTCATAGGCCTTGGTAATGGTCATGCCATTGAGAGGGGTATAGACACGGTCGTTGGTGGCACCTTTGTGACTTTTGATGGATGAGCCACTTGAGCGTGCTTTACCGTGGACCATTGCCTTGCTGTCGGTGAGCTCTTGCAAACGAGCCTTAAGTTCGGACACTTCTTCCTTGTGAATTTTCCTCTCGAGATCAAGACGGTCTTGCCACAAATCATCCTTGCGGCGGGCATCCTCAACAAGTCTATCCATTTGTTCCCCCATGGCTCTTATTATGTTGAAGAGCCTTTCGTTGGAAACGGAGATGTTCTCACCCTTGTTGTTGTTGCCGTTGGAAGCCATTGGACCTATTGAGAGAACACGGTCGATCTTAAGTTGGCCCCACAAATACCTTTTGAATCAAATGATTTGACCACGAACAAGAGAAAAGACTCAAACCACATAAAAAAATGTCTCTTTTTTATTATTTTCAAAGTCGGAAGGACGTGGTCCTTTTTGGGGTTTCTAGAAAAATAGTGGAATCGTCACACTAGTATATAGACCTTCTCGTGGTCCCATATACTCATCGGATTCCACCACGTTTGTGAATCCTACATGTGTCGGGATTAAACTAAATTAATGTAGTAAAGCATACATGCGGGGACGGATTTTTTATTTTCGTCCAAAATAACGACTTTTGGGGACAGATTTTTATTGCGTCCGTTTCAACAAGTTGGCATGTATGATTTGAAAACATTAGTTTAGGGAAATCTCGGTACATGGAAACCGACTTGGTCACGGAGTGTTAGACCCTAACTAGAATTGTGTGGTTTGTGCTTGGCTAAAGAGAGGCTTAAATGTCACCCTGGCATGTAGTCATGAACTACGCCACGGGCTGAGGTTTACCGCTTCGGAAGAGTCAAGGTCGGGTAGAGCTTGAAATTCCTAGGACGGGCCTCGACGGGTTTGGGGTTGGACTTGTGCGACTCGATAGTGAGCAGTTGATAAGAATTGTGCGCGTAGTGTGAGGTCTAACAAGTGAGAAAATATTTTTTTTTTCAAAGGAAATAAAAAAAAACAAATAAGCACGTAATTTACAACTTTCGAATCACCCGTGTGACCGATAAAAATGAACAGGAAATAAAAGTTGTTCTGTGCAGGCCCGGTGCCCACACACTATCAAAACTGTCCATTCTGTTCACTGTTTCTGTTTTTGGGAAATGCCCAGAAGCACGCGCATTAAGAAGCCTACTCGGGAGGCGCGCGCGTTAGACTGAGAGAAGTGGAGGCGCCCGCTTCTGGGCAGTACCCCCAGAAGACATATTTTGACCAGTTCTTTCTCTATCGCTCTCTGCACCAACAATAGTTGTTGGAAGGTTGTGAGCAAACAGCTTCAACAATTACCAAAGTGTCGTTTAACTTAGGAAACAAGTCGTCAAGTTTTCTAACTACAAACCAGAAGTACAAGAAATGAGTCAACATAATTAATAAACAAAGAAAAAGAGCAAAAGTCAAAATCCCTACCATCCTGCTTCCAAGTTGAGAAAAAAAATTCTCCACTCCCTCCAAGCTATTCCTCATTACATAGAAAAATTTCCTTTTCCAATCTCTATTCTGATCAGTGGATTTAGTTACCAGACTGTAAGCCCAATTTTTTTCCCCTAAATCCATACCTGTGGGGACCATGTGACCTAAGAATATAGCAGAAAGCAAGTTCCTCTAAACCTACCCTCAAGTTCAAATATGCGCTCAACATGTCCAAAGTAACTAGGTTTCTCCATCCTACCGGCATAAATTGGGTAAAAGCTAGACCATTATCTTCAAAGAAATGGGTAATCAAAGGCGAAAAAGGAAAATTCAAGCCAATGTAAAAGGGATATTCAGGAAAAGCAAGCCACTCAAGGGAAACACAATCGGCGGCTAAGTTAGGGTTTGGTGGCAAGAAGACATCAGTTTGGGGAAATTTAGGTTTTAGGGCTTCAATTTGTGTAGGCTCCAGGATACATCTTTCAGAATCATGGTTGTCTATCAACCCCAAGCACCTAAAACCTTCGGCCAACTCAAAAGCCATGGAAATTTCAAGCTAAAAACAGACAAAGAAGAGGGTAAATTGGAAACTCACCGGAGGTTTGTTCTTCAAAGCAACTTCTATTTCTCTCTCTCTGCAGAACTGGAGGATTAAATTCACAATGGGGTTATTTATGTTGATGGATTTGACGGTTCTAGACCCCTACTAAAACTCAAGAACCTAGAAACTTCCCTAAACCGCTAAATCCAACCGTTCAGATAAAAACTTCCGCCACGTGTATGCGACCTAGAGATTTTCAAACTCCAAGAAACTCTCTTTGAATTCAAAAATCAGGGGCAATTTTTTAGGCTAGAATTTTTATCTGCATTTCCATCTTGAAAGTCTCAACTTGTCACAACATCTTGACCCTTCAAGTTGTTACCAAATAGACTTACATGTATATTAACTAACATGTTTTATTTGAATTACATATCTTATCCTATTTTTCAGGAACACAACGCAAGTAGTGGGACACGATTTCAAAATTACATGTGACCAAATCAAGACTCAAAGACCAAGTCAAATGATGACTCTTATCAAACGGAAATGGCCTAACTAACTATCCGAAGATCAAGGCCTCGCCATCCTCATCATTTTGTGATTGATTTACTTAGTATAAATAGCTCACATCATCTGTAATGCACACACACTCACTTTTACGGATTTGCTTATTTCTTGTTCTCCATCATTGCATAGTTCATCACCATTACTAATAAAATATCACCTTTGAGGTTTTATGCCGGCGAACAAGTTGTTCAAAGGCTTTCCTCGTTAATTATCGTGTCAATTTGTTCTTGAGTCCTTTACAATTTTATTCCATTGTACCCAATTTAATTTCTTAAAGTTAAATTACAAAATTTGACCAAAACAATAAGTTAGTCAGATTTTAGCTTAGGCAATATGGAGAACATACAAACACAATTTATAATAATTTGAATATCTGTAAAGATCAAAACACAAATGAAACAAGATTAATATGAACAAATAATAACAATATGGACAAGACATAAATAAATTTGCAGAAATGTAAAGAGTAGTAAGTAAATGACACAATGATTTGGAAATGTTCGATCTGTTAAAAGATCTACGTTCTTTACTAAGATGGTCAGTCTTAGATTTGAATGAGGTATATATAGATTCACTTGAGTACATATTATAGAAATGAAGTATTGAATCAACACCTATTTCTATAAAGAACAATCCTAGACTTAGACCAGTGTATCCCTAATGATTCAATCTAAGTGATTGATCAATTGGGGTGAGAGTGTGTGTAAGAATCAAAAGCTCTTTGGAATCTATATGATTTTAGAGCCTAATGAATCTTGTGTGTTACAAGGCTTGAGATTTGTAGATGAAGGTTTCTAGAGTTGTTGAAGACATGAATGTTGTGCTTGGAGATTCGAAGGATTCTGGAAATCTTGAATATGATCTTCAATTACCAAGAATTTCAATAGCAATTTCTCTCTTGGAATCTCAGCAAAGTTCAATGACGAACTCAAGGACTATTTATAGCCTTGAATGAGAAACTAGTCGTTTGAAATACTTGGGGTCCAAGTTGAAGGACAATGAGTTGTTGAATTCTGATTGGAGCTCAGTCTGAGTTGTCCTTTTGTTGCAGAGTAGTGGTGGTCCAACTGTACTATGATGGCCGTTGAATGACAGTTGTATTCAAATTTGAAATTTGAATTTGCAACGTTCTAAACTAACCATAGTTTTGGACACTAGTGTGACCATGGTTAAGTTTGAACCAAACTTGAGTTCTTCAACTATGGTTACATGCGGCAGGATGAACCATGCGGTAAGCTTGATTCATGCGGCATGCTTGATATCATGTGGTAAGTTGATTCATGCTGCAAGCATAGAGCATGCGGCAGACATTCTATGCGGTAGGCTCTGCCTTACCACATATCTCCAGACTTAGAAAGAATTGAAGGTCCTAATCTACTAAGCCTATTAACTAAAAAGTGGACTATTCTAAATGAAGTACAAGTACTTCTTACAATATATCCTAAAGTCCACAAAGAGTAAAATAAGGTTATGGAATCAATCAAATTTATGGCAATAGGAGTGGTTTAAAATAAGCATACCCAACAATCTCCCCCTATTTGATTGAGACCATTACCTACTATAACAAAGGCTAATTCATTGTACTTGGTAAAAACATGTTTTAAAAAATATTATTTTATTAATTTCATGTCCCAAGTCAATGCACACTCTAAGCCAATGTCATAGAATTCTATCATCCTAAAAGAAAAACAAAATACTAATCCTAGAAGATAGAAATAAGATTTGAAGCATTTCAAGATAGATAAACAACACAAGGTAGAAATGCATCAAACACAAGCAACCATAACATACTCCATAAGATAAATCATTCAAACATAGGAGTATAAGAGCAAAAGAGAAATATTGTTTTAACTTACAGACCAAATAAAAAAAACAAACATAAAAGAATATTGTTTTAATCATCACAAATTGTTTTAAATTACCACACGGTAAAATCAAATGAAGTAGCACGGCATGATCAGATGCGGTCAATGTCGATAAAGTCGTTGTCAAGAGAGCTTGCGGTAAGGGGAAAGGTAAGAGGAAAACGGTTGGCAGGTGTTGGTCCCAAAGGGCAACAAGGGTATGAAAAATAGCTAGAGGGGGGGTGAATAGCTGTTTTAAAATTCTTTTCGTACCCTTGAAAAACTCAATTGCAAATGCGCACTTTATCAAGTAAGCGTAATAAGATGCGCCTAAGTGAGTGAGTGAAATGCACAGCGGAATTTAGTAATGAAAATAGGCGCAAAGTGTAATAAAGGGGCGCACACACACTCTAAGTATTTTGGCTCAAAGTGGTTGAAATAAGGAACTAAGGCAAATGATATAACAACACAACACAATTCAGTTCAATCAATCTACAATGAGTAAACAAGCAAATAGTGAGTGAAATTAATAACTTGAAAGAAATAACAAGATAATAACACAAGCTATTTGGAGAGGTTCGATCAATGAAAGATCTACGTCCTCTACCAAGATGGTTAGTCTTGGATTTCTAAAAGAGATCTTATATAATGAGTGAGTGTTACAAATTACAATGTTTGAGCTTATACACTAACTCAAGATCTATTATTATGAAAGAACAAATCCAAAACGATAACCGGTGTATCTTAAAGAAGAATCTAAATGATTAATCTTAAAGAGGTGCGTGTGTGTTCTTAGTATCAAGGCTCTTTAGATCTTTGAGATGGAGAGCACAAGAAACTAAAGTGTTAAGGCTTGAAGATCTGGGCTAAGGATGAAGGTATGAAGATGTTCTTGAGAAATCTGGAAAAACGAAGGCAATCTTCAAATCTTCAACAAATGCTTTGAGAGAGAAATTCTTGAAATTCTTAGCAAAACTCAGCAACTTCAAAATGTTGAAGTTATGGGGTATTTATAGTGAACTTCAAAACTAGCCGTTGGAAATCCTTGTGGATAAGATGAGCTGTCGCTCGTTGATGGAGCATGCATATATTATGGCCATTTTGACACTCAACATAAATGTGACCGTTATGGACACGTGTCAACAGATTAGGCGCATATGCATCTTTTAACCACCGTTGGATCATTGGCGTAATTTGAATTCTCTTCAAG
This sequence comes from Campanula takesimana, assembly GCA_026119855.1. Lineage (NCBI taxonomy): Eukaryota > Viridiplantae > Streptophyta > Magnoliopsida > Asterales > Campanulaceae > Campanula > Campanula takesimana. The sequence continues at coordinate 423,885 of JAOWBW010001085.1, forward strand.
TCTTCGAGTCTTCAATAATTCACTGAGTGTTGAATAAATACTTTGGCGCGTTTGAGCCAAGAGGTGCATTGAGCCAATAGGCGCATAGTAATCGTGCGCTTAAATCAAGGGGCGCAGAGGCGCGTAACACAGCTTTATGAAGAAATCCTTATCCGCGCGCTCTAAATGGCGCATGGCGCGAATGTAGAAGGCGCGTGGCGCGTGGCGCAGGAGGCGCATAAGCGCGGCTCAAACTCACTGAGTGATTTTTCTTGAAACTTGATCTTCTTGCCCTATTTCTAAGCCTATTCTATAACAATGGACAACTTAAAAAATGAAGTATAAATACTTCTACATGTGGGTCTAAAGTCCATGAAATAAAACTTAGGTGATGGATCAATCAAATCTAATAAATCCTATCACATTAAAACTGAGATATGTGTGGGCATACCCAACAATCTCCCCCTATTTGATTGATGCCATTACCTACTATATCAAGGACAAACATTATACTTGATAAAGACATGTCCAAATGAATGAAATTGGTAATTCATGTCTCAAGTTAATGCACACACTAGTCCAAAATATAGATTCCTAATCTATTCCAATAAGAATAAAGAATTACATATGGAATGATAGAAACAACAGTTTAACACATTCAAGATGATATATGATTTTTAGTTTTGAAATGTGTTTAAACCAAGTTTAAACTTAATGCATGAAAGTATGAAACAATTCAATATAATGCATATGAATTTAAACAATATTCATTGTTCTACAAACAAGGAGTTTGAGTGAACAAGGTTTGATAATAAGTGATGCATTGTTCTCATTAAAACTTGGGGTGTAAGAGTTACAAATTACAAGTTTGAATAGAACAAAAACAAAAGGTGCTAAAACAGGTAAGCACAAAATCACTATCACAAAAGAGATCGTTCTATTACAAAAGGTTCTAAAAACTTACAAAAAAAATAATAGAAACTAAGGGTTGGGAGGCGCATCATCTTCCTTAAATCCTTCAACGATCTCTGAAACAGAACGCTGAATTTGCTTTGCGAGCTGATGACTACGGTTCGCTAACCCTTAAGTGTCAGTGACACTGGAGTGAGTGGCAGTGATACCGTCTCTAATGTAACTCAGTGATTCACATTGATGTTTTGGTATTCATCAATGGAGCGCTGAGTGATTTGCTGCTGCTGTGAAATGTTTTCTTCCAAGATTTGAATGTGAGCTTCAATGGCATTTTGAGCCGAGATAATGTCGGAAGAAATATGTTCAGCGCGTCTGTCAGAGCTAGAGTGAGCAGCAGTGAAATGAGTGACGACCAATTCTTTCAGGACATCCAACTTAGATACTAGCACGTTCATGTTGGATTGAGACGCAGCAGACTGAGGTATGAAAGTAGGCGCAGAAGCGGTGGTTTGCGCCTGATCAGAATGAGCTTGAACCTGAGTCTGCGCCGGAGGAGGAGAAGGAGCAGAAAGTTTGTCCTTGAGAGAGTTCATCTCCCCCTTAATGGCAGCGATCTCTTCAGATTGATCAGTGAGTAAGGAAGTAAGAAGCTCAAATTGAGACTTTATAAGAGTCTGTCCTTGCTCTAAGTTTGCTTGCCCCTGCTGTAAAGAATGAAGAATGGAAAGTACCTCGCTCAAATCAGGAGCAGATGGAGGAGGCGCAGGGGTAGAGAGGGGGCGCATCATCTTGAAGGGGCGCAGAATCTTGAAGGGGCGCAGAAGGAGATGGAGGCGCAAGAGGAGGTGAATGAGTAGGAGACTCAAATTCATCTTCAGTTTCAACATCAACAGTTTCAACAACAACTGTTTCAACATCAATAGTTTCTATTGTGATCTGATCTGGTCCAGGTGGAGGCGCAGCTGGAGAAGGAGTGCGCTGAGGGATGGTCTCATGCTCCCCCTGAACTGGTTCCTCTAAGTCGGAAATGTCATCGCCGAAGAAATCAGAGAGGAGTTGTACCCTTGACACATTGGTCGGTTGAAATTTGAATGAGGGCGCACGGGGAGTGGGGGCGCGTTGAGTAGGCACGCGCTGGGTAGGCGCGGAAACAGAAGGCCCTTTCTCAATATCAGCGCTTGAACCAGCGCCTTTCATGCGCTCTAACTTTTCTGACTCAGCAGCTTGTTTGGCTTGAAAATCTTCATCTCTTTTTCTTTGAGCCTCAAGCCTGCTGGCTTCCTGCGCTAGCCTTAGATCTCGTTCTTCATCAGTTTCAAATCTAGTACGTTTGATAGGCGCGCGAGGAGGGTCATCAACCACTCTTTTTCCTTTGCTTTTATCTGCGCCTGGCACGGGATCAGCGCTTTGTCTAGCGCTTGCCTTTACTGCACTCTTTATTAATGGTGCGCTTTTAAGGACAGGCGCATCATCTGACTCTGTGTCTTCATCAACTAAGCCTTCAACAGTCTTGATTTGAATTCCTTTGGCGCGCTTTGTAGGCTTCTTTCTGCGCTCTTGAGGTCCAAATTAGCTTTACCAAACATTGGAACATCGTGATCTTATATTCAGGATTCTCATTCAAAAACTTAACTAACTCAGGGTAAGTTAGAAAAAGTTTTGTGAGAAGAAGGCAGTGTGAGCGGAATCGGGTCTTTCCATCACTTTTGTTCTTCACAAATTTATCAATTTGCTCACGCAGAGTCTTGAACAGAATGTGAGGCCAGTGAAGCTTCTCCTTGGCCATGATGGCAGCTGTGTATTCCCATTGTTCCACCGTGAATCGGTTCACGTTCCCAGTTTTGAACACAATTGAAGTTCCACCAAGTGCGCGATGTGAGTTAAGAGTTCTCCACCATCTCGAATTTCGGTGTTTTTGATATTATTTTGAAGCGTGGGAATATTTAGAAGTGAGGCAGCCATCTTGTTCTGATCATCAACAGAGTAAGTCATCGGACGCCCAATAATGCGATCTTCACCCGTAGATGGAAAACCGAGCAAGTGTCGAATCACAGATGATGAAATATGTACGTCAACATTTTGAACGCGCGCCTCAATCCGGTAGTGAGTGCGTCCATTTACATCAATTTCCACTAAAACAGCAGTGGAGAGAACTCATCCACGAGGAGCGCAGAATAAAAATCTTGGTCCATGGTGAATAAAGGGAGCAGACCAGCCACGCGTAGAGTCTCTATGATATCTCGTCCAATTCCTTCACCAGACAACTCTAATAGATCAAGAGTTTCTTCTAATTTGAAATTTGCAAGGTCCATATCGTCTTGTGTAGATGTTGATGCTTTCTTAGGACCCATAAATTTATGTAAATATATAGAAAATGAAGAAGAAAAATGAAGAAGATGGAGAGAGAGAGAGATGAGAGTCGGGGAGAGAGAGTGAGAGGAGAGTTGGTAGGAGGGAGTGAAGGTGATGATGAATATTTATAGGTTAGGTTCAAAATTTTGCACAGATATGGAAAAAAAATACAGTCAAAAATTTAAAAAGATGGGAAGTTGAAAGGATGGCATTTATGAGGGATTTTGAAAATGGCGGCTCATCATGACAAAAAGGACGATCATTAATGAGGGATTTTTGGGATTTGAAGGGCATTAATGGCTGAATGACCTAAAGTGTCATGATGTGACATTTAGGTTTTAGAAAAACTGCTCCACTTTCCTTTAAGTGTATGAGCAATTTTGACTAATTTTTGCACAAACACCAAAAACATCTATTTTGGTGTAAGTTTGGGGTGCAAGAAATATATCCCAGAAAATAAAATTTTTCGAAAAGGTAAAACGAGGGAAAAATTTAATTGCACAAGTACCCTTGAACAATTAAAGGAATGTCAAAAGACATAGATTCCTATAATAAATGAACAGAATAAACATACCTGGTACTTGTGTATTTAATACGTTCAATCATTGAAATTGAATTTGAGAAATGATTGAGCCGCAATAGTTAATGCGCGCATGAAGGGGCGCATTACTTAGCAAGGCGCATACTCATCTAGGCGCTTTATTCATCAAGGCGCATAAGAGATGGTTAAGGGCGCATAAGCGTTTTAAGCGCATGGATTGATAGGCGCGCATGGATTGTGTGCGCAGAAAATGAGGAATGGGCGCGCAGTATAGATGGCGCATAGATTCCTTGAAACTTTTGAAAAGTTGATTTTAATCATTTGTACCTAATATACTCATAACTCAACACAACATAAAATCATTAGTATTGACAAAACTATATTGAATTTAGTTGAGTTCAAGCATACCCATTTCACCTCTCAAAAAATGAACCGTTTCGCGTCAAGTGCTTTCGTTAGAATGTCGGCGATTTGATAGTCGGTTCCCACGTGTTCCAAATGAATATTGCCTTTCTCCACGTGGTCTTTGAGGAAGTGATATTTGATGTCGATGTGCTTGGTCTTTGAGTGCATGACAGGATTTTCAGAAACCGCAATTGTTGATGTATTGTCGCAGTAGATGGGACAATTTTCTTCGATGATATCATAGTCCACCAATTGCTGCTTCATCCAGAGTATTTGGCAACAACAACTTCCCGCAGCGATATATTCGGCTTCGGTTGTTGAAACAGATACAGAAGCTTGTTTCTTACTTGCCCATGACACAAGTCGATATCCGAGGAAATGACAAGTGCCGCTTGTGCTTTTCCTATCAATGGTGCACGCTGCGTAATCCGCATCTGAATAACCTACAAGTTTAAAGTTCGAATCTTTGGTGTACCAAAGTCCAAGTTAACAGTGCCAGAGAGATATCTTATAATACGTTTCACAGCAATTAAGTGTGCTTCTCTAGGGTCGGATTGATAACGAGCACAAACACAAACACTAAACATAATATCAGGCCTACTAGCAGTAAGATAAAGGAGTGAGCCAATCATACCTCGATAGAGCGTTTGATCAACATGTTTACCTTTTAAATCTTTGTCGAGTTTGTTGCCGGTGGCCATTGGAGTATCGTATGATTTAGCGTTCTCAAGTCCAAACTTCTTGATTAAGTCCTTTGTGTATTTGGATTGGTTGATAAAAATGCCTTCACTCATTTGCTTGATTTGAAGCCCAAGGAAGAATGTGAGTTCTCCCATCATGCTCATTTCAAACTTGCTCTTCATTAGTTTCTCAAAACGCTTGCACAACAATTCATTAGTAGAACCAAATATAATATCATCAACATAAATTTGAACAAGTAATTTATGACCATTATGTTTGGCAATGAAAAGAGTTGTATCGATTTTACCGCGAGTGAAGCCTTTTTCGATGAGAAACTTTGATAGTGTATCATACCATGCTCTTGGTGCTTGTTTGAGTCCATACAAAGCTTTCTGGAGTTTGTACACATGATTTGGAAATTGTGAATCTTCAAACCCAGGTGGTTGAGCAACATAGACTTGTTCTTGGAGTTCACCATTTAGAAACGCGCTCTTCACATCCATTTGATATAACTTGAAGTTCTTGTGAGCGGCGTAAGCTAGAAATAATCTGATAGCTTCAAGTCTTGCTACGGGCGCAAAAGTTTCATCGTAGTCAATTCCTTCTTCTTGCCTATAGCCTTGTGAAACCAATCTTGCTTTGTTTCTCGTGATGGTTCCATTCTCATCCATCTTGTTCCTGAACACCCATTTTGTACCAATCACTCCATGATCATTTGGTCTTGGAACTAGAGTCCAAACCTTACATCGTTCAAATTGATTGAGTTTTCTTGCATTGCAACAACCCAATTGGGATCTTGGAGCGCTTATCAGCCCTTTCTTCGGTTCAATTTGAGAGATAAAAGCAGTGTAAGCATCAAAGTTTGTAGCTCTCCTAGTACGAACACCAACTTGTAGATCACCGATGATATTAGCAATTGGGTGACCTCTAACTTCACAATTTCAGGAGGTAAGTTAGGTTGAGTCGTAGAAACTTGAAGGTCTTCAATTGGTACATCTTCACCAGATTCAAAGTCATTGAAATTTGGGGGTTGAACTGGCTCAGAATTGAAATTTGGGTTTACACCAGATGCAGCAGTAGAAATAGGCGCGTGAGAGGAATCATGAGGCGCATCATTTGAGTGAGGCGCAATAGATGATTCACCAGGCGCATTATACATTGAGTTAGGCGCATTTGATGTAGATGGATTTCCTTGAGTTGATAAATTCTGATTTTGAGTGGGCGCAACATAAATAGGAGCACCTGTATCATTTAGCTCAATAGAATCATCAGCAACATTTGGAGCCAAATGTGGCTCAAGGAGAGAATGTTCATCAAATGTAACATGTACAGATTCAACTATCACTAATGTAGTTCTATTAAAAACACGAAAAGCTTTAGAGTGTTTGGCATACCCAACAAAAATACCTTCGTCGGCTTTGGCATCGAATTTACCTCTATGTTCGTTTCCGTTGTAGAGGATATAACATTTGCAACCAAAGATCTTGAGAATGCAATGTTGGGAGTTCTACCACGCCAAAGTTCATACGGAGTCTTGTTTTGAAGATTGTTGATGAGGGAACGATTTTGAGTAAAACATGCAGTGTTGATAGCTTCTTCCCAAAAGTACTTAGGCAATTTAGCTTCAGCTATCATCGTCTTTCCCGCTTCAATCAACGTTCTATTCTTTCGTTCAACAACGCCATTTTGTTGAGGGACTCCAGCGGTTGAAAAGTTGTGATCTATCCCATGATCTTCACATATCTAGCAACACCGTTGTTCTTGAATTCTGTTCCATTGTCGGATCGAACACTAACGATGTCATCTTCTTTTTGGGTTTGGAGCAGTCGAAATAAGGTAGTGAGAATATCATAACAATCATCTTTTGTAATCATCATCTCCACCCATGTATATCTTGAATAATCATCCACACAACTAGAGTATACTTGTTTATTCGAATGCTTGCGGTGGAAACTGGTCCAAATAGATCAATGTGAAGCAGTTGCAAACATCTTGTAGTTGAAGGATTTGACTTGCTTGAAAATGACTGCTTCGGTTGTTTGCCAAGTTGACATGCGGCGCACTTTTTGTCATGATGATCAGCAACTTTGGGAAGTCCTTTGATAGATTATTCCTGCTGAGTTTAGCTAGATACTTGAAGTTCAAGTGACTTAAGCGCTTGTGCCACAGCCAACTATTTTCGTTCACACTTTTTGCTACAAAACAAAGATTAGTACTAGAGTTCATACTATGGAAATCAATAATATAAATATTTGTCTTACGATATCCTGAGAGTAAGATAGCTCCAGTTTGCCATTCTTGATAAGACATTGCGTTGAAGTGAAATGGCATTCTAATCCTTTGTCGCAGAATTGAGATATGGATAATAAGTTGTGCTTGAGCCTTCGACGAGTGAGACTCTTTCAATGCACACTTTGTCTTTCTTGAGCTTTCCATATGCTACAACTTGACCTTTGTTATTATCGCAAATGTTACGGAGGGACCTCTTTCTTCATGGACATCTTTAACAAGGATTCATCTCCAGTCATGTGTCTTGAACACCCACTATCGAGAATCCATTCATAATTTCTAGCTTTTGAAGATCCAGCCATGAAACAAAGAACCTGAAATATAGACATTTAAGCAGGTCCCCTTTATTCCATTTGGGTCCTAGGGTTAGCAACTTTGACAACCCACTCTTGCTTGACCTTAGGATTTTTACGTCCTTTGGCATTTGGAGTGAATCGCAAAAGGCATTCCACGGCCTTGTGTCCTGAACAATCACAAATAGAACAATGATGAAAGCCACCAATCACGTGAGTTTTCACAAACTCTTTACTTTTCTTGGGGATGGCATTCTTCTTTGGGTCAGATGAACTAGACTTATCAAAATCTTTCCTTTGAAATTTTGGAGCGCTTTTTCTCGGAGGGCGCATAGGGCTAGGAGGCGCACGGCGATGAGGTGCGTGGCTCTTAGGCGCATAATGAGCACTCGGAGAAGGAGCGCGCCTATTTTCAGAATGATTTTGCTAGGAGATGGTTCATCTGTAGCTATATCTTTCCCATTAGCTTTCCAAATTGCTTCGTTGGGTAGACATAGTGGAATGTTTGTCTCTTGACTATTTCCTGTCCTTTACCCATTGAATTAGAATGTTTTTCCTTGGGAATTTCAAAAGTTTGTTGGTTGGTAAATTCACTATCTCTTTCAGCACAGACATCACATTTAAAGTTGTCACTAGTTGATGAGAATCCCAAGCCACTTTTATCACCACTGACTTTTTGGACTCAAATATATTCTCCATAGTGACACGAGAATTGGACCACTCATTTGTAATCTTTTTAAGATCAGTAATTTGAGCAACCAATTCATCGTTTTGAACTTTAAGAAGTGAGTTCTGTTCTGTTAGAAAGTGTTTTTAAACAGTAAGAGGAGTCATGCTCTTTATCTGTTCCTTAAGGAGGGGAGTTCAGATTTAAGTAGAGATTTCTCGTCTTAAGCTGGGAAATTTCATCACATGATAATGCTAAAGCTTCCTTCATACTATCAAATCTAGTGATTACCTTTTCAGCCTTTTTGAACAATTTTTCTTGTTCAGCAATCACTTCATCATCATTGATTTTGGAGATTGGAGCAGTTGGTTCAACCTGTGGTCTAATGTATGCTCCTTTTCTCAATTTGTTCCTTGCTCCAAATTCACATCGTGAGAATAGCAATCCACCATCGTTTTGAGCTGGAGTGAGAATCCTTGTTCAACGAGCTCGCTGATGGTTTGTCTTTCTTCTTTTTCACTTCTTGAAAACCTGCAGATTTCTTGATAGGTTTATTTAGGCGTTCATATCGGGAACACCTTGGAGAAGTCATCGTCAGAATCATAAGCATCAACTTCATCATCATTTGCCATCAAACAAACGAGTCCATCATCGGAATCTTCATCGCTCTCATCGGAGTCTGTTTCAATCCAAGTGTTATGCTCATTTGCTGTGCTTCTTCTTCAG